>CM073768.1:88195000-88593216 GCA_037158775.1 Hetaerina titia | reverse complement strand
AATTTTTAAAAGAATGTCAGTGATGGGTATTTAAGTGAAATAAAAAAATAAAGCTTTCTGGGAACTTTTGTAAAAAAACTTGATCTCCTTAATGCATTTATTTCGCATAAAATATTTTCAGAATAAAAAATAGTGTGAATGTATAACTAATTAGTGTATGATATAGCTTTGAAGTGCAGTGCTCGTTTTTCTTCTTTAACCGATCATTTTATTTTTAATCAATACTCTTTATAATATCAGTATCTTTATATCAATGCTCACTTTATCGTTGTCGCAATGCACTGCCCCCTATTATAACCCTTGTGAACGTATTCATTTCTTACCGAATTTCAGCTGTTAGTTGCATATGCGTCAACGATCATTCTAATTGTTAAATACTCTTTTCACATCATCCCTTACACCGTAGTAGTCACATCAGTTCTCCACAAGAATAGCCCACACGTCGAGAACCAATTGTCTCCAGAGGATTCAAAATTGATGATGGGTCTGTTAGCCACAAAATTAAAAAAAAATGCTGCTCCAAAAAAACATCCGGGAATACAAACTCATCGCTACATATTGAGGGGGAAACTACGCGAGGGCGATGATTCCGAACGAGGTATTCGTCAAAGAAAAAATAATTGGCCAATCGGCAGTCGCTCACGAGGACGACTGGCAGAATCCTCTATGGCCCACCTAGAGGGGGAGGGAAAGAGGGAGAAAAGTGGGGAGAGAGGGAGTGCGGGGTAGACAATGGGAATGATGAGAGTTTATCGGCGGCTCCGACGATTGAGGCTAAAAGTGCCGAGTGGGTAAGGGGGAGGGAGAGAGAGAAGGGTAGAGTGGAGGGACGCGGGAGAAAGGCAGTTGCGGCTGGAAGGGAGAGGTTTATGTAGACAGAATATAAGGGGAATATAAGGGTTTGTCGGGGATTCGACGTCAAGCGAGGGGGCGGGGGTGGTTTTGGTGGGGGAAGGGGTCCCGTGATAGGAGGGGTGGGTGACTGCGCCGCGCCGTGTGTGTGTGTGTGTGGCGGAGGACGGGGAAGAAGAGGTGGAAGATGAGGACTGCTGCTTCGGAAAGGAGTGAGGGATTCGAGAGGGGGTGGTGAGGGCGGGAGGGATGAACTGATTTCAGTCGGGGACCCGGTGCTGGAAGGGCGTTGGGAGGGGGAGCGCTGGGTCCACAAGGGAGGGGAGGGCTGTGGATCACTGAGGGTGGAGGAGGGGAAGCTTGAGGATGTGTGGGGGCGATAGACCGGCGTCGGACCTTTTCGCGGGGCGTTCCCAAGCGTCGGCTTTCCGAGCGACGGAGGCCTACGGGTTTTGGCTGCCTATCATTTTTCCACACCGCTGGACACTTACCTCCCAGCCCGCCACACAAGCCAATCCCTCTCTCTCTCCGTCTCCCACTTTTCTCCCTCTGCGTTCCACCCCACCTCCCTCCCGTCCGCGCCTTCCTACACCCAAAAAGGGAGCACGGTTGGGGGAGGGGGAGAGGTCCCTGCCAAAGTCTGATAGCTGGGTCTCCCGTGCCTCCCCCTGTTCTCCTGCTCCCTCTAGCCCCTTTCCTCATCTCACCCCTTCCGTCTCCCTCCCACATCTCTCTCCGCCCGCTTTCCATTCTGCCCTTACACGAAGGTCTCCTCCCCTCAACCCCTTCTCCTCTTCAGTTTCATCTTCCCGCATCTCCCACCCCCCTCCCGACCTTCTCGCCCCTCCTCGCCTCCACTGATAACAACCCCGACCATCCCAAAACGCCAACCGGACTATCCTCACTCCTCATTGCTTTACTCATCCAAGGAGACTCCGTTCCTTCCGTCCAAATCGTGTCCTTCCGAGAGACTTTCTCTAGCTCTCTCTCTCTCTTCCTCTCGCTAGGCCACCATATTGTTCATCAGTTGTGATTATTTCTCAAACGAATCAATTTTTTTTGCTTCGCATTTAGTGTTCCCTCAATGTGTCATCCTTCATTTGATGGTAAACAACCTGTGCACCGTTTTTTTTTTGCTGTTGTCACTGGCTCATAGTCTGCGAGTATTTTCCGTCACTGTACTTCTGTATTTCTTTCTTTGATTTGTCATTTTATTCCGTTTCTTTCTTATGGTCCAAGACACGGGTTAGTTTCAAAGGAAATGTGTATTACTGTTATCGCCGTCTTGATTACGCGGCACCCGTGTCTTCATTCACTCGCCAGCATGTGGTTACTGGATTAGCTTGCGTTCATCTAGATGAACACTACTTTGGGTCGTCCCCTAAATACGGTCACCTTGGATGATCGATTCAACTTCTGCGCATTATCCTTAGTTAAGTAGCAACTCAAGTATTCGGTATGCATGCTTGCGTGCTAAAATATGAAGCAAATATTCTGTGACGCCTGTGCCAGAATGTTGGAGGTCATATCATACCTGCGAGAGAAATAGGAATTTGAAAATAATTTTGTTTCGTATTCAATCTTTCACAACACTGTGTAACTTTTGTTTTATTGGATAGCCAACCATTCGGTGTTTATCAGATCTAACACACAGATTCTCATAAAATAATGTTAGAATTAATTTGGGAAAGGCCTAGAATTTGAGTTCCGCTTATTTGCAATTAAATTTGATCCGCTTGCTTTATTGCAGTCTGTATTGTGCTGATAAATTAAAATCGGTGGCAAAAAAAATAAATACACATACATATAGAGTCATCTAATGACCATTTGGAAGTGTAACTCAAGAGTGATCAGTGCGTTTGATTATCTTATAAAAACTCAAATGAAAACCCGTTTTATTTTATTTATTTTGTATCAGTCCGAAAACAGCACTTCGACAATGACATCGGACTTTGAACGGACGTTGAAAAAGTAATGAGTTTTAAATGGCATAAGGGTACGAATTAGTTTCAAAAATGGCATTTTGATTAATTTTTGCATTTGTTTTGAAGTACAATTGAAGACAAAAAGTGAAATAAACATCCGAAATGTTTGCTCAAGATTTTTCTTTATGCTAATGCTTAGCATATTTAAAGACTTTTTATGCACTGGAAAGGAGAGATAATTATTCTATGAGAAAATGGTAATGTGATCATGGAAATTCCTTGTGGTTTTCTCATTTTTTTGGAATTCTCTCACCTCCGTGTATAAAAATCTTACATACAACTGTTAGATTTTCTGAAAAATTCAGAAAACTGCTCTAGTTTAATGTGATTTATGCACCGTTTTTTATGAACTGACAAAAGTATGTCTCTAATATATGCGCCTGAAGATTTTTCTGTTCCATTTAATTTTCTTTTGTGTACTAACTATATATAACTGTGTAATGCTTACATTAATGGGCGGTCTTGCACACAACATCAACGAAATAACATTATTAATGCAATGTTTTGCGATCAATTACAATAGTCATTCAGTCCTTCATTCACCATGTTCCCCGTACAAAGTTGAAGGCAGTGCTTCTTGCCGAATGGCGACGCTACATCACAAACCTAGGAAACATGTTCACTCCCAAATTGTGCTTTATTCAACCAATTCGCCCTCAATAGTGATTGCCGTATTATAATATGCAATGACTTGCATCACAGATTAAAGATACGTAGGATACTCCACAATTGGCTGACGAGCTTGGCCGAAATGAAAGACGAGGATGGTTTATTTTAATGATATTTACAGAGTGTAGTTTAATGAAATATAATCCAAGCACTTGGATCAGAAATTAGAATTTGATTTAATTTATACATCAGTTAAACTTAATATTACTTAATCGGTATTGATAATTATTACCCTTTTTATCCGGTAAACATTCATTGCTTTGTATCAAAATTTACAGATATTGGTGCATTTTTGTTTCACGACCAGTCAGAAATATCAAATATTCATCTTGCTTTGCAGGATAAAATTGTATTTTTATGTATTCATATCTTAAACTTAGTTAAATTTGCCTATGTCAAAGGTGTTTTATGTTATCACCAAGTGTTTTAAGACTTTCTTTCTTCGAGCAATAAATCATAATGATTTAATATCATTAAATGCCGGCCAATTTTGCCAAATATAAAAGAGTGAGATTAGGAGAGTATATATTTGAGTGTGTGTAGCAGTTCATCTATTAGGGTAGTATTTTATAGGAAAATGGAAGTGGTGGTGGGAGTATTAGAAGAAGAATTGCGCGGATTGCGAAACAAATATTTACAAGGAGAGAATTAGGTGCGGATACGCAAATTTAAGATGCGAATAAAAAATTAGTAAATACTTAATAACAGAGGGTAGCGTGTTATGGATATGAAACCTGTTCTTTGAGGCCGGAGAATGAGTGCAGACTGGATTCTTTTGATGAGGCGTAAAATAGAGAAAAAATAAGTTTGGCAGAAAGGAAGACATGCTGAAGTTTTTAATGGGGTAGACGGCGAGAGAAGTTGCTGAAGGAAATCCGGAAAATTCAGAAAAAAGAGAGAAAATTTTGAAACGTGATGTGATATTGAAGGCCATAATAGAGGGGAGAATTTCGGGTAAGTGGGATAAAGGAATAGGCTTTTTAGATAAGATGAAGGCAGGTAGAGGTTACAAAGAAATGAAGGAGGAAATCATGTAAGGCAAACAAAAAGAAATTTTGACGATAAAGATAATGGTCACGAGGGACCGTCCAAAACATACATACCTTCAATGAAGAACTCGCTCTAATGGAGACTGGTAAGTTGAGCATTTTAATCTTAATGTCGACTGTCTAACAACGAATCAGCGTGGACAAGAGTCAGTTGTCGCAATTTGAAAAGGTATAAATATTGCACATTAGTGATCTGAAGAACTGTACTTATAAGGTGAATGAGGGGCCTATCTATGTCATCCTCTTCTTGTCGCAAACTGGCGCCATGCATTAGTTCTCCTTCGCACCCCGTCCGGTGAGCGCATTCCACCGGTTTCCCCTCCACAAGATCCAGTCTATTATATCCCACTTTGATTAAGCTCACTCGGTGCCATTCCTTTGCCGCTATCGAACGCCATCGCAGCCACCACCTCGCCCAGGCGGAGACGTTCGGCAGAAAGAGAGAGGTGGGAGGAATGAAGGGAAGGTGGTAGTGTGGCGAGGGGGTGCGGGGTTCTGTTCAAACAAGGGTAGCTGGTGAGAAGTTGGATACATGCACGGTATCTCTCGTAGGTAAAGGGAGGCGATAGTCTTGGGGCCTTCTTGCGCGGTGGATGATAGCGTGGCGACCCTAAAATAGGCGCCTTGTTACCGTGGGAAAACCAAGGCTGCGGAGGGCCGATAAGGAAGTAAAGCGTGGATGTGCCCGTACGTACGTATATAAGAAGAGAGAGATGGGAGGTTTCGCGGGGAACGAGTGGGTGTGGGGAGGGAGAGGGGTCGAGAGGGATTGTAAGAGATTGAGGGTGTGGGTATGGTGCGCCTAAGGTTTCCTTTGTTACGCCCCGAAAGATATTTGAACGGCCACGTGACAGGCTTAGATCGAACTTCAAGATGAACATGGCGGCCGGAAGAGATATTCCATACGGGACGGGGGCGGTTTATCTTCCGCCTCCCGATAGTCAGAGCCCCCTCTCCCCCGGTGCCGTTCGATTTTCTTCCTGACGGGTGCATGCCCGTGTGCATGTGTGTTTGTTTGGCGTGTGCGGGTGGGCATACGAATTCCTCGCGACCCCCCTCAGACCTGAGGTCGTGTGCGACCAATTGGGGCTCCATCTCCGGAGTGCGTTCTGCCATCACAATTGGTGGATTTTCCTTTTCTTCTGCGATTTTTTTTCTCCATGAGAATTTTCCAAACGCTCGCCAAAATTACTATAATTTGGGGACTGAATCGACCATTTTATTCGTTGATTAATCCCGTCCAATAAATTTTTGTCTTAGAATTAATTACATTGAATCGTCTTCTGTGCCTCGTCTTCCGTGTAGTGCGTATGAATTTTTTTGTGGATTAGTTAAGGTGCTTCATCCTAATACTTGTTGGACTTGTTCTTTTATTCGAAAGGATTTGATTTTACTTCAAAAGGCGTATCTTTTCACCATTCCCTGGAGTTTAATGCCCTGTCGGACCAGATTTTTGAAATTGTTCCCGATTTCGATAGGATTTCGCACAATTTTCACAAATCAGGCCTAAAACCACTTGCCGAGAAAGTGAATTTTGTAAGATCCTGTAAAGTCATCAACTAATGTACAAATGTGCATCATTAATTTAGGTAAGTGCAAATGATTTTGAAACTCCTTTTAGTTGTCAGAATTTGCTTAGGAATTCCCTTTCAATGAATATAAAATTATTAAGGAGTCATGTGCTATAATATATGCGTTGGGATGAACGCTACAAAAAATGAACAAAGCAACAACCTTATATGAAATTTCTAGTTTCGGTACTGTCTTTATACTTGTGAAATTGAAACCGCAGAATTTATTCTTGGTTTTACTTTAAACAGATAGCTAGATAAAAGAGCTTGGTCGGTATATTTATCTTTTCGATGATTTGGGAATAGAAATTTAATGATTAACGGCCTTTCATCCCTTTCATCAGAGATTAATCTTTTCTCGTTATATATATTTTTTTGTTTCATCCTAATCTCCGAACTGATGTCATGGAAAGCAGGAAGGGGCCTTGGACATTCGGACGAGTGGCAGCCCATTGATAACTCCCGTTTCTCTACAGTCAGTCTCATGCGTGCCGTATTCCTAAATGATCTTTTCTTACCCCCTTCGTCTACACTTACGTATTGTTCGTTCCGGATGGTATAGTATGTCGTGTGGGCATATTGTTCCGCCATTTTGGATTAATCTTGAATCGGATGAACACGTGTCTCATGCGGGTGTTCTTAAGATTTTTCGTGAATGGATACCTCATAAGAGTTTACGTCGGAATCTTATATCCGAAGTGACCGGAAAATTTGGCACATGCCTAAATTTTGGAGAGATCCGTCCAGATTTTTGTCGTAGGAGTACGCGACGAGTAGAATTTTCAGACCTTCGCACCAGGAAACTATTGATTGATTGAACTGAGCGATGATCTATCATTCATTTAAAAAAATGGTATATTTTTCAATCTTTGTTTTACTATAGTAGATATTTTGTTTCGCATTGAGAAAAATTTTATTATAAAATCAAGTGGAAGTTATTAAACAGACCCCATAGAACCCGAAAATTCTCCTAATAAGCTGGTATTTTTGTAATGATAGAAAAATGATCGTGCACGGTGGCCAGTGATGCACACGAATTATTCTAGTAATCTTAATATTATTTTTCAATTTTGCTTATGTCGTTGTTGAGTTATCAGACTCGTATATCCAACGCTCATATTTGTATGTCAACAGAAAGAAAATTTTCAAAAGGAAATGTATATAGTTAAAAATTTACTTCTTTATGTTTAGATAGACTGATCCTATGTTTTTCACTGAGCCTTTTAACAAACACTGGTCATATGTGTGATAAGGAACGTCGTCGGGCTGAAATAACCGTTTCCTGCTCCAACCAATGCCCGCCGAACGCGTGGAAAAGCACGCAGCTCCCTGACTGGTTTCGTAAGCGAAACCAACGCAAAAGTGGTGACTGTCGTCGTCGATCGCTTTTTTTTTGTTTTCCGTCTTGAAAGAGCATTCTAAATAACCATGATATAATTTTGTTCGAGTCAATCTTTAGGCACGTGAAAATTTACCCGAACTAGGCAGTGAACTGCCGGAAGGGGACGACACGAGACCTCATTTCTTTCTTTACATTTTATAGCGCATTCGCGAAGAGGGACCCTCAGTAGCGAATGTACCCAAGTAGATGAATCCCCTAACTAACTAGTCCCTAACTCCACTGCCACGTAACTTTGTTTTAAGGTTTTATGACTGCCACTGCGGCAGGAAAAGGGAGTTACACAGGAAAGTAGTTTGAGCACGGTGATGTGGACGGTGGCACTGAATGTGCGCGAGCGTACTCAGTTGAACTCAGTGCAGCGGAGGTAATAGTGCTGGAATGACTATCTCAAAAGATGATGCTAATAAAATTGTACTGCGAATCTCTTGCATCATTTACAATTTGCCGAAGCCACAATTCTCCTCGAAAACAAGAACTCTCTTACGCCAGAATTTAATTAGGACTGAAAATGACTCTTCCGTTCTTTTTCATCATTACTTTGCTCAATTGGACTCTAGTACTTGTGATAGTTTTTATCGACCACTATTTATCACATTATAATGAACTTACGAGAGCAGCTATTTTGGGTTCTCTCGCGGCATCAATAGATATTCTTTGATAGTATCCCAATGTTGCATTCAGTTTTAAATTTATCGCTTTCGATAAAAAAATCCCTTTTCTCCTAAGATACTACTTTGAGAATATAATCCGGCAAATATTCCGTATCTCTTTAATGAAGGGAAAGTTAGGGGTAGTCAAATCGTAATTGTTTAGCGTAGATGCCCGCAAGAAGGTAGTTTGAACAATCTCTTAACCTATTGTAACCAGCTCTTCATAGTTTTCATCTCTGAAATTCTTCTCTACTTAAAAGTTGTTGCGTTAAATATTTTTAATGTTCTCCGACATTCGGTCTGAGATCCTCCTCATAAATGACCCACCTTTGCAAGAAACTGCGGGAGATACTGCGACAGCAACAGCCTCGTGGATTCTGGCGCTTCGCGGATTTGTAATATAAATCGACTTATAAATCATCATAGTGTAAATTATTTTAAAGTTAATTGCATACAATCCCTTCCGGAGACGCTTATGTAAACTTGTTATAGTTTAGGATAGAATCGGAGTTTGGTATTCAATTGTAAGTTCTGAATTTTGGTCGGTGTGCCCTACCATTTTATCCAACACCACCCATTTATATCTATCTCTTGGAAATGAATATCATTATGAATATCTAATAAGATCATTTACGACTGGTCCTCGTGGCCACCTTCATTGGACAATAGAATTCATTCCTCGCACTTCATCTTGTCCTGCCCTCTTCTCTTTTGTCCCTCACTTTGGTGGTACATACGTATGCTGATGGGGAGAACGTTTCCGCGACCGAAGTCCTGGAGGGGACTATGAAGTCCTGTGGTATCGCGAACTTAAACACAGATAATGGAATGCATCGACGTGAAGCCACTCGCAATAATTCCCGTTTCCATAGCCTTGAGACATTATTGCATTTCTTTATCTTTCCTCACGTTCGCGTGGCCAACGGTGACCTTAGCCACCCGGGAGTAGTGCGAATATTTCCAGAGTCAGTTCAACGTCGTCTGGAAGGTAATAGATTTCACCCATCTGAGTTTACGTGCTCTATCTTCTAGGCTCGTGGTGTGGAAACTCTAAGGTCACATAAGTCCCAAATGAGTGCATGACTCTCGGCAGGAGGATTAAGAGCGTTTATAAAAATACGTGGTAATAGTTAGAGGAACTAACCAACCTCAGAAATCAACCCGAAGGTTGGGTTGATAAGTGTGAGTAGATCTCACTCTAAATGTACCAGGGGCGTGTGGAATTCACATATCAGGATGGGCGGTCAGCTCCTTTCCATGTGCCGCGTATGGTTTCCCAGGAAGGTCTGGCAGCCGAAAAATCAAACAGATTGGGTAAAGCTGAGGGTGCTCAGAGCTGCCACCCAGAGTCGAACCTAGACCTCCCAGTCATTAGCCCATTTCGGTGAATATGTCTAGAGTACTTCTTCCCCATTTCTGGCCAAGGAATTCATCTTCATGAGGTTATGCTTATGCAGTTCGGTATAATTTCAGTCTCCTGTTGTCAACACGATCTATTGATTCCGTATAATTACCAACTTGATCGGTTTTTTTCAATCCTCGAGAGCCGGAGTAAACTTTTCGGCAGATCGGACTAGAATGCCAGTTCTACCAGTCGTTAGTTTCTAATCTCAACCCTGATCTTGGCTGTTGAAATACGTGAAGTCCTGTGTTATGACCAAATAATTAGACACGTGCCTCCTCTTTTTTGACTGTCCGTCTCGAATGATCTTCCATTTAACTGGCCATCATATAAAAAGAAACCGGTCCCGAAATGGTGTGAAAATAATTAGGTTTTTGAAATTATTAGGCTTGGAAATTGAATGTAATTTTTGAAAAAGACTGCCCAGTCACCATGTGCAGTTCCCGAAGTCGACTTGGTGGTGCAAGAATGTGTCTGTCGCCGCTGAGTCTCAGTTGAAAGTAGCTCCAGACTCCAAAGAGCTCTTCACACTCTCTTCCCGAGCGCCCCCTCCCATTCCCGTGCCTCTCTCCCCCATCCCACACCATTCGCCACCTTCCCTCCACTTGCTCCCGCATACTTTGCGTTTCCTCCCCAAGGCGCGCACATGTCGCCATTTCCCGTGGTGGCAGCACGTGTTCGCCCTTCCCCCTTCAGCCATTCCTCCACGTTATCTTTTTCCTTCTCCTGTCTCCACCCCCCTCACTCAAAACTCAACCCCCCCTCCCCCTCCCCAACCCGCCCTCCAAGTCCCAGCGCCCCCCCCGCCCCCGCCGCTCTCGAAGTGAGATGGCGTTCCGCAACCGGAAGGTCCTAATGAATGAATCTAGTTTCACCCTCATCCCCCGCGCCGCGTTCATCTCCTGTGCCGGTGTGCGTCCCACGTGTGCCCACTTATGCACTCCCGCCAACCCATCCTGCCTCCACCTCCTCCCTGTCCCCCCCCCCCACCGAGGTTCCCCTCTGTTCTCTATTTCCCTCTCCACCCCTCACCCGACGAGCTCATGCGTAGAGGGTGGCGTGAAGTGTCAGGCTCGACTTTGGTGGTGATTCCCGCGAAGTAATATCTGCGCAACTCGAAGGAGCGCCAGTGTTTTATTATGCATCCAATTTTTCATTTGGAGGGTGCATTTGAGAAAATCGAGTCCGAAAACCGCTGTTGATCTCCATATTGTTTATTTGAAATGGATAGCAACATGACGACTTCAAATCACGTGCTCCAAATAAAATGTGCTGCAGAAATAAGAAAAAATGTTGTTTTAAAATAGTGTCTCAACTAGTGGATTGGTGGGAAAATGGATAAAGCAATACGCAAGAATACCATGCTGGGCAGGGAACTGAGGAGTTGAGAATCATACATTTTCATTGTGGGTAAAACAGAACGGATGACTGTAGTTTACTAACGATTTTCTCTTTTATGGCCATTCGTTTGTTAAGTACTTATTGTTCAAAGCATAATTAAATTTGTGTCGATGCCAGAATAAAAATTATTGGCCATATTATTCTCCAAAGCTTATATTTCATTCAAATTCTAGATTTACAACAGGATTGTTAATCTAATTTTATCTTGAAAACCCTAAGTGCACCCGCAACTGCAGGCAAAGGGATGGTTCAAAGCGATAGTACCACCTTTTTGCCCACGGTGTTAACTCTCGTGCCCCATTGTGCCTTTCCAGCGCTCCATCAACTCTTCCGGACACTTTCTTAACTTTCCCACAGACCTTCGGCCCCTTTTCCGGCGCTTTGGCATTCCTCCTTGTGGTGGTTTCGTTCTTACTTCGGCCAAGTTTCATTCCTCCCTCGAGTTGGAAAGCCCACTCTGCAGTCGCTGTTTAACCAAAACAATACCAAAAGGTAACTATTCCAGTAATTCGCTCAAAAATTATTGCGTTTTTGATGCATATAAAAGAATAATTTTAGTCTGATTTCAACATAATGTAAAGGACGTAAATCTTTTCGACCCGAGGTAAACAATCACGAACCATTTCCGAGAGCCATTTTTCGAATACATTCCTTCCAATGGTGATCTACTCCCAGAATGCTCAAGGAGGTAGGCAGGCAGCACTTGCAGATTTTCCAGAAGCTGGCAATTATCACAGTTCATATAAAACCTTCAAAAAATTTATATAAATTTAATGAATCCATGTAGTGATATTCATGTTATTTATTCTGCATTTTTTTATTTTTACAATGATGTACGATATGATCTCCTGATAGTCAATTTTGTTTTTCTCATTCAGTTATACTAAGTGTTTTTGCACACATGTGATTAATAGCTCATTGATTGTATCCTGTGATGCTTATACTGTTCCCACTTTTTTTACAACTTTTTATGGCAACATTCTGTGGGGAAACCAGTTTGTGTTGAATAAAGAAAAGTAATAAATGTAATTATTGAGAATACTTTAAGAAGTACATGCTGTTTTTATACATGTGGCTGCAAACCCAACTGTTAAATCGGAGGATAGTTATTAAAATTACACTCTATATCAAGTGAAGTCTTTTTTGAAATCCCTCCACTCTTTTACAAAACTTTTTGAAATAACTAGTTTATAAGATATCGAGTTGCATCAAGTCATAAAAATATAACAGAAAAAATGCGATAAGAGTAAAATCAAACACCTAGTAAAACATAGAATCATATAAGATAAGAATTAATTAAGAGTCTCGGTGTTACAAATAAACAACCAGTTATTGCATACCTGCCCCACAGTACCCGTATTGCCTTCGGAACAATAAACGGACTGGCTGACAGTGTAGTTCTTACTCTGAGGTATACATGTATGGTGTACCCAATAAAACTGTCAAGTCTGTGACCGAACAATAACGACCGATAGGTGTGCATTGACAGCAGGTATTCTTATATATGTAAGCAACTTTACTATCACAGTTACTCAAAAAATTGCAAATAAATACGCACATGTTTACATCAATACAGACCACATAGTTGCAATAATAGTAAGTAATAACTCGTAGCTATCAATTCAAATTATAATGGTATTCTCTTCTAAACTCAGAGAGAACCTAATATTGCTCGCCGGCAACTTAAACCTGTTCATTGGAGTTCCTGCCGTTTACAAACAAAGTTCAGTAACGGTGTGTCATTCGATGAATATTCAACCAAAATTCCTACCACTCTTTGCAACAAGAATTCAAAAAACATAAATTGGAGAATTGAGATAGAGATATTGGAACTATTTCTTCCCTAAAAAAAAGTTGCACTTTTACTAAAAAATACGGGAGTAATGAAACTTATATATTGTTTGATTTTGTGTTTGTCGTGAAAATATGGATGATTTCCGTATAATAACACAATCCATGCAATTTGTCCGCTCTCGGGCATCTCGGTAGCCTAGTAGATCGAGCGTGAGGTTATTGGGCGATGGATTCGGAGTATCAATCCCTTTTGACGCCCCGGACAAAATCATCTAATATCCAAACTGTGAACATTATGGTTGGTGGTACCTCTTCGGATGCTGTGCGTAGCAACAGGAAAAGGAATGACCCCTCCTACCTTGTTTGTGAATTACGAACCTTAAGGTTTGATTCTGAGTGAGCTCCATACTCATCAAAAGTAGCCTTCGGCCTGATTTCTGTGATAATGGCTTTCACTTCTCTCCCATGCCACAATACGCCGCCGTTTACTTCCCTTCAGATGTCACGAAATATGCAAAGGGCTCTTTCCAAATTTTGCGTTTTGCAAGGCGAGGAATATCGAGGGAATTTGACGGCACATTTGTGGAGAAGAAAAAATGGATTGAGACTAAAAAGACCACGGTAACAGGGTTGATAGGTGAGAGGTAGAGCTCACCTATTACTAAGCTGAACGACGCGTGAAATTCACTCATGAAGGGAGGAGAGCCGTTTCCTTTCCCCGTGACACGTATTGTTGCCAGGAAGATCTGGTACCCGAAAATCACACAGCTTGAGCGAAACCGAGGGTTCCCAGAGGTGTCAAATAGAATCAAACCTTAGACCTTAGGGTATTAGCCCAACGTTGTACCCACTGGGCCAGCTCGCACCAGAATTTAGCCTACCGCATTAATTAAAATGTGCACCGCGAGTATTGCGATAATTTTTGGCGTCTAAAACTGTTATGTGTTAATATTTCAATGCATCCGAGTAACCCGTTTTAATTGGGAGAAAATCTTAATCGTTGTTATTACCCTGGTAATCATCCTGAATTGGTATTGTCAGACGAACACTTTGCGTTCTTGACTCTCGTCCATCGGTAGTCGGATTCCAGTCAGCGGTATTTCAACGACTTCATTAACATCGCCAAATGAGTACCGTTGGGATCCACGAGTAGCGTAGGCCTCCTGAGACCGCGGCCCGCGGAGAAGTTGGCAGGGATACAGGCTTCGCCCTCTCTCTGCTCCCCTCCCCTCTCACCAGTCGCCTCTCTTAGTTCGCCGCACCCACCCTTCTCCCTTTGCCCCTCTTCCCGGCAGACACTTCCCTCTCTCTCCCTATCCCGTATCGGATCAGACTTGGTCCTTAATTCGCTTCTGCGGCTCTTGGCAAACATCGTCGCTCACTGTCTCGCACCTTCCCTCTCGCTCCTTCACCGTCCCCTCCCCTCCACCCTCATACCGCCGCCGGAGTCATGTGGAGGTTGAGGCGGAGGGGGATGCCTCCCCTCGCTTCCACTATGATACCCTCGTTCGCCGCAAATGAGCCGTTGAATTATCATATGCATATCCTCCCTCTCGGTCCCACTCCCCAATTCACCCCTCCCGTTGCTTGCACGTTTCCATGGAGACGCCAAAGAAGGCGTTTTGCATCCAAGGGGCGTGAAGTTTGCGCAAGCCAATGTCTTTCCCGATCTCCACTCATACAAGTACTCTGGACCACGACTCTTCAGTACGATTTTCACTCACTGGGGCGTTTTCTAATAATATGAATCAAATTTTCTCGCAAGGAAGTGGCTAAGATTGCTCGTAACTATAAAAAAATCGTGTGGAGCACGGCGTTATATGGTTCCGAAACTGGGAATATTGGAAAAGTGGACCAGCGAAGAATAGAACCCTTTGAAACATGGTACTAGAGGAGAATGATGAAGATTAAATGGATAGACAAAGTAAGAAATGAAGGAGTACAAGGAAGAGCAGAAGAGGATAGGATCATATAAAGAACTCTACGGAAAAGAAGAAATAGCTGGATTGGACATTCATTGAGGCACAATGGATTGATTAGGAATGTGATAGAGGAAAAATAGAAGGGAAGATTTCACGAGGAAGTCCAAGAGACATGTACATACGATAAATTAAGAAGGGCGTAAAACAGAGAAGTTATCAAGGGTTGAGGGAATGACACTAAATAGAGTAGAATGGAGGGCTGCAGTAAACCAATCTTAGGATTTAAATACTGATGATGGTGATATAAAATTTCTACGCATGCCTTCGAAAACAAAACGCATTTAAAGAAAAGATGGCAGATCATCTGATAATAGGTAGTGATCATAGGTTATTGTTCTATTTAGTTGGGGTTAGTTATTAGGGAAGGATAGCCGACATTGGTGGCCCCTTGAGAAATTGTAGATACTAACAATAATAAAACGTCTTTATTGGGGCGATTGAAACCTAACCCCCCGTCATTTACATGGATAAATTAGCAGATAATCATACAATTAAAATGTTTAGAAATTTTTACAGTGAGTATAAGGAAAATACGAAATAGAATAAAGAAATAAAATTACAATGTTACATGTAAGGGCAGGAACAGGATGTTGGACGGGATGAAAGGAGGAAAGAAGTACACCGAGATGAAGAGGGACCTGATATAGATTAGTTTGCTAGGTGGGGAGTCACAAAATGTTTATTTGATAGTTGTGTCCATCCAAAAACCTACCTTAAACGGTAGATTACCTAATAATAATAGACAATAATTAAGTAGTGTTTGGAAATATATTTACATTTTTGGGAAAAATATAAGGATTATGGACTAATATTCTTAACGAAAACACACGCTGCAGGAAAACACCCACTTAAGAAGGGGGGCGTACGATTTATGTAGTATTTATTTGGTATTGATTCACGAAAAATCTGCGAAACTGGCTGTGACATGACCGATGTGCGGATATTTAATAACCGTGCCAGGGTGATGCAAATCACGAGAAAACTAAGAAAAATTATACGGTATATTTAAAATAAACTACGGAATAAACAAAAATAGAAATATATTACATTTCAAGATTAAAATTAATAAAATTTAAAAAATATTACCAAAGTATTTTAAACATAAAAATAAAATAAAATTTGTAGGAAAGGATTATATGGGATGAGTATGGGTTGAATTTTTGGAAGGAGTGGAATAGGGAATCACTCTGCGGCTATATTAACCTACTCTCTAAGAAGCAATCCAAAGACGTCACTATTAAATGTTTAAAGTACACGGAGTAGCAACTGAACTCGTGATGAAGAGTAGCACACGAGGCTAGCGATCGAGATACCACACTTAAAAATCTTTATGCACCGTAATTCGAATTCAGGGATTGGGGGAATGTCATAACTTTAAATGATAGCAGACTGTTCGCTTGAATTATTTCTGAACCGATGGATTAATTTTTAGTTTTATCTTTTGGGTTTTTCGAGAATTCATTATTTCTTCATGAAAACTTTTCACAAACTAAGCAGTGTTGATTTAAAATTAAAGAAATATTACTCGAGTAGCATTTTATTCATATGATTTCTTTAGGTGGATGTGGATTAGTTGGTAATCACTCAACCTTGATCCATGAAACACATTTTATTATCGTCATCGAAGAAAGGAAACGGCGGAAAACTTGGAAGTTCTATCAATAATTCATTAAGAAACCAAAGACACGCTATTTAATTAAAGCGTTACAGCCTGTTCAGGCTCACAGTTGATGAATTAATCAAATAGAAGATAGCTGTGAATTAAACGTCATGGGGTAAGAGAGTTATTTGGCAGCATAGCTTCTGAGCTGAACATTTGGAAAGATTCGTAATTCACTGAGCATGAAACAGCGTAATACTATAACAGGATGAGCGAAAGCGTTCTCTTCCAGTAGTTTTGGTTTCTTCTTAGAATAATTTGTGTATCGCCTTCTTTTAGATAAACTCACAATGATAAATGAGAAAATATGTATTTGTTAGTTAGCTAAAAGCGTGAATCAGAAGTCATTTTTTCTGTATGATACCACATGCAATTGCTTCAAGTGCCCATGTTTGGTCAGTTGTATTTGCTCATAGTGAGTCAATCTGTTTGCACGTCCGCCCCAGTTGACCAAATCCGGGAGTGAAGAAGGTGTGAGAAGGGATTTATATGAAAGCTTTAATCTTCTTGGAGATAATGTATGTATAGTATTCCCTAATTTTTGTTCACTTGGATATAACAGGAATTTATTCGAGTAAGACACGGAAAAATCGGAATGATTTCCTCAGAGACACCCATTACAAAACCTAACCATAATTGTCAATCCTAAGACTATTTTTGTGAGAAAACCTAGAAGTTGGGTATTTAAAATCAACCCTATGACATTTTAAATTCAAGATCGCCGAAGAGTCGCCGGTTCATTTTGCAGTTCCGTTGAAGTTGACCATAATGTTCTAGTTTCCAAAGTATAGCACAAAAAAGTAAAATTAGTTAACTTAAGCAGTTTTGCAACTTTCGAATTTAGGAAGGAGTTAGGAGGAATAATGATACCAATAAGGTATTTCAGCATGATGAAATTTAAATTAATTTATTTTTCGTGAAACTTCGATAACACTTCTGATCACCGGCCATCCTACTATTCGGGATTGACTTTCTGACACAGATCTTTGCTCGATTCCATTGCCGGTCAATCTTTTGCTGTCTTTATATTACTTCAGTTAGTAGTGTGTCATTATTTGTCTGAATCCGAAGTTTTCTACTTACATACCCACTCTATTTATCCCTCAACAAGTCCCTTTATCAGGCCGTCATAAATGTTTGATGAGGATATATTTTCCCCTATGCTGAGTTTTAAGGTGATTTCTTATCACATTTTCCGTGAACTTCGCTTGCTATTCGGTCTAGTTTGTCATTTTTCTGAAGAACTACATTCCCATTGATTCCAATTGTATGTTTTCTGCTGCTCTAATTGCCCCCTTACCACTACCCGCACGTTTTTACTGTAATAAAATTTTGCGTGTATATCTGTTAGCTTACGTCTTCTGTTTGAGTATCTTCCTTGCTCTGACTAATCTGATATATCTTTTCTTGTTCCATTGCTGCTAATTCTGCGTCTTAAGTAATAAAAACCACCATATCTCATCTTTCCTATCACTCCTAGCTTCCAGTGATCCTAGATTTAAGATGGTTGCATTCCGATCTTCTCCGTTGAATGTTATATTTGTTTTTGTTCATCGCCAGGTTATTTTTTGACAACATTGTCCGAGATAGTTTATCACATTTTTAAGATCCCATTACCTATATGTAACTAATGGAGCATTAACCACAGTCGTCCGTAAAACGTAGGGTACTAATGAGTACTGTTATCAGTGATATAATTACTGAATAAATAATGAGTAAATTAGTAATCCCCAGGAAGGTATCAGCTTAGTTTTTCCTGCAATAATTCCATTTAACTAGAATTAGTATTTAAATTAACTTAATCCGTGTGCGATTAATTTTTTTCAATTCAATTTCATTAAAATAAAAGCATACAAAATATTGAAGTGGACTCTCCATTTCTTATCTCCTTGTTATTTCTTATCTTCTTAGTATTTTATTTTTCGGGAAGCGTAATTTTGTTAACTCGTCCCTTGCCTTCACCTCGCCCCTCGACATCACGAAAAAAATGGCTTGATTCCAAACGAATTCCATAAAGTTGAGTTAGTGTCCGGCGGATGTGCGTGTATCACGGCATAGCTGTATCCCTCGCGATTAAAATTAGCGCCATGCTTCACATTCAGGTGTAATCAGAGATTGTCGGCGGCCACTTCGGATTCTTGCGTGGTGGGCCCTCCGCGGGCTCGTTGGGAGGATGAGATTTATAAATTGCCATCATTGGCTCCGTCCGAGCACTAACCCAAAATAATGGAGAGTGATAGCGTCCGCGAACATCAGAGATATTTCTCATTAAAAACACTTCTCGGTTTATTTTTTCGTGCCCCCCCCCCCCAAACCGACCGTATGTTTTGCATGCGCGTTTATGGCGACGACAACGACGCCAACCACATCCGATTCTGAAGTTTTATGCCATGAATATAGTGTGTCCACATCTCAATACTTCATCCTGTCCACTTATCGCCGCGACGTAAAGCACCTGAAACGAATGCTATCTTTCCTTTTCCGGCCGTATCAAGCTTATTTATTATGGCGCGGAGAAACTAGATCACGGATGGGTACGACTGAATTATCGCCCCAAAATGTCGCGCGCGAAAAAAAAAACAGGTTATGGCGCCCACCCCTTTAGTTTGTCATCTCCAGCCCATACCTCAGGTACGTCCGCGGCAGTCTACCGTCAAGGGTGGGGCGTATGGTCTTGTCGATAGTGCCGGGATTCATTTCTTTGATGATGATCTCTCGCTGGGCATTTTGAATAGCGAGAAAGTGCCGAAGGGAGGTCGCGTCACCTTTATTTCCAGTTGATTTCAAGGATTCCTACGTCGTTCGTGTTTTTCAGTCGTAGCATTCTATGGATTTGCGTATTCAATGACCCGTGTGTGATTACGTGTTGCTAGTGTTTGGAAGGCATTAAGCGGATAACCGCCGTCAATTCAGTGAAATTTGTCATAGTCATGAATGGGAATTCGCTAAATAACGAACTACTGTCTCAGATTATTTGTTTTTATTACGGGAATCCTTCACGCCGTTTTCAGTCTGGCTAATCGTCGTTCATGAATTATATGGCAGGCGTTTCGTGACAAGAATTTTTTCTGGATGCCTTGATTGTGAAGTCTATTATTTGGTTTAATATACGTATAGATAATGCATGAGTACGTTTATTGGAGATTGGTTGTTATTCCTTAAATAATATTATATATTCATTGTGCTATGATATGGTTAACTTGAAAGCGTTAATGCTGTTTTTATATTTTAAAGAAATTGACTAATACATAGACCTTAATGACCGCATTTCAAATGACACATAAACTACAACGCAAAAATAATGGAGTGAAGGGAGGAAATAAGTATGCAGAATTGAAGAGGGACTTATTGTAGTGACCAATTTCAGGCTACCTTAACCCGTAGAATACCAATAATAATAACAATGATTGTATTTACTAATCATTTAACTGCTACCAATATATGTAAAAAAACTACAAAAGGTAATAACTAGTAAATATAATAATTATTTAAATGTAGGGTTACTATCCACGCTACTAAAAATTAGGAGCCAGCCTTTAATGTGCGGTGTACTGTGTATAGTTTTTTAAACGATTCACTTATCCTGTTATGTTACAGTACAATGCAAAACAACTCAGGGAAAGTTGGAAATATTTAGTGGAAATCTAAGCTCCCAAAATCTTCATTTGCAATAGAAACACTTTAAGGCTATCGACAGTGTACTTGCTGCGTCGTTCACTGCCTTGTCGCTACTCCTTAGGAAGAATACTTAAGAAACCTTGCTATAAGGTGTGCTATTAGATTTCAAACAAGTTTGAACGTATTTATGATGGATAGAGGGTTACGTAATTAATTCGTGGGCGATGGTCTGATAGCAAAATTCCGGAAAAGTATACGGGAATACTCATTCCGCCTATTCATAAGAAATAACTTCATGTTGCCAAAGCAGGGATTGCTTGTTCACATGGAGGAAAAGGATTATTGATTTAGTAAATATAGACTGGCAGACGGATATGAAGGGAAATGAGAAACTCCGCACCGTAATCAGCCTACCATTAATGAAAGTCACTAAGAGATACACAATGGCTAACACAGTGCCGTTGAAAAATACTCAGGTTGTTGAGACCTTGGCTTCAAGAAACATGTGTTTCACTCTGCACACTGATTTCACCCCCGTATTTGCACTCGATCTTTCTGTTTCACTGCCTGCATGGTTTGGTGGTAAAGAATTAAAATTGAATCAGTTTGCTCTTGAAATAACAACTTTTAAAAGTTGCACTTCGACATTCAAGTTTTCCAGTGATTTGTTCAAAAAATTTTAACTTAATATATGACATGAGGCGGGTCGCGGTGGTCTAGTGGGTAGAGCGTTAGACTACTGACCGGAGGGTCCCGGGTTTGATTCCCGGGCAAGGCACTCTGGGCACCTGCAGCTCCACCCAAGCTAGTTGATTTTCCGGGTACCAGATCTTCCTGGGAAACCATAACCGGCACAGGGAAAGGAACTGGCCCCCCTACCCTGATGTGTGAATATTCACACGCCGTCGGGCTTGGTACATGGGTGAGCTCTACCATCACCTGCTAAACCGACCTTAGGGTTGATTACTGTGCTTATATGACATGAGTGAGCTTGAAAATATTTCCCTATATAGGCTGTAATTGGGATGGCAGAGCAAGAGTGAAAAGGAGCGGGAAACGCCAGAGCAGAGCATGGAAATACCGTAGAGGAACTTGGCAGAGGGATGTGTTTCTAGATACCTGAAAACCCAAGTGATTGGAGGTAGGGTATTGAATACCCTCTCAAGCTTTATAGAATCCGGGTACTAATAACATCAGTTCACAGTTTAAGGTCCCGGATTGATAACCCACTGTACCTATGCACTTGTCTTGCTCTCCACACAATTAGGGATGGAAATACCGCTGAATTCGTCTCCACTGGAATTGAAACTTTGACTCCGGGTAAGGGAACTCAAACAAATGTAATATCAACCCTATTGTTTGGTTGGCATGCTGATTATTTAGACTGAATCAGCTGCTTTTCTTGGGAGAAATACCGCATTTATTGTATATTGAAATATTTTTAATTACACGTTGGTATTTTCAAGGTGCATTGATATTTGAGGAGAATTTTCTCTCATACAAGAATGAGAAGAATGTTTGAAGTTTTTGCGGCAGAATTATAAATGGCATCAAACTGGTATACACGGGTATTAGTGCAGAGGAATCTACTCTGTGTAAGCGTAATAACAATCACTAGAAACCTTTCATAAAATATGAGTAGATTAAATTCTGCCGCTGTGTTTTTTCGTAGTTATTCAATGCTGATTAGATTGGCTCCAGAAATAGAATAGATTTCTTTATCTTACACTATATCGTCGAGAAATGTTATAAAGATTGCCATTTTTTTACGATGAGATCTTTGAATTGCCGACTGACACAGTTTTTTGTGGAGATATACGCAGTAAATTTGTTTCATTCCGATGGGTGTTAGCTATCACGAAGCAAGACAATAGGATAATTTAAAACGAGTCAGAAAATAAGAATTTTTTGCTGATAATGAAACCCCATTGGATAATTATCTCTCAGAAACGACATGGTTGCACCAGTTAGCTATCTTGCTGATATCTTACGCTTACCAAACTCGCAGTCCAAAAGTTATCATATTGACACCGGGATGTAGGCGATGGTTCGAATTGAAAGTTAGAGTTGGCATAGAAATGTTTTTTTAAATTTTTTTCAGCTTTGTAAGATGCTACAAAAGAGACGACTAGCGAGTAAACGCTCGTCAGTAATAACATAGTCGGGCTCCTGATAAGGTTACCATAAATTTTTTAGAAATATTTTTCGTCAAACTATGAAGATTGCACATTTCATTGAAGTCCATTAATTAAATTCTTCATAGTTGACCGATTAAAAATGAAATTATTAAATTGTTTTAATATTTAACTTTAAGCAAACATCCTCTAATAAATTTTGACAGACCTTCATACCCGTCTCGCCGTTTCCTTCTGTAGTAGGCGAAGTAATGAAAGCCTGATTTCAGGATGTTGCACATAACTTTTCGTCACTAATTTAATCAATTCCTATAAAGACCCTATCCTTGCATAATCTGTTCGTCTCAGTCACATTAATATATCTGTTTCTTCCATTTTTGAATTTGGATCTTAACCATACCAAAGGATCATATTGTGTTATTGAAATGGAATATATTTTGTACGATATGAAAATTTCTCTCGGATTATTTAAGCCGGTCTTTTTTTGTCAATTTATTCCAAAATTTTATGCGTTATCCTCTAAAAACAGTCATTTCTTTCCTAACTTCTATAATTTTTTTTCTAAAAATATTCATGTATTTCAAAGGAACAGAACCCGAGCTTTATGGTTTACTCGGCAACTACCTCATACTTCTGGGTTCCCACGCCGTTGAGTTCTGATGGCGATATTTCAATTCTCCCAGAGCGCCTCTTGGCTATCAGGAGCACCACCTCTCCTCTCACCTATCCTGGGAAATGGATGGTGGCATTTCTCTGCATCGCGAGAGGCGCTCTTGCTGTGGTAAAACCAGAACGACCTCAATACTGGCACAAGTTTTCATCTGGAGGACTTTGTACATCCTATTGCATAGAAGAATTAATCATAAGAAAATGAAGATAATGAGAACCTCAAGAAGTAGTCTTGCGAAGATAAACATAAAAGTTGGAGGACTGAAACCAAAGCAGGTTCAACTATTTAGGAATTGTTTTGGAGGAGAGTGGGCAAAGTAGCAGGAAGATAAAAAAAATTACATAGGGTAAGGAAGTTTTAGGAAGGGACTGGAGTTGATGACTGTCACATAATAATAATAAATCGGCTTTATTAGGGTGAGATTGAGACCGTGGCAGTCCCTTCTTCGCTGTAACCCATTTTCAAATACATTCAGTGAAAATATAATTGAATTTGAGTGCAAATTGATATAAAAAAGAACTAGATAATGACAATCGATTCATAATGAATATGCATGAATACCAAGAGTGTAGAAAGATACGCAAAATTTGGGGAAAAACGTAAGGAATAAGGCTTTCATCCTTGACGAAAAAATCCTCCGCAGGAAAACACCCACACATGAAGGGGAGCGTGAAAAACCTGCGGAAACGTACAGGTAGATAATTCTAATGATATAATTTAGTAAATTAAAAAATAAATATAAATAAATCAATGCATGAAAAATAAGAGAAGAAACAAAAGTATGACGAACATTAAGTAGAGCCGTAAAGAAAAGATAAAGGAAAACTTAATATGGATCGCATTTTTGTATGGCTTAGAGACTTAATTGAAGCGAAATGATAAGCGTAGATAAAAGCTCTAGGGATTTGGGTGTGGAGAAGAATGAAGAAAATGAAATGGACGAAAAGGAAAAACTAACGATGAAGTATTTGGGATAAAGGGGAAGAGAAACGGCTGTTGGGAGAAATTTGCAGAAGACAGGGTATGAAGTGGATGGAGTGGATGTTTAGAGGGATTGGGATGCTGAAGACGGTGATAGACGGGAGAATGTTTGGAAAATGAGGTGGAGGGAGGAAAAGAATAGTCATTTTGGATGAAGTTAAGGGAGGTAGAAAGTATGCAGAGCTATAGAATGAGTTATTGTGATATATAATTCGGGATTTATGGTCTTTAGTGACATTTGCGTTAGAGCTAATGAATACAGTATTGTGTAAGGCTGGAGTCCATCAAAAACCTTCCCTAAGCCGATTTACTACTGGTAATAGTGATAATATGTCATAGCGAAAGTTAGATGATGAAGGACAGCGCTCTCAGTTTCCAGACAAAGTCGCAAACTTAAATTTATAAAAGGAAAATATCTCGTGCTCTCCCCATTCACATGTTCTTTATATTGGGGATTTAGGCTGGGAGCCCCTTGAAATACGAAGAGAGTAAGCGAGATTTAAACTTTTAGAATGATTCAGAGCCAGCGAGTTTAGCGATGACACAAAAGGAATAATAATGGCCCCACACTACTTAGGTAGATCAGACCACAAAGATAAAATAAGGGAGATAGATTCCAATACAAATAGATTCAAATACTCATTCTTCCCCAGAACAATCAGAAATCGTAATATTAAGAATCCGAAGTCCATTTAGAAATATTAAAAACATTTAAGTTACGCGTCGGAACAAAATTAAAAATTCAAAGATTGTGCATGTGTGTGTTTGTTGGTAGTTTGTGGGTTTGCATGTGTGTGAAAGGGTTGGGGCGAAAGGGTCCGTGCATGAATTTTTACCATGTTTGGTTTGTGGGCTCTAAATTTGTGGCTTCTGCATGCGGTTTTTTTTCCTAATTTACGGGTGGTGCCCTAACACCCTCTGCCACACGCCCTTGCGGCGGATTGCTGGGTATTGAGTAGATGTAGATATTTTGGCCATCCCTTTCCGACTCTCACCCTCCTTTGCCCATCCATATCCTACCAGGGCACAAGATGTGCGATTCGCGGCTCTCTCTCCCTCTCTTTCTCTTCTCTCTGCCTCTTCCTTCTTTTTGCCATCATCCTACTCCTCCTTTTAAACTCGCCCCTTCACCCACTCTCGTCTCGAGGAAGTCGTACAGTCTGGTTCAGTGTTGATAAAGACACCAGAAATTGATTTTGCCTGAATTGGAGCGAGCTAGATGGATCCCTCTCTCCGTGCACTAGGTTGGAGGGGGTGGGCATGTGGTCGAAGGCGCGAGGGAAGCAGAGAGAGAGAGAGAGAGAGTAGAGGCGTTTTGAGGGCTCAGGGGGATGAGAGGGGGGAGTGGGAAGGAAGAAGTGCGATGCACGGGTGTCCACGCGTGTGAGGAGAAATCCAATAGGCCGAATGTAAGTAAGAGGAGAGAAAGAAAGGGTGTTTTAAGACGGACGATGGAGATCAGTGCAGATTGTGGACGAAAGACGACGATGTTTACACTTGGTATAAGGGACAAGAAATGTCCTGGACCTCCTAATACTCTCAACGACAAATGAAATAGGTTTCGTTGGCAATCGCCATCCTCTCCATCCCTATCAAAAAGTTCCCCTCTTGCCTTTCAGGAACATTTCAAGGATGCAATGCGAAATGAAAGTGTTTGCTCATATGCGACCAATTAGCTAACCAATAGAGTAATCCACGATTAGAAAATATAATGACTACTCTGTGAATTTTGCACCTACTTTTGAGAAATACGATTACTGAATTTGAAATTATTATTGAATTTGAATATTATTATACCAGGTTTTTCGTAATTTTCTCCGGGATTGGAGTTTCTCGACTATTAAATTTATCTATTGGAAGAGTAATATCTGACTATGCTTAATTCTGCGGGGTGGAAATCATTAGAGCGTCATGGTATCAGCTTTATTAGTAAAAAACGATAATAGTTAATTTATATTGTCTGATTTTTTATTATGTCAAGAAAATATTGCGCCCCTATTTTTGACAAGATTTTTCTATTGTTGGGTTTACTTATTATTAAGTTGTGAGGAGAGGACGTGATAGTCCAGTAGCTAGAGCGTTGGACTACTGACTAGAGGGCACGGTTTTAATTTTTGGGGACCTCTCTGGGCATCCTCAGCTTTAACCATCCTGTGTGATAACTCAGGTACAAGATCTTCCTGGGAAACTATAGGCGACACAGGAAAAGGAACCGGTCTCCATACCCTGATGTGTGTATTTCACTTTCACAGGCTTGGAACTATGTGAGCACAATTCTCACCTATCAAATTGACCTCCAAGTTGATAACTGTGGTTGTTTGGTTAGTGTTGAGGAAGCAGCTCTTTGTCTACCTGGAAACTCCTTGATTCATATTCTATGTAACCCCTCTCTCAACGAGAATGTTCTCATGTTGAATGAAGAGTACGGTACTGGGATTAATAAGGTGCAGGTACCTACTTGAATGGTGATAAAAGGTGATGGAAATATTTTCCGCGTTAAAAAATACGTAGGAAAATGAAAGGATTGAAAGGCGAAGATAATTGTAAATGGAGAAATTCGATCAAATATGAAATAAGGGACAAAATTCATCATTTTAAAAAAATTTCTATTCACATCGCAGTCGTACCGGTCGAGGTCTTCAAGCTTATATTTAAGGTATGCCCTTATCTCTGCCCTTGTATCTGTATCCGGTCAGAATAACGAGAGTACTGTATTCGTTCTTCCTATCTCTTTTATGTACAGGAGATAAGGCACTCCCCTCAGATATTCCCACGATTAACGGCCTCATCGCTTAAGACACCTTTCTCTAAATTCATGCCGGGAAAGTTTTCCTCGACTGCTTGGCCGCCATTCTTTCGCTCACGTTGTCATTCTAATGGTAACCACGTTCATTTACTGTGTCCGTGATGCCGTAACTTAATGCTCCAAAGTGGGCGTGACGGGTTCACATATATCTTGCTACCATTTTGAAATTCCGAAGAAATTAAACCCTCGCCATGTTGTTACGCAATACATTAGTGATTTTGTGTCCGCATAATAACCGAAAATAACACGTCACGAAGAAAAAAAAATCTCTGAGAATTAGACCCATTAAAAATGATATCTTGCCAAGGTTCCGGCGCTTGTTTTCACCCTTACAAACTTTAAAATGAACGCAGATCATACCATCTCGGCGACAGTGGAGGAAAAAAATATATCAAGCAATGCGTGAAGTGTGGGCGAGGAAACGTATTTCACCCTGTTGTGCCGCACCTACTTATTACTGTTTAACAAAGCAGTTCGATCAGTCTACTGATAAAGGAAAACCATATTTAAGTAATATTACAAATTTTTAGGACAACATTTGCGACAGAGAGATTGGATCCCAAAGACCGTGCCTGTATGTAAAGCTCAGGGATTCTGCTTATGATACCTGTATATGTATAGTAGATTTTTATAATGTACGAGGCAATTGTATATATGCAATAATGAGTATCATGCACCGTTCGCAATCAATGGTAAAACAAAGGGGCTACAAGATTAGGAGATTTGGCTCTGATATTTATTATACTGAAATGCTTTATGGCATCATATTGATATTAATTTTCCCTTATCGTTAAACCCAGACAAAGTTACTTGGAGGTGAACCAATGAAAACCTAATTATTAGGACATAGTTTAACAAAAATATAAGGAAATATTTATAATAATGCTATGATGAATGTATTTAATATTAAAATATTAAAATGACTTTTGGATTTGAATTCCTGAGTGACGTCGTTATTAAAGAAAACATTACATAAAGTCCAGATAATAAACTCCTCTGCGAAAGGAAGATGGATTCGAGGGAAAGCTATTAAAACCTATTCATAGGAAAATGAATGCATGAGATATGCCAGTGTCTCGTAAAGATGTTATCAATACCCTAGGCTCTCGTAGGAATCGCGTTTAAATTGTCAAATTAGAGATTTTGAACTTCCCTCAGGTTTCCGGACGAATAAGAAGCATTCTGAGAGGATTTGCAGATAAGTTGTGATGCGAGGCATCAATCTTACTCCACGAAAGCCTCACGAAATTAATTTGGAAATTAGGCTTAGTCGTTCTTTATCAGAGGAAATAACCTGGAATCCGCATTCATCTACGAAATTCATTTCAGGTCGTTTTCGCGTCATGTTATAGAGAGATATCTTCTTCGGCAGGAAACCGGCAATGTCAAGAGTTTTTTTTTCATCATGAAAAAAAGCTCGAGGCTGGTAAAGGTAATTTTGGAATCAAATCATTGAGTAGCAACTTGTATCGTCCATTTAGAATGATTACACATCTTTCTTCAATGCGTATTAGGTATATGTTTTCTACTGTACATTCATACGTTATGTGTTATCACCTATCAGTTTTTTCATATTAAAACTTTTGGAAGCATTTTATTAGTGTTTTACGATGACTCATAATAACCTATGCAGTGAAATTCGGAAGTCCTAAATTTAGCGATTTGAAAACAAAACAAATTGAGCTTCTTACTTAGTTTTTAGACTAACTATATTGAATGATATTTCCTTAAGCCGTAAAAAGTGCCTATTATACCTTTAGGGCTTAAGGGAATATTATTTAATACATTAAGTCTAAAAGAATTTATTATATATAGGTTTCATGGGAACACGTCATCATAATGCATTTCTAATCAATACAATTCTTATGGCATGTCGTGAAAAATTCCTCTTCTTGGAATTCCATTTAAAAATACTTTAATCATTAAAATCTCTTTCCTCCCTGATGTATTAAATTTCATAACACTTGATTGGCTATTGCGTGTACTATTTTTAATCATCCGCATACAATACTTTTCAACTTTTGGTCGATGATTTCCCTGTGACTAAACACAAAACCGTCAAAAACCCCCAATGTAAACATCCACAAATAATCCTTAGTTTTACTAAAAGGGAATTTGGCATCGGTTGTTACATTATTTCCATAAACTTGAAAATATTTTCTATTTTTTGAGATAGCTTATTAAAAGTCACTTGAAACATGCCTACTTTTTCGGGATTTTACCCTGGTATTCTAGTTTTGATGCATTGAATCTGTTTTATTTGCTTCTGTTGTCTTCGTCTTTCAAGGAGACGTGTTAATTGATTCATCAAATTCGGCAGTACATTCACATATTTCTATTTTTTTTGCAGATTGTATGTAGTGTTTGCTGAGGTTTATCCGAAATTTTTAATTATTTCGTGCATGCGTAATTGCCCGCGGGGAGGATTATTACAGATTGCATTATAATAAATGGTTGGCCAAAGGTCCATAAACGGATTGCACCAAAAGTTAAACTACAAGTCGCTTATTATGACCACAGCCCCCGAAATACCTTTGATGCATAGGTAACGTAAAGAGCCGTTTATTTGGTTAATGGTATGGCAACAATCATTGGAAAAGTGATGTAGAGATTACGCAATTTCCTAGCATCCGTTCTCGCTGGGGAAGAGAGACAGGATACAAAAATCGGACCCGAACCGGAGGTCGCAACTCTACTCATGGCACCCCTGGCCTTCGGCCCTCCTCGTCATTCACCTGGAACGTTGAACTCCAAATTAACTCACTTCTGCATGCCCCAATCCACCTCGTGCTTCCCACCAACTCTCCTACTTCTGCACGAAAAAATACCACGTATTTTAATAATTTCCTCTTGTTTATTGGATTTACACGTGCTTCTTATCCTATCTTATCTTTCCCGGGCCGCTTTTCCCTTTTAAAGTAAACTTCCTTCCGCTCAATTGTCTTTTATCGCCGTACAATCTCTCTCCTCATTCTTTCGCTAGCCATGATATCTGCCACCCCTCCCCTCCGCCCTATCTCCTACCCACCTCCTCACCCATTTCCCGTTTTTTTTCTAGTATCTGAAGTTTATATCATTTTCCGACGCTTTATCTCGTTCAATTTTGTATATATTCCCTCGGTATCCTTTTGTCTATTGCTAGAACAATGACGTTGCCACTCGTAGTATCTCGCGCAGCGTACTTGGAAAAAACTTTTCACAGCCATCGTCCTTGCGTCTCTTACATTCAGACGTTTCTTTGGCCTCCCGTTTAGTTTTCCATCGTGGCTCCTGCCCCTTCATCTCGACAGTCCTCTCCGCATCGCATTTCCACTTGTCAAAGTGAGCAAAATTTCCCCGTGTGTGACTCCGTGTAAAACTATTTATCTTTCCAGGACAATTCGTTACATGAGCACACTTTGCTCGCCGTGTTGGCGGTAATTTTAAACTACCGTACAAGTTTGAAGTTCTTGCCAAGTTTTTAGTTTAAAGTAAAATTTAAGAGATACCATGTATGGAAAGTTGGCATCAAATTAAGCCGCGCGATTTTGTGCCATTTTTAATGGCACTAGCTTACGTCGAGCTTTTGAACCTTGTTTTTCTGTATTCAAAGTGGAGTATTTTTTTTCTAAATTCACAGATATTGGTTGTAATTTCATGTGATTTTTTATACTATTGTAAAAGTTACGGTTAGGATTTTGTTTAATTGAGGCATTCATTTTATTTACAGGTAAGTCGGATATGTTCCACCAGCCTGCCTGCTCAACGCGGCAATTGTCTGCATGGAAGTGATCGTCGCAATGTGTACGGTTTGTGATATCGTCTTTTGGGAAATGTAACAAGTCCTTTATTACTACGGCTATTTTTACGCCCCTGGCAGTTTACGTCTAGGTGTGGCATGTGTTGGCATTTAATTGACCAATGGCAAATCCATGAATTAAAGAATGTTGCTTTTGAATGTAATGGATTACGAATGTGACTCATGGTAGAGTACTTCGCTTATGGATCTAGGATTGTACTTTAGTCGGTGTCTGGTGCTTATAAACAAACGGATCATCACATTAGCTGAAATTAAAATTCCGATTCATGCAAGCACAGTTCTCGTTCTTCTCGCAGGACGAACATCTGCTTTCAATGGACACACATGTAATTTCATTTGAAGTGCGAAAAAACATCCTTCGTACATTATAGTAACACTTAAACGCTTAAGATGTGCCCTTTTCATAGCAATTCACTCAGATGCGTTATTTTCTCCTCACTTGATTATGATGTAGGTACCTTAAACAGTCACGATGAGAGATATACAAGGTTTTAAGTGTAATTTTTAACGGCTACGCGTGTTAATGAACTCTCGCGTGAAATCATTTCTTCCGCGGATGGCCTCTTTATGGCGTGGTCAATTTAGCTGGACGATTCGTAATGATTTTCTTTGTGGGAATAACTGACCAACGGGTTTGAAAAGGCAATGGAATGTTTGATTGCCTATTTTTTTAAGCGCTAACATCTTTCGAGCGAATATTTCTTCTACTACACTTATTTGCTTTGGATGATTGAGATAGTCCGTCCCCCCAGAGAAGTTCATTTTCCAATTAGCCACCACTGAATAAATTGTCTCAATTAAGGAGTGTTTTAGTTCAAGGAAAGCGATTTACAGGCAGACGGTGTCAATCTTTCCTAGTGAAATTCCGTTGCACGCAAAGCCGATTAGTTCCGAAGCGTGCGTGCCAAATGAGTCGTAAACTCCCGAGTTCGCAGGTGTTTCCCATAGCCTAAGGTTTGAACCCACGCCTTGCTTTCTTGGATAATCCTCTGTCACTTACGATGAACTCGATAAGAAGTCTGTAGAAGTCGGGATTGAAATCAAAGGCATGCTGCAAGTTGATTGTGGCAGGAAAGAATTAATTCGTGTTTTTTTCTGCATAAAAAGTATGTTGCAGTTTTGCAATGAAGACGAAATAACTCGGGGAACGCAATATTTCTCTCAATCTTCACGTTCATAGCTGCTGTTTCGAACATTCTCTGGAAAATATTCCTGGAATAGTTTCCAAATTGACAAATCCATCACAAATAGGAAAATTACCCAAACGAAAGTGTTGCTTAAATTTAACCACTGAATCCCTAAACTTTTCAGGAATAATTTTGAAATTGGATGTTCATTTGAATGCCCATGTATCCATTGCGAATGCATGTCGTTATCTTTTTTTTATTTAAATTTTAATTGGTGGTTTTCCCTTTTTAATACTCTTATTGACGCCGTAAGACGCCACAATCCGGCAAATACTTGACTTAACCTGATGAGGGTACTCTCTCGATGTCATTGTCTTGTCGATGTATGTACATCGATAAGATAATTAGTAATAATTTGAGTTCATTTAAAATGTCCAAATTATGCTATCAATGAAAATGGCTATTCTATTACTGTCTCTTGTCATTCCACAGCGTTACCTTTCTCAGTAGCCATAGTGTCGGCATACACGAGAACCCGGCTACATTTCACCCTCTGGCGGTTCACGTTATTGAAATTTATACTAATATAAATATTATATGTTGATTCAACTAGCTACAGCCTGCTACCGTCTTCCTTTCTTACATTTAAATTTATACATTATTATTTTTACATTTATTTTATTTACATATATAACATTCATACATTTTAACTGCAAAGTTTTTCTTAACTAAAGCCATATCTAGGTTGATTAACTATAGAACAACAGCTAACAAGAATTTTTCAGAAAAATCAAATGCCCGTTTGCACTGTCACAGGACCTATCACCCACTTGATAATGCGATAATTTGACTCTGAAATAATTAGTTATATCACATAGCGATTGCTTTAACATTGTTTCCGCTCTCCCTTGCGTCGTTTAAGTTTAGGATAACACTATCTTTAGGGAAATTATCCCCGCCCGATTCTTCGCGAAATTCAAAATAGAACCTTAAAATTGGACTGCGCGTATTTAACACGCTCCTTGGCCACACTCTTATCAAACTGGGGTTGCTTCCATTCCAATGCCTCCTCCTTCCCCAGCCTTCCCCGGCCCTCAATTCCCCTCCCGTCCAATTCCGCATCCCTTAGGAATGTGTCTCTGGCATAAATCGACGGCCGCTATTGAACCGAGGTTGGATTGGTTGGGGGGAATAGAGAGAGAGAGAGAGAGACAGAGGTAGCGATGCCGGCGGAGAAATTAACTCCTTGCTTGAAATAGCACTGTGCTCAAGGATACGAATCGAGCCAGGATTGATGTCTGGAGATTCTAATGTAAGGAGCCGTAGGACTGTTTGGCTGCGAGTGTCTGAGACGGGAGAGAGAGAGGGAGTGAGAACAGGGGAGTGGTCGGGAGGCGAAAGGGGAATCGTTTGGGCGGGAGGGGTGGTTGAGTTGGTGATTAAACGAGGGGAAGGGATGCATTATATTCCGCGGGGGCGAGGTGGGTGCGGGAGGTGGCCTGGGGTTTAGGGGGAGGGGAAGGAGAGGGCGGAGGGACGGTGTGGCAGCGGCGAGATAGGGCGGGCGGCAGGGGGCGACACGTCCCTCTCCCTCTCGCACACTCCCGACGAGAAGGGTGCTCTCTCGGTGTCATAGCAAACGATGGTGGCAGGATGGGGGGTGGGGTTCTGGGGTCAATTCAATATGCCGAAACCCATCTCGGCAAACCTGCCACACGCGCCAAACCCCACCACCCCTCCCTCGTCTCTCTCTCCGTCCTCTCTCTCCATTCTTCTCTCTACCCTCCTGCGTTCACCCCGCTAAATCGTTCTCCCACGATCTCTCTCTCGCCACCTCTGGTCCCACGGTACGCACACCCGTCCCTCATCTCCATTCCCCTCCAAACCCCGCCACTTCGAACCCCTTCTCCGCCACACCACTTTCCTCTTCTCTTCTCCTCCCCCCCCCCCCCACCACCGCCAATCTCCCCGTCACCTCTTAACCCGTGTGACTACCCCATCAAAGTCATATTCAATCTTCCCTCGAGTCACCGCATTATCCAGCTTTCCGGTATCTGTCTTAATAATCCTAATCCAGAGAGGAGGAGAGAGAGAGAGAGAGTCGCTTGCGTTATCCCCAAACCTGGAGACCTCCTTAGCCTATCAACAACCTCCCGATGTCTCAATTCTCGCCCCTCAACTTTCCTTCTTTCTTTCCCTCACTCTGGATTACTCGTGGAATCATTATTCGTTACAGATCCCAGACTTCGAAATTTCTCCCGCAATCATCATTCCTCGTGCGAGTAAAAGCTCTTCATTTTTTCTCGGCGGAGTTTTCATCAAATGATCCATGCTCTTAGGGTTACCCGGGGTGATTGGCAACTTCCCTCGACGACGTGGTTTCTTCCTCCGTTTGAGCGAGCATGAATTTGAGCATGTTAGTGGGATAATTGGTGGAGGGAATCGCACTTATCCAATGAATTTCGAAAGTTTCGCAACTTCATATCCCTCGTGATAGCACATTCTGTTAGATTTATGGACAAAGACGGTTAATTCCTCCTAAAAGTGGTTCGATTATCTGTGGGAGAAAAGTTTGGAGTTAAATTGTTGACAAGCCCTTGCTGATGCAGTGGGAAAAATGGATAGAAATTCTTCAGAGTACCTAAGAGAGGGAGGTTCAGAGGATAACTCAAACTGTGGAGGTTTTGTTCACGATGAGGAATCTAAGGATTCTATCCGTTCAACGAAGTGAACACAAAAAAATTTTCTTTTTGGAAAATATTATTCTTAGTTTTTTTAGCAAAAATATTAATTAATGCATACAGATGACATTTTGCCATCCAATTAAGAGTCAAAATTTCATATATGATTTTAGGAACGAGTTGATAGGGATATTGACAGATGTCCAGTTCATATACCCCTTTGTTTTCATGCATTCCTTTTAATCATTTTCAAGATTTGTTTTTTAAATTTAATCTAAATTACCCAATTAAATAATTTTGAAATTTAAAGAAATGTAAAATTTAATTATACTCTCAATTACTGAGTATACTGTCTGCCATTTTTTAGGATAATTTATTGAGGAAATATATTTTCCATTTTTCTGGCATAGTGATAAGTGTATAACTCATAAAATTTCGATAGAATTTGGTGAAGTACACCTGGACCTGGAAATGAGCCACACAAAGTTAATTATTCCTTAGGATGTTTAGCTATATTGGTTGCATTACAGCCAGCCGTGAAATTTTTGTGACTATTCCCATCTTAGAGTTACCGGAGAGAATTATTTACAGTATTAAGTCCTCTCGCCAACACTAAAAATCAACTTAAGAAATTAATATTATCTTTGCTTTCTACAGAAATAAACTTTATTTGTCGACTAGTTTCGTTTACACTGTAACAGCCTAGTGTCTTGAGGATGTTACAGTGTAAACGAAACTAGCCGACAAATAAAGTTTATTTCTGCAGAAAGCAAAGATAATATTAATTTCTTAAGTTAAACATGGAATTCTACAAAGTTAAGGCCTCAACCATTCAGTGCACTAAAAATCAACTTGTGATTACAAAGTCTAGGTAGCGTAGCCGTCTAATATTCTAACATTAATTCGCTCGACATGCGAACGGTCTGGTTCATTCGATTCATTGTCTACATTAGTGGGTCACTCGACTCAACGTTTTAAACTACTGTTCGCAAGACTATGTGATTGAACTTATCCAAGCAACAATTAAAGCTCGTTTCTCCAAAAACTTATTTTAGCTTCCGTCACCACTTTTGGCTGTGGAAAAAAATCACCTATCGGATTCACAGTCGGGAAAAGATACAGCAAAATATTTTGGTTACGTATATTTGGTGGATGCAAAACTCGAATTCGAGGGAAACCTTGACGACTTGCCTCTGCCGTTTGTTGACACACCCGATGGAATGGGAGGATTTACTCACTCTCTCGAGCGTCGGTGCATGCGAAACCTAGCTTCGCTCTCCACTCGTCTCCTTCGGGAATGAATTGAGAATGCCTGCCTCCTACTCCTCCCGAGTTCTCTAAATGCACCGTGGGAAAGTCACGGCGTGTTCCCCCGCCCTCTGCGGTATCTTCCCTACCCCCCTCCCCCGGTCCCAGCCCATTCCTTCGTCTGGGGAGCCCAATCCCCATCCCTCTCCATCCATTCCACCCCATCATTGTTGCTGTTGTTGTTGTTATTATTATTGGTTCTGTTATTGTTTCCCCTCCCTGGGGAGATATGGGGAAGGACAATCCACTCGCCCACCCGGGCTCCGGCCTCTCCCGACCCCCCCCTCCTCTCAGTCTCTCAATATCTCCCGTTTCTCCCTCACTCCTCCTCCTCACTTCTCCTCACCACCCCCGTCCTCGCGACGGGCCAACTCCCCCCGCCCTTCCCCCCTGCCCTTCCCCGCCTCTCTCCTCCTCCGGGCCGCGTATTACGGCGTCGGAGGTTTTGCAGAAATCCCTTATCAGCTTCAGACACACCCGCTACCGCCAAAACCTGCGACCTACCCCCGCCGAGCCGCCCCTCCGCATTCCCTCCCTCCCGTCCTCGCTCTCCTCTACGTCCGCGACTTCTCCTTCTCCCTCTTCCCCGTCCTCTCCCGCCCTCCTCCACTTCCCCATCTTCGTTCGCTCCCTCTTCCTCGCCCCATCTCCCACGAGCGCGGTCCATCTTCTCCTCACTTCCTCTTTCTTCACGTCGCCAGTCACTGCCCTGTCCACCATCTATCTCTTCATCTCCTCGTAATCCTCTCCTGTCCTCCTCCGTCGCCATCTCTCCCCAGTTATTTCCCCAATTTCTCACTTATTCTATGCAATCCAAAGAGCACGTCTTCTTTCCCTCGTCAATTCATTCTTCCGCTATTTCATTCACTCCTGTTAGCCTCGTTCTTAGGGGAGGTTATTTCCGCTCCTGCTACGCATCAGGACGTTGGATGAATTTTGAGGGACTAGAAGATGATTGCAGTGGCCTCTCGCACCATCAGGGAAAAGCATATCGCGGTTATTGACCTCTGCAAGTGACCCTATCGATTTCAGCGGGGCATTTATCTGTCGTATTACGTTACCATTGTAGGAATTTTCTGTCTTCTGCGTTGTTTCATATTGCGCTTCCACTGAGTTCTTCGAAACCAAATATAGTATTCGTTTCAAAAGGTCGTTCAAGTTCATTCCCACTGTGTTTGGGGCATATTCCTTAAAACTTAGCAAGGGAAGGAACGCAATTGACTCCGAAGAGTTGGCCTATTTCGCAATCTCCGTTTGCGTGTATCATTCCATTTGTGAGCGGTTCCCTGGATTTTCAGAATTAGAATGCGTCTTGGTTGAATCCAGAAATTAAGTTACAAAAAATTCACCATAGACGTAAGTATACACGCTTATCCTGTCACGTTCTTGTTCCTTAAACATTTTTAATACATTTCGTTCCAAGACTAGGCGTGTGTAGATTGACCTCAATAACTCAACGAATCTAATTTCCACATTTAAATATTTAATACATGCCATCTCCCTTTTAAGTCCTCAATTTTCCTTCTTAATATTTCGCCGCCATCGATTTTCTTTTACAGGTATTTGAAAATAAATTTTATGAAGAAATATCGCGAAAGTTTGAGTTTGGCGTTGCTGGTATGCTGATTTATCATGTTTACCGTTTTCCGAATCGAGATTCAAGTTTGATAGGGCTTGCAAAATTCGGATCCCGACCAAGCAGTTTTGCTTCTCTTGGTGCGATTTTATCACTCCGGTGTGTATTTGCTTATCTTGGCCGTTCTCTTCCCTCGAATCTTGGCCTCGTATGCATAAGCTTTGCTTTTTCCTAGTCCATGTCGGCGGAATGGTGTCGTGTTTGAGGTCGCGGTATGCAGTTTCTCTATCGCGTCGACTGCGCCTATCTCTGTTCTCTTTCGAGATCTCGGGACTTCATAACTCGGGGTAAGATAAGATTAGATAGGCAGATTAGGGCGATCGTATGTTACCAGCCCTTACCCCTCCTCGGGATTCCTGATCGTTGACTCCCTTATCTTTTAATTCTTTCCCGATGAATAACGTCGTTATCTTTTCATCGCCTCAATATTCACGTGATATCGTGGTGAACGAAATATAATGAGCCCTTAAATGTATGTCCTTAGCTGTGTCAGATGAAGGGAAAGATGAACAAGAGAACAGATATGCACGTTCTAGGCAGTACGTTGATAATCCAACCCCTCGGGTCTAAATAAAACATTCATTCCACTGAATCCGTATTTTCGCTCGTGAGTACTAAATAAAATTGTCAAAATTTGTGAGTGCAGTGAGCGAGTGGTGTTTCATTCATGACTGTCGTTTGATTTTAACACCATGGAGAATTATTCTTTAGTATATTTAGCAGCTTGTTCTATCAATTGTTTTTAGTAGTGTCTCAATTGTCTGTTCCTATAATTGCGATTAAACGGCCTCGGAATCAGAATTGGCAGCTTTGTATCATCAACCGTTTTAGCGCCATTGATTTTTGAGGCTCACCCAAATCGTATTCCTTAAATACCACATAATTCCTTCGATTTACTCGGAGCCCATCTCCTTAAGTTTCTCATTGTTTCTCCGTCACTCGCTCCCTGAAAACCTTCATTCCTAACTCCTAAATCCTTTTTGCGCCTCGGCACAAAACTTTCCCTTTATCGTCTCAGAATTTCAAATTTCGTGTCCTAGCTTCATATTCACTGACTGCTCGATAATACCCCGACTTATGCATCTCACCCCACGAATATTCCTACTAATGAGACTTGAAATTTTCAGTCTCTATAATTCGTGTTAGTTTCGAGGAAGGGATTTACGGGTCAATATTCTCGTTTCCCTCCATTGTCGACGGAGTCGGTGCCTCACTTAGCCACCCGCTGCTTGCCCGTGTGGCAGGTTAATGAATGCAGAATATTCCGCTTCATAGGCCGTCCCCTTCGGCACGCAATTTGTTCACGAAAACGCTAACTCCTACTACAAGCAGTCGTACCTCAACCATTTACATTCACTTGGATATGAGGGTTATTTATTCTCTTGCTGTCAATGTAAAATTCTCGAAAATGCAAATTATTTGTACACCAGCTATATGAGAGTTTTAATGCATATTCATTTTATATTTTTAAATTGAAAGTCACTAATAGAAAGCTCGAAAATATAAAAGTCAAGCCGAATTGATCAATAATCAAATACTTGAAACGCATCAAACGATGTTGGAATTCCAATCGTACGTAATCGATACAATCATTTCAGTAAGTTCATTTGCCTGTTTTTAGCATATTTTCTTTAAGAATTTCGTATCAACCCATGAACTACAGTGAATGAATTTATTTTTAAACAAATTGTGATTTGATATTCGGAACTAGTGGCACCAAGGCATTATGTCATTTCACTCAACCGCTCTGCATACCACCATTTATCCTTGAGGGAAGACATCCCGGCGGGGCGCTCCATTTCGTGAATTTTTCGCCATCGGAGATTGATTGCCCGACGATCATAAAGCACCGCCGAGAGTTAATAAAAAAAAAGGAAACAAGAGAGAGGGAGCCTTTTTGCTGCTAAGATGGTCGGCCATGCATCGTGTCTCTGTTGCAGACCATATGCATCCCATTAAGTCGGGAGGGACGTGAGAGAGGAGGCATCGGCGGAAGAGTGGGGACCAGCGGGGGAGGATATCGGGGTGGGGAGGGGGAGGTAAGGATGGAGGAGAGGCTGGGAGATAGGACGCGGGAATGTTTGATTAAGAGGGCTTTAGGAATCGCCCCGAGAAAGCAGTTGCGGGCGCTAAGAGGGACGGAAGATGATGGCGCGAGTGGGTGGGTGGAAGTGGGGATGCTTGCGGAGAAAGACTGGGGGGGCAGGGGGTGGATGGGAAGATTCGGGACTGCAGGGTCGGGCGGCTGGGTGGTCGCCGTCAAGAGGGCTGTGGGAGCGGAGGACGTGGAGAGGGTAGGGAGGAGGGCGGGAGGGTGGCTGAAAGGGGAGGGAGGTGAGAGTGCGGGATGCCGGCGGTGGGATCGGAGGAGGGAGGGTTAGGGAGGGTATCCGTCGGGTTGACGGTTCCCGAATGAAGGATAGCCATTAGCCTGGCCCACGGTGATAACTACAGACGAATGGAATTCCAATTGAGAGGGCCTGAGAGCGGGATGGAGTGAAGAAGAGTGGAGTGGGGTGAGGATGAAGGAGGAGGAGGGGTAGGAACCGGCGAGAGGGGTGGATGGTAACGAGAGAGTATACCATGGGAGGGATTGGGTGTTGAAAAAGAGGAGGGTGGTGCGGTGGGTTGCCGGGTTTTGGGGGCTTTTTCGAGGGGTCGAGGCAGCCTGGGTGTGATACGTGGGGGTCAAAGGAATGGGGGATGAGTAGGTAGATGTGGGGAGGGCAGTGTCGCTTCGGGGGCGGTGAGTCGGTAACCACAAAAGAACCTACCGAAGTGGTGAACGCCCTACGCTATAAGTTAGCGAGAGAGAAAAGTGTAGGTGTGTACACAGCGACTTGATTGATTAACTACTTTGGTATTTTCTTTGGGGCAGGAAAAAAATGAAATGTACTCATCTACGTCTTCAACAAGCCCTGTGGACCCGCTACCCGCTGACTTACCTCCGGGGAAATACCATTAAGTGAAGATTTGATCTCATACGGTTGTTTACCCATTTAAATATTCAGCAGATAAACATTCAAAGTAAACTGTAATGTTAAGGGTTTTTAAAAAATTATATATCATCGAGTGGATTTTCACCTTGTTATCTTGGTTTTGTGTTCGAATTTTGCCTGAATTTTTATCACGGATGTGTAAGACATTTATTGCAATTAATATTGGCGTGAATTTTTAATTTATACCTATATTTGTTGCAGTATTATGTATTGTCAATTTTATAAATTACTCTACCAAACGTCACTTAGGGGTAAATTAAAGAAAGCCAAAAGAAAGATATGAGTCACATGTTTCCCAAGATTGATTTTTATTTGAGCTCTAACTCGCTATCTTAATGTCTTCCGGATTCTATTCATACCAACATGGATTTTTTCTGAATAGTTCCTTTCATGAGTAATCGGTTCCTTTTTCTTATCTCTCTCGATTGGTATACTTGGTTATGTATTCAGATGTTCATCATTTTGTGCTGTTGGTCAAGTTGTGGAGTTCTCTTCTCTTCCACCATGAAATTTACACTGCTTTTCGGTCGTGGGAAATTTATGAATTTGAAATTTTTAGGGTATATCGTGGAAAATGCATTGAATATCTCTGGAATATCCTTTGATAGGTATCTCTGTTGATTCACTATGAAGAACTAAGACAGGGATGAAGGGAGGCTGCTACATTTAGCGGAATCGTATCATATCTTTTGTGAAAGAAAATATGAGAAAACACATTCCATTTGGCCGATCTAATGCCGAGCAGTCTCGATATTTTTAAGTTTCAATTCCGCTTTTTCAAAGTTAATTGTGTTTTAATGTTTAGCATTAGAAGACTCCATCGGAACGGGGAAATGGAAATAAACCTGCAGCATGAAGAATGATGATGCTTGAGCAACACCTTCAAAAAAAGCCCGTTTGCAGCGATTCCGGATTTAATGATTTAATTTGTAAATCATAAAAAGCCTCTTCGATTCGATGTCTTCACTGTATTCGAATACAATTCCACACAAAATAACCTTGTTTTCTGGATGAGAAATACAAATACTCAAAAAAACAAATACAAAATGTACATATAAAAAAATGCGACGATTGATAGGATGTGCAAAAATCCACAGCTCTTCAATTTATGAATGACTACCAGGTTAAAAATGTATAGTATTCAATTTTCGATGTAACTTAGCCAATTCCCAGGGTTCATTTGAGACATATTCTCTCGCGTTCGCGCCGAATGAAAACTGCTCACCAAAAACCGTTACTGTCACTCCGGAAGAGGAATTGACCAATCACATAGTTTAGCGGTATTATTAATTTTAGGATCCGTATTCTTTTGTGAACAACGAAACCATTCCAATATGCTTTCGGATTTAATTCTCATAATTAATTATTTTACTGCCTTAAGATACTTTTCATTTTTGCCCTCCCACTCTTCATTCCAAGTCGCTCACGCGTGAAAAACGTTCCCTAGTTCTTCCAAATATTCGATCGGTTGGCAGCAGTGTGGCGCGATCCGAAAGACAGCCGCACTCGCGGTCTTTCTCCCTGTCTCCTGCGAGAGCCCTTCGCTTGGGGAGGGGGCGTAAGGGGGACGCGGAGGGTAAAGAGGAGCGACGCAAACGAAAAGGAGAGAGAGAGAAGGATGGAATTGATACGGGTGATGGGTTTGGGGGGCATGAGACGATTGGAGAGTGCTAGTCGGCGCCCATTGATAGTGACCCCGAGAGTGGACGTTGCCCAGACATCGGCCTCATGAATGTGCGATATTGTCAAGAGAGAAAGAATGGTGGGGAGAGAGGGAAGATCACAAGTGGAAAAGGGAGGGAGATATTGGTATAGGGTGGTGTGGGAATAGGCGGAGTCTTAAGGGCCCTGGCCAAGTGCGTGGGAGATCGTCAGTCCATTGGCCCCTTCGTTTCTCTCTTGCTTCACCCGGCACTCAATGAGTGTCCTGTACCGGGAAGTTTTGTACGCAATTTAGTAATAATGCCCGAAATAGTACGATAGTAGAGCTTGTGTTATCTGGTTGCATCTTTGATTGATTCGAACTCTGTTCTTCTTTCTCATTGGCGATGCATAAAAATCTTCTCGAAGGACGTTGAAATTCGATTTCGAAAAATTGGATGTGTCTTCAATATTGTTGTTTAACCGGCCAAAAGTTTTGTTTTCATATCAGCCCACAGAGGTGCAACTTTGAAAAAAGAGAAACTTAGTCGATCTCCAAAATGTTGAGATTGTAATATTTAGTAGCTACCAATATTATAAATAAAAATGAGGATGATTAATTAAAGTAACAAATTTGTCGCTCATGGATTGATTTCCCAGTTTCAGGATCGTTAGCAATTAACGTAAACTCCGTTCAAGTATCACAAAAGTGAGTATACCATGCGCACTAGATAGAAATACTAGGGATTAAAACGCAGCCAACAATTTTTCAGATATTAGATAAAAAAGTCGTATTTAATAACACTTTTCATGGATCATGCTTGCAGTTTTAACTTTGTAAAATACCCAGGCGTCAGGAAGGATGAGGGAGTCATCTCCGATAGATATTTTTTTAAAATTCTGTGGATCACACCTAAATCGACGATTTGCGAATTTGAAACTTCCTAGAGTAATTTTCAATATAAAACAAAAATACGCATCTTCTCAAATGTAATTAGTTTTTTTAAACTGTGGATTCTTTTTCAAATGTGATACAAATCGGTCACATACTTGGTCAACATTTTAGTCAGAAGCGAGGCGGATAGATAGAGCAATTGGATTTCAAAAAAATGTTGGTTTTTACCTCTTTCTCCCGAGCAGCACATTTCTAATGGGTTTTTGTTTTGAAAATAAATGTGATTTCGTCATGTTTTTTTCCCAACCCTTGTAAAAGTGAACCCAGATAAGTTTCGGTTCGGGAGAATGGGAACCTAAATACAAAATATCGATCAGTGATTGATTGCGACGAGTTATATTCCTATTACATGGGAATATATTTTCTTATAAAGCTCGAGGTAGGTGACAAAATTAGGCTATCGCACACGGCCATCTTAGGACCGGTCGAAAATCACTGTATTTAATATTTTAGGGAGAAAATTTGATCCCGCCTGCGCGATTTTGGGAATGAAATGGAAGCGAACTCGACCGATGGCAACGGAGTAAATGCCGCTCCATTACGTCAGCGACGCGAGATATTTTCCTCTTAGAGTTTTCTTTCGACTAACGTTTTTTTATCGTGATTTCCTGCTTTTATTTTTTTTATCTTAACCCCCCCCCTCCCTCCCTAAATTCTGTGTATATTTACAAGGATTGTATTCGGGAAAATTCCATCTCACCATCAGTTCCTTTTCGCGCGCTCGCTTAACGATTTTCGAAGCCATTTATTGATTGTCATTGGACGTGGATAACACAGTCGTGTTTTTGTGGCACACAGGGTGTGGCTTTAGGGCTCACTAACCAGCTGTAAAGATAAACGGATCTTCTGTCCATTCGGTTGGGCTCTAGAGGATCCAATTCTAAAGTCCTCCAATAAACTTTTACCGTTCCGATTTGTTTGCTGAGATGAAAAGAAGCGATGCATTCTCCCCCCCGTGAATTTTTTTCAGAAGAAATACATTTATCTTTGTTTGCTTTTATGGGTCAGTATATCAGGTGTTCGGTTTTCATTTGGGGAAAATAGTCCTACATTTGATAAAAAAAACAAGGCGTTTTGGAATTCTCTTTCCTTATTGTAACATCAATATTGCGTATTCAAGTTGGTTTGACACTGATAGAATAAGTGGGATCGGTTATTTTACGTAATTCGATGAAGTCGGTCGAATTCTACTCAATTGTCATTGAAGCATAATCCTGAGGCACGCCCGGTCTCATAAGCTCGGACGAGACGAAGAGAAGTCAAAGGTTAGATCGACGATTAGTTTTATGCAAAATTAAGTTTCGTATTTTATGCCAAATTTTCATTTATTATTATGCCATTTATTTTTTTTATTTTATCAAAAATATGATCGCACGTTGCTAAACGTGCGATTATATATCGCGCGTTTGTACGATGTCGTTTTAAAATGGCCAATTCATGCTACCCAGCGAGAATTCACCGCAGACCACATTTTAAATAAAACTTTGACAGGACCAACGGTATTTTTAAGAATGAGCTATTATCATTTGGCCGTATCTTAGGTGCTTCGGCTGACTGGTTACGGCTCCATTGTGTGCACCTATGACCAATTAGTGGAAGACTGGCGTGTTTTGTCTGCTTGCCGAGTTAGACCCAATTAATGCGCACGTGAATAAACCCATTAGAGGTTATGGAGAATGACTTTTTAATGAAGACCACCGAACTGGGATTTCGTTTACTGAGTAGTAGTAGGTAACGATTATTGCAGTTTTGTAAGACAACCTAAAGTAATAAAACAAAACCCTCTCATGAATGCGCCGGCCTCCCCTGATGTGATGCCTGCGCTTCTTAGGCGCAGGCGGCTGCCATAGTACACAAAGATTCACTGTATATAGATTTTTGCGATGGATCGCTATGTCATGATCCTTTCTGTATCTTTTCTGGTTTCGGCAATTCAGTGATCGAAATTTTCTGAGAAATGAAGGTCGACTTTCTGTATCCGAAATGATTCCCGGAATAACGACCGCTTTCCATTAAATTTTTTCTCAAAATTCCTGATGGAGAGTGAGGGAGGAAATGAGGGAATAAAAACCTCAGTTATTCCCTCTGGTTATTTTGTACACCATTTAAGATTTTCCGTGGAAGAAGAGAGGACATTATATTTCACATATCACTCCCGGCGGAATGCTTCAAGAGCCGAGAGATTATTTTATCGAATCGATTAACTCTGGGATAATTATCACGCCTACAGCAGGACCACCAAAAGGAGCGCAAGGGATTCGGGTAAAGAGGTTGACTTAGGGTTATTTTTTTTTTTTACTTTTTGTCCCGCATGGTCGAATCATTTGCTCTCTCCTATCGGCTCGACGTGAACAAACTAGAATCTAGAGAGTATAAATCTGGGTCGACCCCACCCCACCCGTTGGGGGAATGCTGGCATCCCTCACCCCTCGCCTTCGCCGCCCCACGGATTCGATTAAAAAATCTGGAGAAGGTCCGGCGCTGGGGAATGGCCGAAAGAAAGTCGAGGGCCGGGCCTTCGCGAAAACCTTTCCACGCGATGATAACGTCAGGCCACGCATGTAAACTCGGGGAGGGGATCGTTCGCTCTCGTGGAGGAGGGTATCATTTGCGTCGCTCCTAGCGCCACCCCGAAATGAGAGTGCTTACGTATCGTGGCGGGCCGGAAGGCAGCGAAAGAAAAAAGCACGCCGTTTTGGAAAAAATGAGTCTGCCATGCCCGCGGGCAGCGAGAGAGGAGAGTGGGAGGCCGCCGGGAGGTGAGAAGGAAACGGATGGCTGGCCAAGGGGTTCAAAACCCCTGAAGCCACCTCCTCCCCTATGCTCGATTCCCTCCCCACGCCCCCGCTCCCCGCCTATCCGCCGGCTATCAACAGAAACAATAAAGATAATTCGGCGCTGGACTTCCGCATCTCGTGATCTAAGTTCCCCTCGCCTAAGTTCGGAACGCTCCAAAGCACTCTCCGAATGCACCGCGATCGTTTTTGCAGCACGGGGCCTCCCGGTGCCTCCACCCTCCGCCAACCCGCTCTCTCCCGCCCTGACCACGTTCCCGCCCAAGTGGGCCCCGAAAAACCTTTTCGGAGAGATTCCGAGTCGACGACGGGACTCACCCACTCTCCCTCCCTCTCCTTTCTTTTCTCGTCTTCCCCGAAAAATCTCGGGGAACGTGCTGTTGGAGTGTGTGTGTGTGTGTGTGTGTGTGTGTGTGTGTGGGAGGGTTTGTATTCAATATTCCCCGCCCACCCTCGACCCGTTCCACCCCCTCCCCACAATCCGCCCATCTCGAACCCTCCTCCTTCGAAATTGTACGTGGCCTAACCCTCACTTAAACCAGCCGACTTTTTCAGTCGCCGTCCGGCCCCGGAGAGAGGAGGGACGGGGTTGGGAGGATAGGAAAGAATTTAATGAACGAGTGGAGAATGGGGGAGAGATCTCCTGTTCAAGCCGCTCGCGGTCGTCGAATTCCCTCCTCGCGCGCTAAACGTATTCCTCATCTCCCAAACGCGACCTTCCCCGTTGTCCTCGTCTTCCAACGCCCTCCCTCCTCCTCTCTTCCTCCATCGCTGGGCGACTGGCCGGGGCATACACAGCCGAACACACGCCCCCTCCCCCCCCCTCGATCGCGCTCTCTTACGCCCTCGCCGCATATGAGTGGAGGGGACGGGGATGCATATCTCCCGCGATTGTATCTATTCAAATTCAGCGTTGGCCGTCGAGTGCCTTATTCCTCAGACCACCCCAACTCCCTCCCTCCCTGCCAGCACCCCCGTCCCTCCGAAACCTCCCTTATCCATCCACACCGCGCGCTCTTCCCCCTACTCCCGTCAATTCTCTCCACCTTCTCTCTTCCTTATTCGGCTTATCCGTTCTCGCAATCCTTCAAAACCAATTTCTCCGCGCTCCTTTCCGGAGCGTCCATCGAGACGGTGGGGGGAGGGTCGAGTGTAGGGTCCTGCAGAGAACTATCCCGAGACGACCATAGTTTTCGTAATTTCACTTTGAACGCTTACGTGGTACGTGCACTTTTTTGCTTCGTAGGAAAATTTCATATTTGCAGCGATCTTTAAGGCTTCTCTTAAGGTCATTTTTTGATTAGTTTTTCTGCAGATGTCACGTCTACAATGCGCATAAAGGTAGCGGGGAAATACCAGAAAAGTTCGGTGAATAGCAAAGAGTTATGAAAAGCATGGAAATTCGGGGAATTAATTATGAATTATTTGTTGACTGCATAATAGAATTTTTTATCGTTAAAATCACCAAGCTACATCATTGATGAATTCATTCTGAATCCAATCGTAGGTTTTACGTGAGATTTATCGTTGGCTAGTCGGCTTACGATTATGGGTAAGTATGAATACTGCTCCAAATAATGCACCATACGTAACCACTCCTGAAGTGAGCCCTCACTTGAACCTAAAGTATTAGTTTGCGCAATAAAGGGTGAATGTTATCTTGTTCATAACTGAGTATGTAATGGTTGACGTTGCGGCATGCTGGAGGATGAATAAAATGATCAATTTTCATATGCATGCATAAACGTATTGCGATGCGCATTTCGGTTCACAGAGATTTCATCAGGCTCACAGAAAAACACTTTCCCGTTTTGTCGTCATGCACGTACAATACGTAATAATTTAGTGGGTGTAATGCGAGAGGAGGAAGAGAAATCGGAGTCGAGGGTAAGGAGGAAACTAATGAATATGGGAGGGGAGGGCGGGAAGCATTTGGAAATGCCGCTCTAAGGAGGTTACCCTTGTAAAGAAGGCAGAATGCGGTTGGGGGTTAAGATATCTCTCCCTTATAACGGATTATTTCCACCACATCAGCAGTGCTGAAGCAGTGAAGATTGTTTTGAGATACTTAACATATTTTAGTCACTAAATTGCAATGGAAGACATCGTTAGACTTAAGCATTAAGTAGATTCGGGCTTTCCAAACAACTTACTCCCACCGTTGAACTAAGTCACATCCTTTGTCTTCCCCTTGGTGAATGTCAGTTATTACTGTTTTAAATTCTGTGTCACTCTTGACGGCCTATGTTTTGAAAGCGGAAGTGATGATAGAACAAGTTATTAAATTTTATAACGGACTGCGTTGGAATCTGAAGCCTTAAATGTTGATTTATTATCAAAGTGCAAATATTCTGTTGCCTTGACCACCAATTTCCCCGAAGCTATATTAACAGTCTGTGTTTGCTTTGACAGCAAGGGAGTGGTGATTCTGGAAATTTTTTTTTCCAATGTTAGCGTCCATTATCCTCCGATAAAGATCAAACAGTTGTGAACGAGCCTCCAGCGCCAAAACGGTCTTTTACTCTTGCGTGGGGTGATGGTATGACAAAAGAATTTGGTCCTACGGGGATTTCCATGGAAAATTCGGCATTGTGCTTATTTTTCTAAGTGAGCAAGGGGATAAAGGTCTAATTTGTTCTCGGTGACTGTTACACTAATTTAAATTCTTATAGCTTGCTGATCATTATCGTTGGGAAATAGATCACGCATATAATCTTCTATGTAATGGTCTAGATATTTCTAGTCTTATATTGCTCTAGACAAAATATATTTGAACCAAGTTTGCAAACGATAATTATTTAATATATTAAAATTATAAAAAAAAGAAATAAAAGGTATTTAAAATTTATGTACATTTTATTATACCTTTGTGATTATAATGCTAAATATTTTTTATAATCATAGGTCTTAATCCAATACACTTCGTGAAAATCATATTTTGATCTAACTTCTACAATCCTTTGCCTGCTTAGGCAGAGGTTGAAATTCAATTTGTCGGTTTAATTGAATCAAAGATATCAGCTGATGTAATTATTCCTGAAATCCATCTTCTCGTTTAGTAAATATTTGGCTAGGCCTTAGGAGTATTTCATTCTAGCATGATCAAAAACTTGAGCTGAAATATTGGCTAATGAAACCGACAGTATTACACGAGGATTATTAAACGAAAACCAAGTTCATGAATCAGCGACACGTATATTTATTTCCTCACCCCATGTTAACCCTCGATTAAAAAAATTCCATTTCCAAACGATTTTATAAAGTGTTACCCATCTTGCTGAAGGCTTCATCATGGGTCTCACATACTCATTTTGAGCCTAAATGCGTGTAATTCCAGTGTAATGCCGGTTTACACAGGCCAAACGTTTCCCCCAAAAATCTCCACTACCGTTGTGGGACACGCGAAATGATTAAAAATCACGCTGGCTTTTTAGGTCCCGAAACTTTCATCAAGCGACCCAATAACGTTCCTCCCTTTAATCTCCGTCTTGCCTATCTCATCCTGTTATTCCTTTCTCATTATGCAGCTTTGCCCGTATATTCCAACATGCAGCAGTTTAGTGTAGACCGTGTTTACTCCCGCCTCTTCTTTATTCATTCCCTCCCTTGGTCTATTTGCAGACAAATTTAAAATTTTGTAATTTTCCTCCCAGAAGGAAAGATTATTTCTTCCCCCCACCTTCCTCCACTCACGTCACTGCGAAAGCTAAAACGTTGGTGAAAACGAGGGTACATTTTGCGGGTAAAATACCCCGTACACGCGTGTGATGGTTATCCGAAAACAACACCAAATTACATGCCTTGACTCGATCCACATAGGAGTGGAGTAGGAACCGATTTAATCAGTTCGGTACCTCGACAGGAAAAAATCGAAGCAAGACAATACGTCATTAATACGGTGCGTTGCCCATAATTTACATAAAACATGCATGATGTGTAGCTCGCAGTGCAAATAGAGTGCGTGCTCCTGATGGAGGGGGAGGGAGGCGGGAAGAGGAAAAGTGGGAAGCGTTACATTTATGTTTTTATTATTTTTTTGCTGCGTCAGTATCGAAGGGCGTCGAATATGTGCGCGCGTCCGGGGTCGCCCATTGGGGGAATGAGGTTGACGGTCCATCCGGACTCGAGCGGCGGACGCGAGAGGAATGTCCGCTCTTTCAGAGTGGCTTGGGGAGTGTGATTCCGGGCCAATCTGATGCGCGGTTCTGAATGTATCCGCGAGAAGGACAAAACAATTGGGAGAAGTCAAGGGGTCAGTGAACTAATGTATGAACTTATGCCCAAACATTCTTATTCTTCCGAAAAACTCACTAAGGTATCACCACCACAGTTATCTATCTACCCTAGGCTTGTTTTGATAATTGAGGTTAGAGCTCAACTCCTACTATGCTCAATGGCGTGTAAAATTCACTTGTAAACAGAGTAGGGGGGGCAGTTCCTTCCTCTGGGCCACCTGTAGTTTTCTAAGAAGATCTGACACCCGAAAAATGACAAAGCTCGGTTCAAGCCGAAGTTGCTCAGGAGTGTCGCCTGCAATCGAACCCCTAGCTTCGGGTCAGTAAATCAGCGCTCTGCTCAGTGACGAACAAGCCCCCATTGCGTAGAAAATTCCATTTACAGGTAGAGAATCGGGAGATGATACATTTTTACGCCCTCTCAGCAAATTTTCAAGTCTTAATACCGCCCTTTGAGGCATAATTTCTGCTCGCTCATTTGCATAAATAAACACATTGTTCTCCCCGGCTGGGTATCGTGGTGATATCCCTCTGCCCGCTTGGCCATTGGCCGTGCCTCTTTGTTTTAACGTCCCAGCGAGTCGATCCCATCCAACCCTTGACTTTCCTCGAGAACAGCCGGCCGAACCCGCTCGACTTGTTCGCAATAAATCCCTTTTGCTATTTTCATGGTCGCCGTCCCGGCCACACTGGTTCCCACGATTTAAAAAATGGGTACGGGTCGATCGTACGGGTGCTATTGAGACGGGCGTCACGGGCACATGCCATCTGGGGCCGTGTTTTGATGCCGACGTCGTCGCCCCACGTGCGGGCCGAGGAATCGTATTCATGGTAGTGATGTGCGTGTCGCAGGCTTCGACGGCCGCATCCGTCCCCCGCGGGGTTGTGAGGCTGCCGTTCCTACTTCGTCTCTCCGCACCGTTGGGCCCCATTAGCATCTTTTGCCTTAGCGCTCATTTCATCTCGTTCCCCCGATGCACAAGTCTCACACGATTTGGCACTTTCTGCGCCCGACAAACCTTTTTCCTCTCTCTTATCGATCACGTTTTGCCCCACTGATTCTCGTGTTCCGTTATCAAATGTCGTGCGCTTCCATTCTTTAAGTCACAAAAACGGCGGCCAGTACCCCATTAGTGCGAAAATACACATGGAGTCGCGCAACTTTTACTTGCGTTGAGGCTTTAGTTGAAACCCTTCCACTCTCCCCGATACTCGTGAATAGCGCGTCGCATAGTAACTACCATGAAGACATTAGCCTTGCGATTTCATGGACGTCATTGAGGAACTAGTTCAAGGCCAGAACTTCTTCGGCAGGCCATACAATTGAGATAAAATCACAGAAATAGGGTCCCCGGTAGACAAATTTAACTACTACGTATCCCTTATAAAAATTCATAACTACTTATTAGAAAAATAGAAAGCGCTAACAAAATATTCCTATGTGTAATTATATGATTTATATTTTCCTATATCTTGACTCTTGTGCCTGTCCCTGTTTAATGCCCTTATGATGACTGGTGGCGGCGAATAATAAGTGTTTGAAACTGGCTAAATATGGATCATGGATTAGCTGGCATTTCTGTACACTTGTGGTGGTATTTAGAACTTGTTGAACGAACAAAAATATTTCGTGTTAAAAACTTTACTTCTCTGCGTGTTTTCTTCCATAAGACCCTATTCCAAACAAGCATTTCGAATTCTACCTTTCGAAGTATTTAACATTTTATAAATTGACTGAGAAACCAGTATTATAAAAGCCAAATTTTTGTCATCGAGATTACCTCATCATGAAGGCAATGGAGCTCACCTCAATGATTTATCCCTAGCCATTAATATGAACACAAGTGTAGAAATGAGTCCTCCCAACGACTGGACTCGGCTCATTGCCCTGCCTGTGGGAGAGGTAAGGCTTCCGCGGTCGCCATGCCAGGGTATTTTTAAAAGTTCTAGGAATGAAATAGAAGAAAAATGCCGTCTCCCTGCACACTAGTGCACTTGGTCCAATGATGTTCCAATGTCTTCTTTCCATCTCGAAAATTGGATTCCTTCAGACAAATAAAAAACCTGTCCACTTCGGTTGTTAGTTCTTTGTTTGAAGAGAACACCCACCAGGGAAAATTTTGAGCTTGGGAATGAAATGGAGATCTGATAAAGCAAAATCGGGCGAATAAGGTGGCTGTGGTAACAATTCATATCTTAGTTCACGTTTTTTTTTGCCATGGCAATGACACTTGTGGGTGGGCGTGCATTGCCTTGATGAAAAATGACTTTTCTCCTAGCCAAACCTTGCCTTTTTTCCCGTATCTTTTACTCGTTTGTCCAGAAGTTTAGCTTAGTATTGTCTAGTATTTTTTTTTGACCAGTGGGAAGATAATCTATCAGCAGAATCCCTATCGTATCCCAGAAAACTGAAGCTATCACTTTTCCGGCCGACCGCATTGCCTTTGCTTTCTTTGGTGGTGGTGACATGTTTCCACTTCTTTGGTTGCTGTTTTTACTCTGGAGTATAGTAGTGGACGCTAGTTTCACCTGTGGCAACAAACCAGCGGAGGAAATCTTGTTGGTTGCTCCCAAAACCGGTCAAGCACTGTTCGGAAATTTCCATTATGATGTATTTGTGATCCTGCTTCAAGAGTCGCAGATCCATTTAGCTGATAACTATTTCATATCCAATTCCAATTTTAAATTGTGATTTTCCCATTCAGATGACATCCCTACAATTTCTCGCACTTTCAGTTGGTTTTATGCATTTTTGCAATAATTTTTTGGGTAGTGGAACATTTTGGCTGACCACTGCTTAGATCATCATCTTAAGCTGTCCCGGCCAAACTCATTTGTCCAATTGGCAACAATTGAATATGAAGGAGCAGAGTCCCGCAGAATATTCTGCAAGTTGGTATGAATTTCCTTTGCTTTCATACCTTTCCTTACACAGTATTTAATCATGGCTCGAATCCCAATTTTCTTTCGCCATCACAAATCACTACACGGTAACAACAACAGGGAGACATCCGCACCACATGATCTTCCCAGAGCACTGAAGCGTTACGTATTTACTCATAATAGACTACCTATTGCTACGCGGGAAACGTTTCGCTGGCAATGACATCTGGTAGTGATTCCGAGTACCTGTCAAAATACCCTCTTATCACGAAATTCTTGCAAAACGGAATCAACAGCAGAAGCAAAGAAGAAGACGCAGAAGAGGAGTAGATCAGTTTGATTAGGGACTTGGAATGTTAAGACGAGGTTCAGAACTGGGAAAAACATTGAGCTGGTGAGTATTACTATATTTATTTATGGAGTATTATTAGTAGAAGTGTGGATCGCGGTGGTCCAGTGGGTAGAGCGTTGGACTAATGACCGGAGGGTCCTGGGTTCGATTCCCGGGCGAGGCACTCTGGGCACCTGCAGCTCCACCCAAGCTAGTTGATTTTTCGGGTACCAGATCTTCCTGGGAAACCATAACCGGCACAGGGAAAGGAACAGGCCCCTACCCTGATGTGTGAATATTCACAAGCCGTCGGGCTTGGTACATGGGTGAGCTCTACCATCACCTACTAAACCGACCTTCGGGTTGATTACTGTGTTTATGGTTTATTTTATTAGTAGAAGTAAACTCTAAACCAAAGAACCCACGCCAACATTGTTGAGATCTACATACCACCAAGTAATCATAGGGAGGAACAATTCGACTGGTTATACGATCATTTAGAGGACATAATTGTGGATATTCCTTGAAGACAACATTTGATAATTATGGAGTAATGGTACGCAACGGTAGGCGAAGTATGAGATGGGAATTAAATAAAGGACTACAGTTTAGGAGCAAGGAATAACATTTATGTGGTTCTTGAGAATGAGAAATGCTAAGTTAAATATTGACATAAGAGTTCATAAACTAGAGGTGGTGCAACAGATTACCTATTTCGAAGGTGGACCTACGTGGTTGGACCTACGTGGTCAAAAACTTAGGGGCATTAGAGTAATAAGTATGTTAGGCAAATAAGCATTCACATGGAGGGAATTGATGATGGGATGCTTTGTATGAGGATGTTAAGAAACGACACGTCAAAACTTTGATACGGAGTGTGATTTTGTATGGCACAAGTTGATGCGCATCACTTCCATTGATACCACGTTCACCTGAAACCATACGAACATTAAATCTGCGATCCCTGCCCTACAAAACCTTCACTCTTGCAAGATTTTCGTCACTTTTTTAGTCGAAGGGCGTCTTAAACGCTCGGCATTTTCATCTTCTCTAATCTCCCGAAAAAACCTGCCACTCAAAAACACCCAATCTACCCATGGCGTTATCATATAAGCTGCCTTGATCATGCCATGTGTCTCTTTCCCAATTTTTCCCAGTTTCGCGCAAAATTTGTTGGCGTACGCTATTTCAATAACCAGTTCGTGGCGGAGAGTAACGAGGCCACGTTATAGAAGTTTCGCAAACAAACGATCCGCACTCCGCAAAGGCTGGGAACCAACTGTCGCTGGCCGGCAGCCTTTCCTGAGACTCCACAACCTCGAACCCAGTCAGAAAAACCGCCGCCCGTCCGTTCGTCTATTCGGGAAAAAATTAATCATATTACTCTTGGAACAGTCCTTGTATTTCTAATATTAAAAGCATGATTTTACTGCATGATTTTTCAATTAGTTTTATTTTAAATACATATTTTCATTTATATTTCGGTCTTAAATGAATTTATGCATTAATTAGGTTCTCGATGTTATTTCGGTATGGTAGTTTTTTTTTATAATAGAAGAATGACATTTCATAGCTCCGCCAAGGTAAGAACAAAACTTGGTTTTGAATAAGATGCGACATTTTACGACAGAACTTCTAGAGTTGCAGGGAATCTATTGTTAGATAGCTCCTATCAGACCATAAATGTGCCGATTATTTTCGTCTCGCTTTCCTTGGGAACATGTCCAGACCTTTTTTACCCCCAGAATAATTATCGTCTTTCTGTGTTCGCTGACTAGCTTGAGAGTCATATCTTTTCTGAAGCGATACCCCAAAAGGTGATTGTGACATGTTCACTGTTTGTGTCCTCCGCCTTGGAAGTCATGGCAGCTGTTTATTAGTCACCACTCCTTTTCACCTCATTTGCTCATCGCGACAAAGTAGTAATCGGGTATGTCCATACGTTGTAGAAAATCGTTTTAAGGAATTTTGAAGGGTGGTTATACGAGGGCCGCTATTTATATTTTCAGTTTAATAATGAAAAGACTCCCATGTTCTCCATGATATTCAATACATTTTTTGCATGCACTCTAACTAATTTTCTTGACACTTCTTCTACCCCGATTGAGGTACCTCCAAAAGATGGTTTTTGAATGTATCAACGGCTTCTTCAGGTGCCGAAAAATGTTGGCCATGCAATTTTTCTCGCTAAACGGTAATAAAAGGAAGATATTTGGTGCTAAATTAGGCTTTTACGAAGGATGATCCATCAATTCAACGTTTTGGCCATTCAAATAGGTAGTTGTTTCAGCTGATCTGTGAGAGCTTGCACTGTCATGATGAAGAATGATCCTTCGTTTCCAATTCTTTTTCGGTGTTTCACCAAGCACTTCTGGCAAACAAATGCTCGTATACCATTCAGTATGCACGGTTCTACTTTGCTCTAACGGTACGATTGCCACATGTCCAGTTATTCCAAAGAAACAGGCGATCATTTGCTTCGATGTGCTTTGTGCACGAATCACTTTTGTCGAATTTTGCTCGTCTTGGAAGACCCATACGATGGATTGCTGCTTTGTTTCGTTCTTGTAGATCCAAAAATTCTTCATCTGTTTAGATGTTATACACAGCTTTTGATGCACCGTGATTGCATTTGTTGAGCATTTCTTTGAACCAATTGACACGAGCATCTTTATGAGCTTTCATCAAATTATGCGGGATCCAACACGAACAAATTGCTTTCACAGCTAAATGCAATTTCATGCATGCTTTCATGCAATATCTCATTGATGCTCGTATTACTAATCCCCAAGGAGGCCTCATTCTCACGATAAGATACATGACGATCTTCCTTTACTAGTTCTTGCACAGCATCAATGTTTTCTGGCACAGCAACTGATTTTGGACGACCTTCACGACTATCCTCGCTGAGCGAACGGCGGCCATGATGGAATTAATGATACCAGCGTTTCATAGTGGCAAAGTTTGGGGCTTCATCGCCAAAAGTGGAAGTAAGCTGATCGATGTACTCCTGTAATCCACGAGTAATCCACGTCGAAAGTCGTAAAAAACCATCGCACGAAAGTGTTCACGTGTTAACTCAATTTTTTCGCTGAGACCAAATTTTCGAGTCATTGTGAACAATCCAAGTTATGATCAAACGACAAAATGTTCTGAAAAATATTAGGGTTACATAGGGTTACACTACCGTTCATCTTAATTTTGGTCAATGAATTGGGGATGAGAAAAATCTGTGCAAAAAAGTTCCCAAAATCCTTTCGCAACACCAAAAGGACCAGTAGTTTGTGGCCAGTAAAACATTCCTGTGGCTCCTCAGCATCGTTATTCGCCTGACTTGTGTCCTTGTGACTTTTTTCTCTTCCCGAAGTCCCGAATCACCTCAAGGGACAGTCGGAAACATTTAAACGGCTCTAACCGACCAGCTGAGGGCTATTCCAGTATTGGAGTTTCAGCATTGCTATGAAGAGAGGAAGAACCGACTCCAGCGCTGTGTGTCTTCAGAAGGAAGTTATGAGGGTGACAATATAAAACTGTAATTCTAGTTGAATGAATTTTTTTTAAAGTCAGTCTCATTACTTAATTTACAGACATCGTACACGTATTTAGTATGTTGTCGTGTTTTGCTATATTCACCTTGAAAATGTATGTTTTACACCACGGCTCAGAAATGTATCTCCGCCATTTAGTTAACCTGCTGACCAACTTCAACTAAGATATTTTATCCTTATTTCAAAGTGCGTTCAACCTGTTTTTCTCAAAGAATTGTTGTTTCAAATTCTTTCATTTATCATTTAGTAGTATCTCCGTTCGCTCCCGTCAGTGTTTGGTGTTGAGTTTTCCGCAGTTTGCAATAGATGAAGCATTTCTAGCCTATCCCGTAGAGTTATCATTTCATAAGCAGCTTGTGACCCTACGGAAGGTCAAAACTTCGTACTCTCCATATTCTCCTAAAGGATAGGATATGATTTCATGCGCAATGTCGGGCATATGGCTATGTTGAGGAACGTTGTTATTTATTAATATTTTCTGAAAATTTATTCGACAGGAATGGTATTTTTTGCCCTTCTCCTCTTGGAATAACTCTTACTTTTTGGGGTCGTCAAATATTGATATCAATAGTACCATATCATTTGAAAATTTTAAAACTTATCTGTTATCCTGGTAAAAGCTTTCAGCACAATCTTTTCGGATTATTTAAACCTACGCCTTTTTATCTTTAATCTAGATAAAAACATTTAGATGATCTGCACGATCGCTCTGGTTTGCACGCACGATCAGCGCTTGCGCAGTAGTAAATTCCAAAACGAAAAATTTAAGTAATCTAGTAAGAATGTCATTTGTGGACAAATAGAAATTTTTCCTAAAATAACGATATATCATTCAAATAAATAATAAAAAGAAATGCGGCATTTGTTTGCCATTTTGTAATTCTTATAAAAAATTGCATCAAAGATTGAGGAAGTTTTGACAATTAACGCCAATAGGAAAAATACGCCGAAAATCGCCACTTTCCATTAAAGTGGAGAGGTAGAGAGTGATTATGCTTCCAGATATCTGAAAGTGATTGCCCCCTTAAAGGTGATGCGGGAAAAAGGCACGTGGGCTTCTATTCAATGAAGTAGTCTTAGTCTCAGGTCGTTCACAAGTGCCAGGTTGTTTTGAAAATTTAAATTAACATTTTTAATTATATGTTTTAGTTAATACCGGTATCATTTCTAAATCTGTAGAAAGAAGCATTGACTCAAACAAATAAATCTTGCATCCTTAAGATTCCAATTTTCCTATAGATTTCTTGGAGATTTTTTATGGATAAATTTCATAATTTCCTCAGATGTTACACCAGAATCTTGGTGACAGGGTCAAGAAAAACTTCATAAGAGCTTTGATTCATTAAAGAGCAGTTCCAGTTCTTAAAGAAACATGATTTAGCAAGACATACAAAATCCTTCAATATTGGATATGATATCCTGAGGGTATTCTACATTTTCAATGCCACAACCGAGTTGCACAACTTTGGAATTTCCTCCCAAACATATAACCAGCATTTAAAATTCCTTAAAACGATTGTCTGCAACGTATGGACATACCCGATTACTACCTTTTTGCGATGAGCAAATGAGGTGAAAGGGAGTGGTGACTAATCAACAACTGCCATGACTTCTAGACGGAGAATACAAACAGCGGACATGCCACAATCGCCTTCTGGGGTATCGCTTCAGACGAGATATGCCTCTCAAACTAGTCAGCGAACACAGCGAGACGATAATTAATCTGGGGGTAAAAATTGTCTGGACAAGTTCGCAAGGAAACCCAGACGGAAATAATCGGTGCGTTTACAGTCTGATAGGAGCTATCTAACGGTAGATTCCCTGCAACTATAGAAGTTCTGTCGTAAAATGTGGCATCGTACCTTTGTCGTATCTCGTTGAAGCTATGAAATGTGATACATGAATAATTTATGAGAAATAAATGAATGTCGATATTCTATAATTAAAAAAAACTCGAATCCATGACTGTAACCAATTAGTAACGTTGGCAACCCCTTAGCTTACTGGCTAACTAAAGCTTAAAAAAATCAGCTAACCCAACTGAAAATATGAACTCCCCACCGACTTTCATTCCCATACCCAGTTTTTTTCATGTGTCTTTTGCCATTCCCTCCAAGAATTTATTAAAAATCACTGGTGGTAATGGATACCTCTCTCACCCCTCTTCCAAACTTGGTCCATCTCGACTCTCCATCCGCAAATAGCACCTAAGCAGTCTGGAATATGAACAGGTTTAAGATAATCCACCAATCTAAAATATCTTCTGTACTAAGTTCATTAATTCTATCCATACTCTCATTTTTCTCGATATTCTCAAATTCTATCTGTCACACTTCATTTTTCCATAATTTTTTACACATAATACCATGAGCACGTGAAGACTGAAAGCGTAAGTATAGAAAATGTTTTGCAAAAATCAGTTTTCTATATTTCCCAGGGGATAATCGCCACGCCAGGTGAGCAATATAACTTCACTAAGTAGTTGCGCCAGGGTATTAGACCTCATATAAGTTAAACAACAGTGCATTCTAAAAATGAAGTGTGACTCTGCAGTTACAGCCTTCTCTAGAAGTGGCGACCCGCGGACGGTGCAATTCCGTCATGTCCATAGGTACCTCTTCAGCGTGGGGCCTGGAGCTGTAGCCTCGGTAATCTTATGCCGACTCTGACGATAATGGGATACGATGGTACTAAGATGGCTTTCAGAAATATTAGCCTTAGGTCATCGTCTTTTAGTATAGATGCCATTAAACGGAATGTTCTATATCAAAAAACTTTTTTTACGCCGTTGATATTTGTTTTATTCTTTTTTAATATAGCTGAAATATGTTTTGAGGATACGCAAGTTTCTCCTCTTTATTTACATGATCTCTCTACTAATGGCATTTTTCTTTTCTGTGCGAACTAGACACGTGATTTTTGATTACCGAATATGAGAGAAGTTTATTTTAACTGCTAATCTTTCTTGCAATCAACGCGAGCCCAAATCTACGCACACTGCGATTGTCTGGTGTGGATGCACCCCTGCCGATTACCATGCCGATGACTTGAAGAGTATCTTGTAGATGTAAATACAAGAGTTTAAGACAGTATGTATTCAACCAAGTCTTGAACAATGCCAGAGGTACATACTTAAGTTAGACTTCAACCAACGAAAATATATTCCCAGTAGCCCATACCTAATCCCACCAGTGCCGTCACAATTTGTGGTTGCAGACTGCCGCTAGTATTGGTATTCTCAATAAAAGCTTAACAATAAGATTGAAAAACCTTCACTTGGGGAGAATTTAAAATACAAATCAATGTACTGCTAGAAATGACTCAAAATGGCTTTTGCGGATTAGAACTGGAAGAGGCAGCCAGTGTATTAAAATATTTTAGTTGTCATTCATAAAATGCATATTAATTATTTAGTGTCTAGATGTCTACAGTTTCTTAAATTAATTCCATGCAGGCCGGTGACGAAAGTTTATTCTTCGGAGAATTTATCTAATCAAGAAAATCGTCTTGAAGTAATTCAAGGCCATTTTTGTGTTTATTTCTCGCGACCGAACCAAATTTCAGTTTTTAATGTAATTTTTATTTAAAATCCGATCTATCCACTGTGATTAATTATATATTTGATGCATGCAAAATTTTTTAGCATATTAATTTTTATCTACTTCCTCTTTTTATCTAATAGGCTCTAATGTTTTTTTGGAATGATAAAATCACCGGGTGAACAAGTATGTACCTATGTACTCTTCATTTAGACAGATTTTTGTCAAAGTTTCCGAATGAACCTTCATAACAGAGTGATAATCATTTTACACGCTGCCATATGCGCTCTATCGCTATTCGATGTACCATGATAATGTTTCGAAATTTAGATACCTTTGGTAATTGGAGCTTTCATTATATGTGAATAAATGCATCCCGTCAATGTCCTCATGATCTGGGAGTGAGACCGCCATCTGCCTTGCAGGTGTGCGTCCACTATTACGTAGGCATTTGTTCGTTTTCGCCCGCTAAATGGGTGTTCTAATTTTATGTCCATGCATGTTGGTGCATTAAGAGTACAATCCCCTTCAGTTGCTGAAAAAGCAAGAAAGACACGAGTAACAAATTTACCATTAATCTTGAAGCAAAAAATTAAAGCCACGAGCACATTCCGTAACTAAGAAATCGATCAAAGTTAGGTGTCATCGTACATAATAATTTTTTGCCTTGTTTTTTATTATGCCGCTGCAGTTATTTTTTGCAACCAAGCCTTCGACAAAAACATTACGAGTATATTAAAATGCGACGCAAAACCTGGGGAATATTATTATAGCTGGCTCATTCCATTGGTAAGTTTTAGTAGTTTGCTTGTCGGAGTTATTTTAAGTTTACTGCGTTCATAATAGGCCTAGTGCTGCTACGTGAACTTTGAATTATGCCAGGATATAAATACCCACCGACAACATGATATTGAATTTTGTACCCACACTTTAATAACAATATTATCTATATGGAACAACTTCATAGTTTCAAAATCACTCACCTTTATCGGAATTCGACCCCGGATTCCTCGGTGTCCGGCCGTGTGCTTTAGCCACTTAGGCTACCGAGGCGTCCTCTTACACTCCAAAATTTTAATTTGAAGCGTAGCGGATGACTCCGCTAAAAGTTACTGTTGCGGCATCTCCCTCAGTTTCTTGAAAATTTTTCAATTTGAATTGTACAAGGATGAGTTTTTTTACACGACCTCGCTCAACGTCAGCTGACTTTCCCAGTACCTCATAGTAGCATAGTAATTGTGCTGATGATGGTATTGTGATCAATTGAATTTTTAGTCTCTCTGGAATGGTCGTCTTTTCATAATTTTTATTCTGCAGTCATATATTTTACTGACTGAAAAAGTAGCTCTTAACATATAACTTCTTGAATCTTTAAAACTTGTCCTTTGCACAAATGTTTTCTTGTACACAAACTTTTTTTCGTTGCATTCCCTAATATTTCGCACTTCGATTAGCCTAAAACTAGAATGTAAAATGACGAAGAGGTAATTATCTCGCTGGTGTATTGTTAAAAAATGTGTCTACATATTAGCCAGAGATAATGCTTCAATTAATATGCATGCTGATATTCAATGGTCTCACGATGTGGAATGTTCAATTACTTTAGTATTTATGAGATTATTATCTCTGTATTTTTAATTCATACTGAGTAACATTTTAAAGCAATATTGGAGAAAAAAATTACACCAGCTAAATTCTTTTTTCAATCGAGTTAATTTTCGTACCTTAACCTTTCATTTCTTTTCCAGTCACTCGCTGAGGTAAAGCAATGCATCGCATATGCCAAAGTCATATATCTTCCCGGTAGGCGGTCAATAAAACAAAACTTAATTCATAACTATACACATATTTCCCAATCATTTCAATCAATCTGAGCAGTTCCGCCATTCATTTTGCTTTCGCTGCGCATAATCGGGGAGGGCTTGCCGATTGCCTACGTCGCGCCGCACGGACGACAATTTCGTTTTAGAGCATCAAATCTACAACACCGCCCATATCCATGTAATATAGTTTTAATGCCACCATTTCCCCCCTCACCCCCAATTCCTCAACCCCACCGACTACTCTCAACTTCCTATTCCCTCCTCTCCCCCCCACCCTAATGACCTGACTATGAGTGACAAATTCATGACCCATACACGCTTGGTGTTTTGAGCATCGGTCCCCGCTATCAGATGTCTACTTCACGTTCTTATCCAACTATCTAAGAGCCTTTGTTTCCCAAAACCGCCGCACTCAGCCTCGGTTCGCAATTAATCTGCACCTCACACCCTACCCCCCTTCCTTTTCAGTGCCCTCCCCTAACGCCCTCTTTCTCGCTCGCTCTTGCGCTCGATTTGAATTGAGATACCGCATGCTGTTTTGCATCGTATTATGTGCTCTCATCTATTTAATTCATCGGAATAACCCATATCTCTCTCTCTCTCTCTCTCTCCACCTATTCCATCCTCCCCTCTTAAACCCTCTCCTCTCCGCTCCTTTCCGCTCCCCCACCTCCCCTCCCTCCCCCTTTCGAATCCACCTCTCTGCGCCTTCCGCGCCTCCCCTCTTACCACGTCGCTAAATATTCGCACGCATCCGCGTATGTATTTACATAATTCACGTTACGTAAGCCGCGGTCTCACAGGCTGCACGGACGTGACTCTTGAGAACATCCGATTCTTTGACCCTTTCTCTGATTTGATTCAGCTCAAGGAATACTTTAGGTCCCAGCGGCGAATATGTGAGCCGGATAATTTTTAATTATTGACGCTAGTAGATACTTTCACACTATTTTCTTTCACTATTTTATTTATTTCACTCTCTCCTCTTTCATGGGCTGGATCCATCACTCTGTTTAGGTGATACGTCAGGTTCTGTGGATTGTGTCGACATTGGATGCTCCTTCAAACTTCCCTCAGGATGTATTTTACGCGTTCTGGTTTGGTTATCTTTGCAACAAAATAATGCGGAGTACCTCAGCCGTCCCAACACCTGATTCATGAAGAATTGCGATACTATAAAGAAAACTTTTGCTTGGGGTACAGAGTTCACTCCCTCAAGCAGTGTCTTATCGTCTCAAAAAGCTTTCTTATCGGTATTAATGCAACTTAATGAAACAAATGGGACCTGTATTTCCAAGAAGTATTGACAGTCGAATACCGAAGTAGGAAAGAGCTCGTTTATGTATTCAATAACATACTAACTTCTGCGTTGAGTTTTTACGGGTGAGATTAAATCGATACATTCAAAAACAATACAACATTTTATAATGTTCATATCATTAAATTAACTATTTAATCTCGGTGTGGATTACGATCCTTTTGTAATTCATTTCCTCTAAAAATTACCGTGTCACAATTTGCTCCTTTTAATTTGCATCGTGTTTCGTAGCATATCATTTTCTACGCTATTAATCGTAGAACTCGCGAAAGATGAATACGTGATGTAAATGAGCTCCACTCTCTCATACAGTAATTCGAAGTGATATTCTCAGTTTGAGCATTTATTCCCAAACTTTTGTTCACGAGGAGGACAGAATGTCATTAATAAGGATATTACTACGTGGTTATGGCATTACCATGTACCTAAACGGTGTTATAACTATATTTCCATCGATTAAAAATTGTTCTTATTAATTCTTATAGTATATTGTTATTCATTCTTCTGAATTGATATTTGGACGTAAATTTGTGAACAAGTATTGCATAAATCAATCTCAAGATCATTGGTAACCTTTACATCAACAACTACATACTAATGCTCAAGTCTTCCAAAGGTAGTGTGGCAGGGGGTCACCACGGCATTCTAATCATACTCCGCTACTTCCGCATGCACAAGACACCATGCGATCCTCCGATGGGACCTTTGGAAGGGGGGTGACCGGACACCATATATGCAACATCAAACATAAACATTGCCAATGTTATACTCTTAGTAACTACTCCAATGTACTACTACACAAAGGAGGCAATCAAGGAAACCCATTCAAATTGGCGAAGTAACATGCAACGCAGTCACTAATTATCCGGTAGTATTCTACTCAAGCAGGATGGGAAATGCGCAAATACATAATATCTACAACTTTATTTACACAACACCCCTCTACCCGTCCCAAGGGCGTGTGACGGAGGGCTTTAGGACACTTGGCATGAAGTGATTTGAAGGTGAATGTTCCTAGATTGTTTTTGAAATTGAACTATTTTTGCAAGTGCTTATTCAGTTTTGTTTTAGTAAGTCCTCTTTGTGCTTGTTGTCGCCCCTCCACAACTAGTGCACTAGTGTTTCCCAATGTAAGATCGGATGCGATGGTGAGCCTTGTACGAATCCTAGGAATTGAAACTTGAAAACCCAATGAAGCATAAGTATTTCAAAAGGTCGTTTATTTTCAGATTATTGTTGGAAAATTTCATCATCATGCTTAACTTCACATTTTTCAATATCTCTGCGTCACTAATGCTTTTCTAAAGCTATGGCATCGTTATTTTGGTTTATGACAGTAGAAGGTAAATGTAAAAATCATCATTAAAAGTACCTGCTTCAGCTAGTAATGGGCATTTATGCGTTGTTATCGTGGAGCTTGTCCAAACACTGTGGCACGATAACAATGTGCAATGAAGACCTAGGTTGTTCTTGAGCCATTTCTATTAAATTATTAAATATTCATTGAGAGACTTTTCTCTTTTCCCGGCATGAAAAATATACTCCTACAAGGTTGTCATTCATATTAAGACACTGATTTCATTACTGATAAGAAGGACCTGAAATATTGACGAAGTAATTTTAATGCTCAAAATGTGAACTTTGAAAGACACCTCTCAGAATTCGTACATTCCTAATTCTGAAACAATATTTTTATTTCCTTTGTAGTCGTATCATGTTCAAATTCTTTTTTATATCTTCGTATCCGTTAAGGTACTTGCCTTATTTATAATATGACCAACAATTAACTCGTACGCAATTAACTTCAACTTTCTCAAAGTCATCTTGAATGTCCCTAGACCACGCACATCCTTGTTCCGCAGTCATAAAAAGTAGCACACTAATATTTCCAATATTTTTTCTCTTCCTATGATCACCACTAATTTCTTCCTTCTTGTATTTTGCCATTACAATAAATGTCAAATCCCTTGACATTTTATTAAATCTATTTCTAAATCGTACACTGTAAGCTGCAAGCTTGTAAACTTAGGTTATGTGGTAGAGGGGAGTTGATTGCCAAATTCACAACTTAAGGAAACTCTTTCTTAGGTGTTTTGAGGATTTACTGTCTGGCAGACTCGTTTTATTAAAGACATTGATCTACACCTACATGAAACCCTGCAAGCCACCGCTATCGGTGTGACAGTGGATGATTCAACATCAGGCATGCACCAGTCATGAAAAATCTTGTGTATCAATATAATAATAATATTTCAATATTCACTTACAATATGTATGTAAAATAATTCAAATAATATAAATCTTGGTAACTACAGGAATATGCACTACCGAAGTGAGATATACTTCTCTACACATAAGAAACGAACTGCTAGTAACAATAATGATCTTAAACTATGGTTAGAAAAAATTATGACTAGAAATTAGGCAACTTAGGATAAAGAATATTACATTGTATAGTTAATATTGTAGGTGTAAGTAATAAATGTGTAAGACGCTATTTGATCTAGCAAATTTATTTTATTCCTGAATATTCACCCCCATCTTGGTGCAGTTATGGAAATCCTCAAAACTTAGCTTTATGACGTAAAAAGTACATTTGTTCGTGAAGCCTGCGTGTAAAAGGATAACCGATCGTCAGAGGTTATTAAACCGGCCGACATTCTAGCTCTATGCTTGTTAATGTGTGCACATATTTTAACGGAAAAAAGGTAACCTCGCTGGATGTTTATCATTGGCGATAATTCGCTGTCGGGAGGGTATTATATGTATTAAAAAAGGTGTATATAGCATATAAGTATGTATATATAAACGAGTTTGGTGGGTGCAGTAGATCGCGATAAAATATTACCACTTTATATCAATTATCTCTCCTCATCTGTTCATCTTGAGTCATTTCCGGTGGTTCTATTCACCCTTGTTCTTCCACCCACCCTCCTCACTCTTCAAAAACTCCTTATCCACAAACAATGCGTCATTTTTGCCCTCCCCACTACTACGCCCTCCTTTTCTTTCTACGTTGCGTTTCTTTTTCCTCACATCCATACCCCGCTCGGCTCCCACAGCAGAACATCAATTCCCCTTCTATAACTCCCGCACGGGGAATCGAGTGCTCTTCCCGTTCGTGTCCGTATCCCACCCAGCCGTCACTGGGCCCTGTGTGTTGTGCCCCCGCGCTCCTTCGTTCATCTTCCTCCACCCGAGAGAAAAAGAATTCGCCGTAACCCGTTGCCCTGTCCCCCAACTGTCTTCCATCCACGTACAGACACAGTCGTATCCATCCCTCCGTCCCTCCCCTCCTTTCATTCCCTTTCGTCTTCATCTGCCACACATCTCCTTCCTCTCAACGTTTATTATCCTTTCCCTTTGCCACCCCCATCAGCGAGTCCCCTCACCCATATCTCTCCTCTCCCACTCCTTTTCTCTTCTATCTCCGTGCCATATTCACGTTATCTTTCTCTCTCTCTCAATTCTCTATCCTCCTTCACCTCTTCTCTATCCCCCTCCCCCAATATCCCCCAACCCCTCTCACCCTTTTGGCCTGACAGCGCAGAGACATCTGGCGATGGGATCGCTAGATAAACCTGGGCCACTCCCTCCTTCACTTCCTCTCCCCCCCCTCCCGGGCCCCTACACCCACCCCTCCATCCCCCTCCGCCCCCTTTCCACGGCCGCACTTCTTCGCCGCGTCCGCCCCTCCGCGCTCCCCGAACCGCTGCCCTCCCTCCCGTCTCTTCCTATTCCCCCCCTCTATCCCTACCCCCCCTCGCCGCCCGCCCGCCTTCCTTCCTTCCCTGTTTTCCAGCTCTCTTATCTCCGTTTCCCTTCCCTTATCGTCTCCATTTATCTTCCCTCTCCGCGTTCCTGCCTCACGACCCCTCCCGCTGCCCCCCCTTCTTTCCCTCCCGCCGCCCCTGCACACGTCCCGGCCCACACCCTCCCCCTCGCCCGCCAGGCCCCCCCTCCGCGCCCCCATCTCACCGCTCCCTCCCCTTCTTCCCCTCTGGCAGTATTGCTCTTCGAGGTCTCGGAGTGAAGCGGGTAGGGAGTGAGAGAGAGACTCGTGGTGTCTGTGTGACTGACTGGTTGTGTGCCACATGCGTTCCCTGCCGGCTCCGCGGTGAACGGAGCCTGCCCCCTACACATGCGTGCGTGGTTCGAGGGGATCGGCGCGTAAAGCGGTCGGGAGAGTCCCGTAAAGGAGGGTATTTTGTTTTTTTATTTCCCCCCTCTCTCGACGGGCAACGCCTCTTGTCGCTCCAAGCCGACGTCCGATGGTTCGAGTCCACTCCATCCAGGGACGAGGAGGTGTCGCTTCCACCAGTGTGTTCTTGTTATCCGTGTGAGGAGCCCCGCGCGTCTCGGCCCCGTCTTTGCCGCAGCCGTCTCTTTCTTCCGCGGGAGTGCACGCGTCCTGCCCGGGGGCTCTCCTCTCTCCCCGCTCCCATCTTGATGCGCGATCTACGGAATGGTGCGCGTGGTGCGTCCAGTGTGGTGCGCCTGAACGGATATCGAGGCGGGAGCGGCTGCGTGGTGGACATGGCCCTCTTGGGGATCGCGGTTAAAGGTTAGTACGGGTGTCTTCGTCTCGTGCGCGGGAGTCGAGTTTCTTTTGTTTACGTCTGAAGGTGCGGGCGGGAGAGGGGCCTCTCCTCTTCGCGGGTAGTCATCCCCCTCCCCCTGAGACCGCGTGCGCGCCCGTCTCCGGCCGGTGTGCCATAGCGGCGACCTGTGGTTTCCGCCGACATCGCCCGGTGATCTTTGTTGTCCTCCTTGTTTGTGGTTTTTTTATTTTCGGTACGCTTCAATTTCTCCTTTCCTCACGACAATGCCGGTGTGGGCGTGACCTCCTCGCGTGCGCATTGGTGCTGACGTGCGACGTGTGCACCTTGGGTTCCTCGGACCGTCATTTCGCACCGTCCCGACGTGTTTTCGTGTCGTGGCTTTCGCGGAATGGGACGGAGGGCGGGGTTGATTTCGTGAATCGTGTGCACGTGTGTTTAGTTGTGTGTTTGTGTGTGTGTGTGTGAGAGAGAGAGAGAGCGTTCAAGGGGCGGTGAGAGAGGGCAGGAGAGGGAATGGATCGTTTTGCGCGTGCTCGTGGCTATGTGTTTGTGTGAGTGTTATTTTGCGTCGCCTTATTGCCGTGAATTGCCACGGGCGTATTTCGAAAGTTTATTTTTCGGGCGACGTCCCGGGGAGATCAGTGTGACGAGGGGGGGGAGGGATCTGTGCTTTCGAATGTTTATTTCGTGGTGCCGGGAGGAAGATTTTTGAGAGATAGGGAGCCCAAAAGGAAATGGAGTAATGTTTTCTCGTTCGCCCCGGCCACTACTCGTGGTACCCATGTACTGATCGACCCGGGAGTTGCTGTTTCCATGTCCGCCATAACTTTTCACGTCGCCCAAATTAATTCTATCGTTAAAAGTCGTTTCGCTTCGACACTACGATTGTCGCTCGGCGCCAATCTGGTTTCTCGATGTGCTTTTATTGCGAGTCTCGATCGTCGTCTCCCGTCGAAATAAATTTATCTCGCGAACAGGTTGCCTTTAACTCGGCGCGTGCGTATTGTTTTGAAACTTAACAGCTGCGAGTGAATGTTTTCCGTCCAAACTCGATATATAACTGATTGAATATTCTTATGGAATGTGTTTGTCTTATGTTTTGCCCTTTGCTTTCATAATTCCTAGTGAATTGAAGGTGTTTATAATGCTTTGCACTGTTGTCATTGTCTAATGCTGGTTAAGAACTGCTGAGTACTCATTTCTGGTACCATTTTATTGAACAAAATAGTCTCATAAATACGTAATTTGAAATTAAGTCCAAGATATTTGCATTCATTTATTATATTTTGCTATCAAACGATTTTTTCTTTTGCCGTTTATTTAATATAAATATGTTCCGACTAAGAACCATGACACTAATTTCATGATAACGTGTTTACAAAGTATGGCAACAAGTATAAATTACATTAAAGTTAATTATCATATACATAATTTTAGTAAACTTCTAAGTCAATATTTTATATTTGTTTTAGAATAGCTGAAGAATTCCTTATTGTTTTGCGAGTTTTTATAGAATTTGCCTCTTGATACGTCTGCTGACTATCTCGTTTTATGCCTCATTTGTCACAAGGGTATAGGTTGGCTATGAATTTTAATTCTCTCAACTTGAGGTATTGTTAATGGGATAGAGGATTTTGAAATAAATTGACAGGTGCACTTCTTAGGCTTACGTTTTTCCTTTTTCAATTAGGAATATCATATTTTATGACAATTTTTTCAATCCAGTGATCAAATTTACTTATTATATGCTACTTTCAACTATTAACTTCTATACGTTTCGTGGTATATCAAAAGAGATTTAAGAATACTGCAAATAAATATTCCTAGCTTCTGCAAGAAATAAATACTCAGAATTGGTCGGTGTGTAATATAGTGTAACTAGCAGAAACATTTAATTTTAAATGTTTTTGCTTGGCACACTGCCGGTAAAATTGTTAGGTTGTTGCGGTTTTTAGTTTGCGGTTAAATTCCGACTGCAAACTTTTCGGGAAGTAACCTGGTGGCGCTGCTATGTCGTTGGTATTGTTTCGTAGATTTCTATTCCCCTAATATTTCTTTTTATCTCCGTGGGGTTATTTAACATTTTATCTATCGTTTTGTAGACGGGTTATAACTTGGAGGAGTTTCCTTTACTGTCCCTCTGGGTGTATTAATGGTGGATAATTTTTCCCCCATATAAACACAGTAAACATCCATTCCACAACTCATTCTGTTTTTGTTTTATTTTCACGTGACCGTTTCGTGGTCTAAATGTGATTCGGTGGTTTAATCTTGATTCAGAGGTGATATTTATTTTACGAGATCATTTAATTGGGATCTGAGATTTTGTTCGGATAAGGCCAAGTCGTTCGATATTGATATCCACGTTATCTGTCTTCAATGTAATTTGGAATCTGCGCTGGAAGTTTTCCTTTGAAGAAAGTAGAGGTCTGCATTGGAAATTTTCACATCTGCCGTGAGTGACGAAAATATGGACTGAACGGGGTGCGTGAGGGTTTTTAATGTCATTTTTCCCAATCGAAAGTCAAAGAGTTCTTACGTCATCTCAGCACCTTTGAAAACCGCCCTTCTTATATTTATAACCGAAGAAATTTTCAGTTTTCTGTTGGTGGCTTCTGCAAAAAATATCCTTTCACTCAGTATATTATATTAAGTGATGTTTTATTCATTTTTGACTGCTTGGTATCCATGCATGCGCGATATATTTCGCAAATGATTTGCTATTATTTTAACAATGTCTCTCATTCCATGATTTTAATCCGGTTTGTAATTTTCCGTTCGTACCAAGATTGCTCTTTTCCTGCGAAAAATGTGAAGGATCCCTTATGTCATTCACCTTAACACGGGTCGCACAATGGACTCAAAAAATGTTGCTGTTATATTTTTTTCCAAGAGAGAAACTTCTAGGTCGTGCCCAAATGAGGAATGTGACATGGAAGTAATTTCTCACCAAGCCTTTTGAAAAAAATCCTTTTGTAATCGAAACGCTGATTTGATTTGCAATTCAAATCTTTTGTCGTAGCAACTAAAAATATCGCTGGCAAATATGCAGCTGCGAGATTATTCTTCTTCTGTATTGGTATTCGCAGGCTTGGAGAAGTAACATTCATTTATATGTTCCGTCGCTTCTAGGTATCAATTCATAATGCATCATGTTATTGTCTTCTCTGACTTCTGAAATATTCAGGTAAATAACTACGTTGTTTCTTGATCTTTGGTTTCCTCTCTGACTCGACCCTCTTTTCCCTAGCATGAGTGATTCAATAGCTTTGTCGAATTATGCACGAGTTGGATTTGCATTGCGGCTCCCTGCTATTATCTTCAAACTCGTAATCGTGGTTAATTTGTAGCGATTAGAATGTTGATTTGCATTGACGATAAGCCTGCAAGATAAACAACTTTCATTTTCTGTTTTTTTTACCCGCATTTCTCGTTCTAACATCAAGACTCCAACGGCTTACAGTCCCTTGAATTTGCTTTTATGGCACTTTTTATTATTTAACACTCGTCCGATGCTGCTACGCATTCTTTTGATATCGCCTCGTCCCTTTTTTCTCCGGCGTCTCCCGTTCTTATTTAAACGTCGACTCCTGAAAGAGAGTACGAAAGATCTTACTCTTTTTCTCCGCCCTCCGCCTCCTCCTTCACGCCCCTCCTCATGCACGCTCATCGCCTGCGAAATCTTTTATACATTTTTTCTCCGCACTAATCTTTTCTTTACGTCTTTCTTTTAACTTCTTCGTAAGTCTTGTCTCACCCCCTCGTCCATCCTACCCTCTCCATACCGCTCCCGCCCGACTCCCGGCGTCGCCTATTTTTCCTTCACCCCCACCCCCCCTATCTCCTCCGGGCCCCTATGCCACCAGCTCCCTCTCCGCGTTCCTCGCTCGAATGTCCCCTCCCCCGCTCCTCGGAAGCCACCCCTGCCGATATATCCCTTCCACTACAGTCGCACCCTACCCTTTCCGCCACCCTCTCCGTACCTTACCCTCCCTCCCTCCCTCCTCCCCATCCTCTCTCATTTATCTTGCGCTCTTTATCGGCGCAGCCGTCTTATCTCCAACGTCCAACGCCAAAACCTATCTCCCCTCCTATTCCCCCTTCTCCAAGCCTCTCGCTCCTCCGCCCTGCTCTCTTCGCACCCCTCCTACCCGCCCCACCCTTGTGTCTGCCCGCTCTCTCCATTTCTCCCTCGCGGATGAGAGCGGGGCCACTTCTTCGACGTGGAAACACTCGGCAGCGGGTGGTGTGCGGTGCCTCCATCGTCTTCCATCGATGCACTCCTCTCCCTCTTAACACTCCCCTCTCCCCTTCTCTCTCTCCCTCTCTCTACCCAAGCCTTCGCCCTCTCCCCACATCGCCGTGAATTCTTCCCCTACCGTCCCCGCAAACACCACCTCTTGTCACCGGATCCATGAGGATCCTCTTCCGATCTGATTCCCGTCGAGTGTGATGGACAATAATACGAGTAATAATAATCTCTTCCCTCGCTGCATCCTGCTTCATCCACGTTATCGCCCCAGCAGAACTTCGACACCAAACTGCATCAATGCTGTGCGTAGTATTACTTACGGTGTAGCCTCGAGGGAGCTAGTAGTGGTTTGAGTGACGCGTCGTTGGAAAAGGGAGCGGTGAAATAATTTTGAAACATTATATTCTTCCTATTCTATGCACGTTAAGTCGAATATTATCTCACCTTTTGGGATGAGTCCCAGAAAACATTCATTCAAGAATTGTACATAGTGGAGGGAATATCTTTCTTCTTTTTTTACGTGAAAAACTTACAAATGGGCAAAATGCTTCGAACAATTACTTGGTGTTGTGGGATGCAAGGCTCCGGAGATGAGAAGAGTAAACGTTACATTGAGTCATCAAAATTGGGTCAAACCTACGGCAACCGGGGCATTAGTGAATATACTAGAGCTATGCTATCGAGCGGGTATTCAAGGATTTATTTTTCGCTCCCACCTTGACGACCAAAGGGCTAATTGTATGAGAGATGAACACCAACGAATTAATCCAAGTTTCCCCCTCACCGACGACTCCTTCCGCTATGATTTCACGGCTGGTGTACTGACATCCTTCGTCGCACGCCATTCTGGCGGCTCGCGCGGTACTATTATCCACGTATACATGGTCCCTGGCACTTGTATCCTGCGATTATCCGCCATTGCTCAGCGAAACTATGCATTCACCGCAGCACCACTATTTGTAATGGTCTCATTTTGCACGAAATGGGAAACTATTCTCACATTCGGAGGAATTATTTGCATTCCAATTGGGCCGAAATATTTCTTTTACGTCTCGACCGGCATATCCTAGGCTCACTCGATTTCCCTCGCGGCTCCTGTCCGATGCCAAGTTGCCGGCGGAAATGCGTGCGGCTAGTTGGCCACGTGTCCCTGAGCCGTCCAATTCGTTAAAGGAGTTCCGGTGGCTGTCACCTATGACTTTTGTTCTCTCTACGTAGAAAACCAGCGGTTATGAAACATTCATGCAGCTATGGTAGTTTGCGCTAATTATTCCTCATTTATTGGATACTTTATTTAGTTTTTTTTCAGTTTAGATAAAAAAAAATACTTTATTCGTCTCTCTCTATCTCAATCGTTCATTATTCTTCGGGACCGTGTATCGGATTTCCCTTAAGAGTGTTGTTCGTTTGGAAGTATCTTGGGCTTTCAAAGGAATAAGATCGCTAATTAGAATGGAAATAAAGTACCTAGTAAAATTGTTGGAAAATATTCAACCAGTCTTAACCTATGTTGTATTTTATATTTTAGGTATCTCTAAGGGATTTAGACTTATTTTTATAATTATACGGTCAATGTACCTTTCGTCTATGATATCCACTATTTACTTAGACAAAGTTCCTACAAATGCATAACAAAATTATTTGCGGTTTCCTAATACTTGACATTTTGGCAGCCTGCAATTGATAAATAATCTCTAGTCTTATTTCCATATTGGCCTATTTCGCGGATATTTTTCTCAATGATCATTTCCTTTTGAATGTGTAATATAATTATGGCTGTGCGTAAAGATAACTATCATAGGGACGGACTTTAACAGCTTCTAGTGAGGTTCACCCACTTTTCATCTCACTTTCCTCTTAACTAGAGGTAGCAAAAAACACAAAAGAATATTTTTACATTTGAGAGGGGTTTTCTTCTTCTTTTTAATGGCCCCTTCGATGCGTCATTTCATTTATCCTACCTGAATTAATTTACGTTTCCCCACTCCAGACGCCGTATTATCTCCAAATTTACATTTTATAAGATGGATCTATCTTTATTCTATTGTCAATTTTATGGTTTCAGTTCCTTATCGCGTCCTCTTCATCGGTTAGTGTACGGCACTTGTGGTTGTTCACATCTCCAGGCAATAGTTTTTCTCTTTCGGGATTTCATTCGTTCTACTAGTTTTTAGAATCTCATCACCAACCTGGTTAGACGGCAATAGTCTGTTGTTTTACGCCTACCTGGTTTGCCCAACAAGAAGGATCTTTTGTTAATTATTGAGAACTATCCTTGGTTTTGGCCTCCTAAAATTCTTTTACTTCCATTCGTTTCTATTGCAGTGTTTTTCTTGCTCCACCGCGCATTTTACAATCTGCTCACCTTCCAGCATATTTCCTTCCTCGTCCCTGTTTTTTATCTCCCTCCATTCTCGATCTTACACTCGCCGCCTTCCTCTTCGACTATTTTCCTTATGCGTCTATACGCCTGGCTTCTAAAATCTTATCTTATCTCTCTCACTCCGCACATTATTTTCCCGTTCTCACCATATCCTCGCCTTACCCACCTTCCTTATATCACCCTTTCTTTCTCTCCCTCGCCATCTCTTCCCTCCATACCTCCTATCACTCCGTCCCACTCCATTCCGCCAGTGCTTTATCTCACCCGCTAGCTTGTCCTTCAACAATGCCCTTTTCTCAAACACACCCACGCATTCACACAACTCCATGGATTGAATGGCTGTCCTTTCCTCCTTTTTTTCCTCTCTCTTTCACTCTCTTCCCAAAGAAAGGCGCCCTTGGATATTTCCCATGGAATCGTTTCATGAGTCGTTTTGTTTTTACCCCGTAGAAAGTGGATACGAAGGGGATAGAATGGAATCACAGTGTAATCACTTGCCGTTTTATTGCGTCAGTGGCTTCAGGTACCTCCTTAATTCACATTATCCTACTCCTTTACGGTTTCCCATATTTTGAAAAGGAAATGTCTTTCAGAGAGTTTCTTGATTTTAATTTTTTTAATCAAGCAAAATATTTTACGTGTGAATGAAAAACTTAAAAATATAGTAAGACGCTGCAGAGTAACGGTATCGTGGGAAATCGTATAATGAAATTGCGTTTAGTTAGGTAAAATGACAGCACTTCTTGATGGTTTGCCCGTTTCATAAATATCATTATTATATCATAAATATCAATATTACCTTAAGGAGACAGAAGGGCTTTGACTTTTTAGCTTGGAGTTAAAAACCTTTCTCTCCTGGAGAAATCAGTATGACATTGAAACTAGATGTGTACGTGTGTGTGTATGTATGTGTATGTATATATATATATATATATATATATATATATATATATATATATATATATATAACACTTTTGTGAAAATCTCACGGACGTGAACAATAATGTAACTGGAATTAACACTAGTAGATACAAACAAAGAAACACATATAAAAGAGAAACTCACTGGGACTCGAATTTTCGGTGGTCTACCCACCTTCTTCAAGAGGAGGAAGGAACAGGATCATGTATATACATATACATATTTATTTTTCTTGAGCGGTTGAATTTTTTAATACGATGTCTGTTACTATGAGTTACACAGCAAGTGATTCTCAAAAAACAATATACATAAGGACCCATTTTTTCAGTGTGCAAAGCGTTGCGAGAGATGCGCATGTTACGAAAGATATTCTGTGCAACCCATTCGAATTTATGCGATTAAATACTTTGTGAACAAATGTGGCTGGTAGACTATACGCATGGGGAGTTTTTGCATATAACGGTGAACGATATTTTAATCTGTTGAATTTGATCTTCTGGTTTCGTTACACTTCTTATTTCTAAGGTTAAATATGTATGTATGTGTATATGTATAAACCTGCCTTGATGTGTGAATTTCACACGCCGTCAGGCTTAGTACAAGGTGAATTCTACAATCTATATAGAAATGTATATATATATTTTTTAATATATATATACATAAGCATAAACACAGTAATCAACCTGAAGATCGGTTTGGTTGGTGATTGTAGAGTTCACCCTGTACTAAGCCCAGCGGCTTGAAATCCACACATAAGGGTAGGGGGGCCAATTTCTTTCCTGTGCCGGTTATGGTTTCCCAGGAAGATTTGGTACCCAAAAAATCAATTAGCTTGGCTGGAGTAGCAAGAGCCCAGAGAGGCTTGCCAGGTAATCGAACCCGGACCCTCCGCTCAGTAATCAAACGCTCTACCCCGTGACTACCGCGACCCATACGACCTCGTTTAACTTACGAATACACACACACACATATATATATATAATTATATATATATATATATATATATATATATATATATATATATATATATATATATATATATATGTATATAATATACTCCGAGGCCTCGGAGTAGGCCGAAAGCTTAAATCATCTACAGTGTGAGTGTCCTTTTACGTGTTATCTGTTTTATTCTGTGTTCTATTGTGCCGTCCAAAAGTTATATTGCTCTCGTGAGTACTTCCGCATCATCTATATATATATATATATATATATATATATGTATATATATATGTATATATATATATATATATATATATTTTTTTTTTAAGAAATTTATTTATATAGATATATATATTTCTATATATGTGTGTGTGTGTGTCTATTCGTAAGTTAAGAAATTGAAAATTCACTCTTTCCGGTTTACCAGGCGCGCCCCTGGACGTACTCATATTCATTCAAACGTTTTCCTTAGACCATTTTAACATGTTATAGGAGGTCAAATCTACATCTTTAAATTATCATTACAACAAATAACCGGAGGAGCTGCTCCAAATTAATATTATGTTGAGTAAGGTGAACCTAATAATGATTTTCGTGGAATAAAAGCATTTAAACGAATGAAATGGTCTGACTTTCTTCAGGATATTGTGGAAACACCTTGACATCCATGGGCTCGATGTAGGTATTCGTTGTCGTTTTCATCGAACGTATGTAATTGACTCACTCGAGTAATTTCTGAATAGCACAAAAAAATCGCATATCTCTTCGCCATCAAATTAATCACCTAATTATTTCGCGAGCACAACGTGATACTTATGCATCAGTTCGTCCATCCGTACGCCGCTAGCTTCATGATGAATTTTTCATCATTTTATTATCAAGCCGTATTAGATGTGTTTATCTATCGCAGAGCGGCTCGCTTTCTCACTGCCTCTCTCATCCCACTCACGACTCTATTTACTTTTTAATGCTTATTGGAGGACGCGAGATGTCACGCACGCCTGTGCGCAGCTAATTGGAGGAAACTCAAATGAGCTGCTCCTCGGTGAGCGAGACGACTTGGAACCGGAATTGAAACAGGTTTTTTTTCCGATTGCGACACGACTCTCGTTTAAAAGACACCGAAAGGAGAGGACGCCACGAATGGTATCGTCGGCTATTTAGTGCGGACGCTTCGCGTGTCCGCGACAAAAAGTAAAATGTTAAAAAAAAGTAATAATGGTCGCCCTTCAGTCGACGCGTTCACGTTTTATGGGCGCCAAACTGGATCCGGGCGGCATTTGCATTCGTCTTCCGACGATGCCGGGAAATGTTGTTGTTGAGACTTTTTCCGCTGGTCACCAATGACGTGTCCCTCCGTCGTGGGCGGGAGAAACACCACGTCGACTCTCTTCGGTGACGGGATTATTCCGTAGTACGTGTTCCGGTTCCTTCGTTGATTTTGGGGAATTGATCACCTCCTTCTCGGGAGGAAAATCGTCTTTCCGCCGAACTTAGAGCACTGTTGGGGTGTTACTCCGAGTAAAATATGTTCCTTCTGATTTGCATGACTAAATGATGATTTATTTCTAGGGTATGATGACTCCTTGTGTATCAAAATGAACCTCTTGAAACTTAAATCTCTTTTTGCGTCAACTATCCCTCCGTCTCATCCGAGTTATGCGATATTTCGGGTGCCAAGTCCCCCAGGGCATGGTGAAAAGTATATAGTACTCCAACAAAACCAACACCCTGATGTGTGATTTCACACACACTATAGGACTTGTTATTGAATGAGGCCACACTCAATATAAATCCACTTACCGGTTTATTACTGTAATAGGTAATGAGTGACCACGTCCTTAAAGGACAAATTAATACGGAGGGAGATTTTTTCTATGTTTTTCCTCCCTTAAAAACTTACTACCTGTCCAAAATTTCAATGTAATGCTGAAGGGCTCGCGTGGAGTCGCATATCCAGTAGCTGTCGGTTATTCCGTTACAGATTGCTATCTATATTCACGCTTTACCCTGCCAAATACCGTGAGGCGCGGGGTCGTGTGCATATGGCGTTAGGTATTGCATGAAGATGTATGGTATCCAATGAAATTTATTTTAATTTTGAATAATTTTAACCTACTTCAGAATGTCCTAGGATTCAAGGGTTTAAGATGCTAATATCTTCCTCGGCATATTACTCTATAACTTGCAGTACAACGTAGGTGTAATACTAGGGAATAATATTTAAACTTAAAATAGTATGTAGTGATAAATTTTCGGTATTACCCTCCATGAACGTCTTCTGCAACAAAAATACCAAAATATGGCGGGATTTCGTGTTTGAATGTATATTTGGCCAATGTGGCTCGTCTCTTTCTTCTGTCTGTGCGTGGAACGAAACCTTTTTGATGTTGTATTATTGCTTACCTACTGTCCTTTCCTCTTGTGTGTCGTCTATTTCTCTTTTGGTGGGTAAAACAGCTCCCAAACGCCATCTCTTGAATAAAGAATCGGGGCATATGGTTGCATAAAGTCCCCGCAGATCTCATTGTAAATTACGTTTCCTCGATAGCACAAGTGATTAGAGCATCGGCCCGGTAAGTCGGAAGATCAGGTGTTCAAGTCCCGGTCAAGGAAATTGGTGTTAAATTATTCCCCTTGTCACACCCCTAGCAGTGGCTTTCAGAGTTTAATACCTTTGAATAATGCATGTGTGCCAAACTGTAGGCTGTAACTGTAGGGAAAAGTTTGCCAGGATTCCTTAAGCTGTGACAACTAAAGTCATTATCTTTCCCCTTGCTACATACTTGCTATAGCTTCGGCATGTAGGGCACCTTATAGAAATAGAAAAAATAGTAATAGAAAATCTGTACGTTTGCGGGTTTCGGCCGTTAAATCTATTGGTACCAAGTTTTTTCTTGTTAAGGACGTATTAATTCGACAGAATTGGCTACATATTTTTGATCGTCTCTCGTCCGAGCTCCTAACCAGACGTTTTGTTTACACGACCGTACAACTTGAATAATAGACCTAAAAGCTATAAATTTTCCGAAATAAGGGCGCTCGCAGCAGTAATTGTTTGCTTCCCCCAAGGAACGTAAAGAAATAGCGACGAGAACAAAATACGATAACCCATATTAAATACGCTGTTATTAAGATACCATTAACGCTGTACTAACTGCGTGTTAAGCATTTGTTTAGGGACAATAGCATGGTGAAGCTTAAATAACATTTCGCAAAAGAGTATGTTATGATACTATCTCTTTTTGTGGCTCCCCTTACACGAGGTGAGCTCTCCTTTCTGTCCTATCTTAGGGTTGATGACTATTGTTGCTACTTAACCGCAAATCTGGCTGGTATCCAATAGCATTTCAATTTCCAAGAAATCCTGGCAATTAATACAATATAATCAGCAGCGTTACGGTTCTTTTCAGTGCAATATTTAGGCTGTTGAGGATTGTCAAACAGAAGCCTTCACTGGCTTTGGTCTGCAAATATTTCCTTGAATGATTTCAAGTTAATCTCTATCGAAGACCTGAAACCAGGGAATGATTTTTGTCGAGTTTGCGGCTTTTGAGGCAAATTAGGTCCTAGGAGAGTCCCTTATTTTTAAAATTCATTAAAACACCTATTTTTCTCTTTTTCCTAATTTCATTTCGTGCCTTTCGGTTGGTATTTCAAAACCATTAAAACTGAAACAAAAAGATCGAGGAAATTCGGAAGGGCTTGAGTACTTTACCTGTACAAACTATTTGTAAAGTGGTGTAATCTGGATAGTGTTAGTTTTTCGAAACTTTTTAAGTTGAAATGCTGTTGAACTGGGTTTGGATGGCGAATCGACTATTTTTTCCTGTCGCGGAAAATTGCCAACCACCTACTCCCTCTTTCAGGATCGTCCATTTCTCAGTGTTATTTTAGGTATATAAGGGCATTTTGCATTATACATTTGGGCTTTTAACCTATCAAGAATTGTTTATATATGCCTTATATGAAGTTCTAAAGAACTGCACATAAAGTTAAGTTAAAATTTTCCATAATACGAACATTTGTAGTAAATACGAGTTTCGTTACTGGTAATATAGATCAGTGATCGATCATTTTCTAATTTCATTATAAGTTTCATGGTTACTAATTACTTGAGACGAATTTTCCTTGAGACTTTATAATGTTTATTTTATTCTTACAAATTATTGTATATGCAATATCTGCTAATCGAATTAAAGATTCGGTCATCTACCGAGACAGTAATTACAGCGGAATCACAAAACGAAACGTTTTTGGAAACGTTCGCGGGATAAAAGTAGCATTAGTCGGATGCTTTCGTTAAAAGAGTAACGCTAACCTTACCTTGCATTCCTAGGCACGTACAGAGGAAGAGGAGTAACAATATAAACTACTTAGGCAAAGGATATAAGGTATGCCTGTTCACTCGCTTCACGCTTAATTTGCTTAGGAAGCAAGGAATCCTAAACAGTGAAATTTAGCCTCTGAATTAAAAAAAAGTTCAATGATAAGCCGCCAGATTCAATAAATATTCGTATTAATGAGCCTAAAGCGTCAACATTATTATTTTAGGATTAAGGTGGGTGCCAGTTAATAGAAACACAAGAATTGCATGCAGGAATTAACATGGTGGAAAAATACAGCCTCCCCTTACATTTATAGACATGAACAGGAGTTTAAAAAAATGGACTGCCAAGGATATGCAATTGTCTAACGGTCCAACGCACATTTCTCGAGTAAAAAATTAGAAAATATTGGATTTAACTGTTACGGCTTCTACCAAACTGACCTGTTGCGTAATCGTTTTATAAATGTCACGATTAGGTGGCAGGGTTTCCATGAACATCTGTTGGATTTAATGTGGCTTCGGTATCCCTCGTAGCGCCTTAAGATGCATTACGTAATTGTGTATGAATTACGTCCATTCATGCGCGCAGCTGATGACTTAAGAGTTTGCCCGAATGCCAAAAAACGTTCGACCGACGGGTCTGGTGGTTAAAGGATACTCGAGATCACGGCCATTACCCCCTGGCTGCGTGACTATGAATTTCAGGTGGGGGCTTCCTTTTACGGCAGGAATTTGTTTTGCGGGATGGCCAAGATACCTCACTGCTCCCATCCTTGGGGGCTGCGTTAGAGCAGCTTCCTTAATAATTATAACCCTCCAGGACTATAACGTTAACCCCCTCTGAACTACCTCATCCCCGCGTAGAGTTTTGACAGCTTCAGCATTTCCGGGCGGACGTCTATATCAAATTAGCCTATCAGAATGTTTTTTCCTCGGCCAAAATTGCGTGTAGAGGCAATCCTGGGGTTCCAGTGTCACGACGGTCCCGGATTAATGATCCTACTCGGGATTGAGCTCATAATCATCCACTATAATGTGCTTCATCTCCAGGACTCTCCATATTTATCCTTATAGTTTTGAAGGAGCTTGGTAGTCTAAAGAGACCTTGGCATGCCCACGTGGAAATTGTAGAGACGTGTTACAGATTTTTAAAATTGTTATTTCGGTTAAAATCTCTTTCTCCAAACAATTCTCTCAAATATTAGCAATCAAATGTAGCAAAAAGTTAAATATGGTTTTGGGATTGCTTAGAATTGAATGTCGCTTTTGAGGCTCCTCCATGTCTTGTATCATAATAGGTATATTTTATTCCAAGTGGCCCTTGTGACTTAAACTCTCCCTCGCAAAAATACATAGTACTACTGCTAGCCATACTTGTATTAAAGTAAAGAAACCGGTATACTGTATATTGCCATAGAATGACTTACACCAGGCATTAGATTAACAAATAAAAGTTAAAAAACTCATGTTCCTAGAAGAAGATGACGATGCCTAAGCCTGGATATACGAATCCTGTGTAGTTAACTTTGTTTTGTACCAAAAATATGAGTGATAAAGTGCTTTTTCCTGACTATTTTACTCGTTTTAGCCTAATATGTACGATTTCCTACCCTAGAGTTAGTTTTGAACGGTTGTTCCACAGAAGATTGTTGCACTGTAAGACTTTTGTACATTTTGTTGGTCATCACAAAATTCTTATTTAGGTGAAAGAAGAGAGTGTGTACAATAATAATGCGGAAAAACGCGAGCGTAAACCTTTTTAATGGCAGTTGATAGTTTGTTGGGAGGCGTTTAAATATATTTGACAGCTATCGTCGTGGAAATAACATTTGCCATGCATTAACCTATCGGGTAAGGCTGTAGTACGTACTCACCATGGAAAGAACGGGTCCAAGGATGTCTTTTTAATATAAGGAAAATAAAAAAAAAGAGAAAGAGTGAGACATTTGAGAGGCGTCGTCTCCCCGAGATCCCCTGCGTCCCAGTGCGACATCGAGTTGGAACCGTGAATCGCCGGCAACACATCGGAACATCGCACTGTCTTAACTTTGGCTCCGGATGTCGTCGGGCGAGGGCGTCTCGCATTCAGCGCGGGGCCTTCATCCGTCCCGACGCGGCCCCGCCGCCTCCGTGGGTGATCGAGGGAGCCCACCCCGCATCCAGGCAGGATTTTCACACTCCCTTGGACAAACACTTCTCTCTCGCAGGAGTGAAGGGAAAGGGGGGTTACTACATAATCTTAACCCCCCATCTCTTCTCTCTCTCTCCCCTCATTTCCCTTCATACCTTCTCCTCTCCCTCCTCAACTATGCATTCCCTTCATCTCTCTCATCCCCCCTCTCAAAACGCTCCTCTCGCGCCCTTCCAAGCCTCATCCCCCCTCTTCCCTTTCGCTCTCACCCCTCTCCCCTGTCCTTAACTCACCGTTTGATGGTCGCTTGCAGATGTTTTCCCGCGATAAGGGAACCGGAGAATGAAGGACAGGGTGGTGTGTGAGGAGAAGTGGGAGAAAAAGGAGGAGGGAGGTTATAAAGTGTTACTTACTTCCATTACACTCGACCCCTTTTTCTTGCGCAATCCACTTTGCAAAGGAGACCGCGCCACTTTAGGACGTTGGTACCCACGCTCCCTTCAAAGTCCTCCTCGCGTCATTTTTTTTCATTTTTACCGTTTTTTTCCCTCCCCGAGTGTCCATCAGGATGGCACGGTGGCCTAACGCCCCGCGAGGTTTGTTTCGTGTCGCCTGCAGTATTTTTTCTCTTCCCCTCATCTCCCACTCGCTTCTCTTTCCCTCGTTCCGGAGAGAATGCGGCGGCGGTGTTTGCTTATTCCGATACTTCTCATTCGCGAGGGCACCGCTCCCGTCCCGCGGAAGATTTTCCGTGTTGTCCGCAATCGACACGTCGCGTCGGCAGGGAGTCGAGAGGGGAGTGCTCGATGCCGATGGAAGAATCCGCTCGTCCTCGCGAATTCTCTGTTCAATTCTCGTACGCGCCGCTACCGCCGCGATCTTAAGCCGCTCGCATCTGCGCTTAGGTGGCGTGGAGCTGGAAATAAAGATTGTGAACGGATGAGCGAGAGAGAGCGGTATAGAGTAATCCGGGAGAGTCGTAGAAATCCACGTCTGAATCGCCACCGCCAAGTAATCCGCTCCGCTCTGACCGAATTGTTAACTGCGGGTTTGTCTTTTCTCTGCACACCCGAGTGTTACTCCGGCCTCACCATTTGATCCTTACATCGCCTCACTCCGAAATTGTTTTGCCTAAGGAGGTGAACATTTTAGTGTAATCGAAATAATGACAGTAGAAGCTTGGCCTGTGGTGATTGAAATAATGAAATAAAAAAAAAGATGAAAAAGAAATTGCGCGGTCCGAGCTACAAATATCAACGAAAACAGTCATAGGTGCGAGCTTCAGTTATACTCAAGAGGAACATTAAGCATTTTCCTAGCATGGTCATTGTGGCGTTATCGTTAGATTTTATCTGTCCTTTAATCTCATTTCTAATGTATATAGATACAGGCACCGCCAAGGAACTACAAACAGCACAAAATGCGACTCTGTTAAACGTACACCAGTGGTTGGGTTGTACGTGGGCCGTGAGAAAAAAGGGGAAACGTGTAAAAAGTCACTCGTGTTGATGAAAGAGAGACATTGACATGGAAGAAGGATCCGTTTATGACAGAAGCGTAACATACGTGATGAACGACACGGATATGTGCCCGTAAATACGACCGGCATGTCGCTAATGTCCTCGGCACTTAGCAGGAATGAGACGCACCTAAACCGCAGTTGGACCTGTGAAGCCTGTGTTTCGAATCAGGATCACTAGGTTGCACTTTTCTTCTCCATATGCCGAGTTTTTCTTTGAGGATTGTGATAATAATGCATACCGTAAGAGGACGTAATTTAGCGAGTCAGTGAACTCGATGAAGGGGCTTAAAAATGAAGGGCCGAACACGGGCATTTGTGGCGATGATGCATATCCATTTCTCTTCATTAAATCCGTCCCAGAGGTTTTCGAGGTGGGGTTAGCAGGGAGGGAGGGCGGGGGCTCCCGAATGCTTCCTCTCGCGTGGGGTGCGAAGAGATGGGGGCACGTCGGCATGCCGGATGGCCACGACGGCAGGTGCAGCTCAAGCGATTAGGCCAAAGGGTGGCCAGGTTTCGAGAGAGGATCGTCTCCAGCTTGCGTCGGCTTAAGCAAGGCGAGGGACGGAAGATAATAAGCAAGGTGAAAATAAATGCTTGGTGGCCCATCGAAAATAAATTTCCCCCTTGTCACGTCTCTAATTTCTTGCTCTTGAAGTACATGTATTTACCTAAGTGTTTCGCTTTTTGTCGCCATCGGATTATTTTGCGTCATAACCGAGCGACTCTTTCCTTTTTTTGCATTAAGGGAACAGAAATATATTTTCACCTCTGTCCCCGTGGTCGATTCTTTTTTTTTAAACTATTCTATGAATTTATGTTGAATGATGTTTCGTCTAATTACTGTTTGTTGGTATATCTCCTAGTATAACAGCGCCCGTGCTGTTTGCGGAATTTCCAAATTAAGGTTATTCCTTATACCCAAGGCACTAATAATATTTCTTCTTTAGCAATTATTTTTTTCCTATTACTTTATATCAATTAAAGTAAAATGACCTAGGTTGTGTTAGAATACATTTTTGATTTTTTATTTCCCCCTTATTGATTAATCAAAGACTTACTAAAATATGACCACTCTAAAAATGACCATATTTATATCACAACTTGTCCATTAATATGAACATTTATGTTTGTGAACTTTTTTCAGGCAGCATTGGCTTCCGTTAAGACGATACCCTATTGGCTCGCAAATATCTCATAATGTATTTGTAAGAAAAATCAATACTCTCATCTCGTGACCGTAATAACATTATGCAGGTTTTGGCATCAGCGGCGTTTTTACGATCTGGACCAACATGGTTCAGAGCATGTGACCTTGCGTGTGATAACTCACGCTGAGAATCTTGAATGATTGAGGTGATTGATCGAAGCTGTTCCAATTTCGTTTGTCTCCTCATGAACTGAAACAGGAGGTTTGATTCATTAACCTCACCACCTTTAGAGATACTAGATTGGAGAAATAATTTTATACTTATGCTTGCTAATCTCTCTGTGCTTGTGGCAAGTCATCCCCTTCTCTCGGCGTCACGATTGTCTTTCTTCCGCCACCTGCTCTTTTCAATGTCCGTCGCCTCGTATCTTTCCGACCTTTCGCAATCTCCATCATAATCTCCTCGGATAAGATTATATAATTTTATTCCATAAACATGGGTTCGTAGTTTGATTGCCTTTGCATAAAATGGGATATTAGGAGCGATATAGCTCAAACCAGAGAATTAGAATTGGATTTCAATCTGCCATTTAAAAAAAATGAAAAACCACTCATATGTCTAGATTTTTTTGTTGCGCTATTTCTATCTGATCTCGTCTAAGAAAAATTTAGTCAAATAATTATTGGGGTAAAATATTATTCACTAATCTTGAAATATTTAAAAAATTTCGTCGGTGATAGACGGAAATGACCTGCACCTGTCCTTTTTCGAATAGCTTAATCACCAGAAGAGATTAGGGGGCACAATAAGATATCCAAAATACTGAGCGTTTGAGAAGATTCACTTATTTTAATGGATTTATTTGCTCAAAGTCATTGAACATGTACCAAAGCATAGATTATCCTCATGGTCAACGTTTATTCTTAATATTTTTTCCACAGAGTTTCTTCTTCAAGCGAATCGTACCATGCAGTGTAATTTCTTTCTATCACTAGATTCTGGTGGTAACTCACTCATATCCTTAAATGACGCTGTTGGGTAATCTCATTACACGTACACAGGGTGAGAAATCTAGCAATTTTAATCTAATGGGAATCGTCCGGAGAAGCTCACGAGAAAAATTGTAAGTGGGATTACTTTGTGAATTAGGTAGCATTTCTTCATTCTTGACGCGACTTGGGTCATATCTATGTTAGGCGACGGTATTTAGAAATCGATACAATAATTGTCGCTGTCCGAAGGAGATATCTCATCCCATTAGTCCATGGATAACCGGCGCTGATTTCACCGCAATCGTGCTCAAAGTTATCAAAATCGGAATTTGATGTTATTTTAACGAAGGAGATAATAGATTCCGCCCACGCTCAAGACGTTTTATAAAGTTTTCTAATTTGTTTGATCCTTTAGAGGGTTTAAGGGGCCCTTTCCTTCTAGAGCATAAAAATGGTAGAACAGGTAATTTAGCAATATCTCCTCCGGTCATTTTTGCGATAAAAATGACACCAGCGGGCCCGGCACTTGATTAGGACATCTTGAAGGGACCGAATGAAAATTAAAATGGAGATAGCGATCAAAATATCGAATGGTAATCAGTCAGTTGGGAGCAATGACTCCTATCGATGAAAACTACTGTGTGCTTAACGAAACGGATACGTGACTTCGCTAATTCACGGGGCGATCGATACATTAAAAGACCCTTAGTTTTAATTTTTATCCTGCTCTTCAAGTCACAGGGGACTGAGGCCATATCTTTTCCGAAAAATAAATGTCACTTTCTTTTAACAGGCAGTCTTTGCATCCTGTCGACGGAACGCGATTATGAAGTCAACATCCCGGTGGGCTAATATTCCCAATCTCTGGAGAACATCTACTCCGCTAGTAGATGTGGGATTTCCGGATTATCTCGCACCATCTACTTGAATCAATCCAAGTGGATTGGACGCTGACTGGAAAATATGCACCTCTTTCCTTCTGCTCATTTATTTTCTGTTTTCTTTCATTTTCTCTTTGTCACGGCTCCACAGCACTAATTTCACTGCAGAGATTTTACCTGAACTCTATTCTGCCGGAAGGACATTATTAGCGAACCACGCATTCTGTTCATTGCTCTATTATGATTTTTTACTACTGTGCCCGACCATGCTGAGTGAGCTGTCTCCTTCTTTTGAGAATTCATCGGGTGAATTAAAAGAAAAATATCAAATGACCGACTGTGATATATGTATTTATTTGAATAATTATGCGATTTGCTGGTCTTATCCCACTAATCTGAAGGGCCAAACTGCCTTTTTCATTCTCAACTCCTTAAATGGTCATCTTCACCCTAACTAAAGTATGGCCAATCCTCAATAATGTATCATTGTGAAAACATTTGGGTTGGGAACTTTTCGGGTAAACTTATCATCAAACCTGTTTATGGCCAGAGCAGTTCCCCCTCCCTCCCAATCTTTATTTCAACATAATTAAGTCCTTAAGAGCTCACACGGCTGTAATTAACTCTAATGTGGCGTCAGGAGATGTGACGTTCACCCGCGTTTTAGGCCATAGTACAGACGGGAGAAAACTCGTTGCTGCAGGAACATGGTGAGGTTTAGACGAGGTTTCAAACGAACGACGGCTAAAAATTGTTCCTGCAGTCGTCCCACGGGGAGAGGCTGAGTGGGGGAGGGGGAGAGGAGGGGGTGAAGAGCGCCGAAGATGAGGAGGGAGGGGGGAATCGAATTGTGTTGGAGTAGGAGGTTGGGAAGAGGGAAAGGAGGGGGGGGGGAGAGATGTGGGGTGGAGAGGCAGAAAGGTCCGATTATAATCGAGCGGCGCTCACGATTCACTCCTTGGGATCTAAGCCGGAGTGAAAACAGAAAAAAAACCGCAATAACTCAAGCCTTTCCGTGACTCACCCACTCGTTCATACACACTCACACACACACGCTCGCTCACTCACTCGTTCTTGATCCCAACAAACACCCCAATCCACCCGTTTACCCCCTTCCCCTCGCCCTACTCACCTCCCCATGCGCCCCTCTGTCGTTATCTATCAATCCATCGCTTTTCGAAGCGATAAGGTAAAGAATGACTATCACTGGCCGACACCACCTGGTGAAATTAGAGCGAGCTTATTTAAAAGGAACAATGTGCTCGGTGGGGGAGAGGGGGAAGAGAGGGGCGGCTTGGAGGGGGGGGAGAGTCGAGGAGGATGTGGTTTTAGGAGGCAATAGAGGGAGGGAACGGTGAAGGAAAAGAGGGCCAAGTCAAGGCTATTGAGAAGTGGATTTACTCGCTGGGTGGAGATCGAAAACTTAAAAGGATGAATACTTTAATTATGTACAGGCACAGGTGTAAGGGATAACGGGTTAATGTATGTTTATAAGTTATTATTTGGTCTTAAAAATAAGTTAAAATCGCCTTTGGACTCGGGGCAATAGTCTAAAATAATATGTCAACCTTTTTTTTCCATTCCAGAGTCATGAAAAATATCATTCATTCAACATTAAAATTAGAGTATTAAAAAGGTGTATTTCTCAGTCTGTAAATGGAGACATAGAGGATAGCCGGGTTAATTATTTTCCTTGTTAGCGGGCGTTATTCTAATGTTTATTCTGAAATCCCCAAAATTTCGGAGTGATTATGAAACATTTTAATGTAAACAACTTAATTACTAGCGACTCGTCTTAGGCAGAACCGTCACAAAATTCAGTGCTAAGGGCAATTGTAAGGGATCCAGAATTAAATTTGTCAAAGTTGCAAGAAAAAAGGACGAGAAAACAAAAGCTAAATACCGAGCGTTTCCAGCTCGCATCCCCAGCACCCGAATCTCGATACTCAAGTTTGATTTCCTAGGAAGGGACATCTGCTTAGCCGCAATGAGTTAACACTTAACGTTTTGGAAGTGTGCGCTAATAAGTCCCTTTTCCACCGCATTAAACTATACCATCGGACGGCGTGATGAAATTATCGACGCCGTGGTACGCTTAGTGTACCACGGTGTCAGACATTTCGTCGCCTTCCAAAGGATCTCCATATGGCAAGTCCACACTTCTCTGGGAGCGACGTCCACCTCGGCATCGCTTAGTGAGCATCGCAGGTGAAGGACAGGAATAACCGCCAGTGGTAGATGGTGGCCTGGGGTGGGGGGGAGAGAGGAAGAGGTCTCGATGGGCGAAAGGGCGAGTGGAGGCAAAGGGAAAACCAAAAGCGAGCGGTGAGCGAGAGAAGAAGAGCCCAATCACAAAGGTGAGAGGAGGCCGGGGAACTTTTCCTCCCCCACACTACCGCAACCAACCCCTACCCCCCCGTACCTCCCTCCCCACCCAACGCTCCTTCGTGGCTTTCTTTCCTTTACCCCCAGTCCCGATCTTAATCTATTTTGAACTTATAAAACCTCACAATCTCTCCAGGATCTTGAAGTTCCGATCGATCGCGGCCGGGCGTTTTAAGAATGAGAGAAAAAAAATGACGTGAGTGGATACATTTTAATGCCGACGAGAAAAGAGTTCCCGTGGCAGCGGGAGATTTGAGTGCTGTTGATCGGTATCGTCGCACACGCCCCGATGCTTTCGAATCGTTCTCTTTTGCGTTTTATCTTCTTCGCTTTCGTTGCTTCTGCTCAAGGACCGCTCGTGATCGTCTCCACCCCGACTCTTTTTTTTTCTTTCACGGTCACTCGTCAGTTCTTTGGAGGGTGGTGATGATGGGGAAGGGGAGAGATAGAGAGAGGGACGTTTGCTCTCTTAAAATTGTTCCACTCGCTTAATTATTTCGGCGTTTTGTGCTGGCGATCGAATGCGAGGGATGAAAACTCGTTATCTCGGTCATTACGTGAAATTAAACTGAAAATTGGAATGACGACGGTCATTTCTCTTCTCTATTCTACTTCGTTTCAACACTACTATAGATCGTTACTCCGCGTTTAGGTGGTGTGTGTTCTCTATAGCATGTAGGGGAAATTGCTAATCGAAGGATGAGATCGAGTCCAAAGGACGCGTCTGAGAGCTGTCAAGATATTTATGATGGTAAAGAACTTCTTGCTTATTTGAAAAAAAAATAGTTAGGGATTCCCTCCACATAAGAAATAAAAAACTAAACTAACAATGAAGTGAAGGTGCTGAACGCTATATTTTACTTTTGACATTAATTGAGCTACTTGATTCCCGTGTTGCGTCTTCATATAGGTGCAAAGTATACTTGGATGGATTTCAGCTCTCGCTTTTCTCTTAATCCAGTGGCGAACTTATTTAAGCTGCGTTAAATTGAAAGGTTGTGATTAAGATAAAAATTTTGCCTTCTTTTAATAAAGTCCAACCGATCATAGTGGCGCTATACTCATGACCGATGCTCCAGTGGAGGTTCTCAGACTACGTGTACGTGTAGGCAGTACATGTGGCTGAAATGATCGGCAAACCTACTTTGAAGTCACAAAATCATTTACTTTAAGTATACTCACTAACGGAATCTGCAGTGTGAGACTATACTATTTAGATAAGGCATAATCCTTATTCCTGATACGATTCATACGTGCAGAGAACTAAGAATGGGGAGAGATTTGTCCGCTGGAATGTATTATAATGCATTAAAACATATTGAGTCGATTAAATCAATGCCTTTTAGACTTCGAATCTCCAGTATTTTTAATTGATATATTTATGAGGGAATGAGTCTACATTGTCATCCCACATATACGCCATCAGGTTTAATCTATGTTGCGGTATTAGGTCTAATATGAGGGCGCTGTTTCATAATGGCAATAAAAAAGCTTCCAGTTTTCCGTTTAATTTCATTTTATCACGAATAATTTCGCGGTGTTAGATCATTTTCAAACGATGTAAAACATTGAAATACTATAGATTGAAAATAGCGGGCAGGTTTCTTAGGTCACTAGGTCAGCTAAAGGTGCGTATGTGTCCGCGGTGACTTTACTCTCGCATTCCGAATGGTGTTAACTGTAGTCCAATGCATTATGGTGATAAAGCTGATGTTATCTCATTACTTATTTTTAGCTGTTTAACATAAATCGGCCACTTGAGCGATACGACGCAACGTTTACCAACAAGTTGACAAATTTTAATTATCCAAGTATACATCGCGAGTCGTGTTGCTTGTTTTTACATAGTTTAAATCGTAAATGTAATTATTTGATTAAAAGTGAAAAAAATGAAATTATTTTTCGATGCAAAGGTTTCTTCTTTACGAAGTTAATCTGGTAGGTCCACCATGTCATTCTCTCCCCTCACATTCCTTGCTAATATTTTACGGATTCCTAACGACGTGTACCTCGAAACACGTGAAAATATTGGACAAAGGTAAACTGACGGGGTGCTTTTGAAGTTTAAATTTGTTAAATAAAATGCCCCATGTAATTAATTAATTGTATTATTGATGTCATCAATCCGGCTTACCACTTTTAGACATAATCGTCGTAGCATATTTTCGTTGATGGGGACTGTAAATCGTCCCGCAAGAATGGATTTGGAACACCTTCATTTGGCATTGCTATAAATTGGGCTATTTTTGCGTATTGTGAAGCATATTTATCTTTGTATATTTTCTTAATTTATTGCTAATATCATCGATTTATTTAGAAAGAATTGCATCTATCTAACGCTTTGGGGATTGAAATATAGATCTACTTTATTTTGAGATATCACGGTGTAATGAGACACAAACGCTTCTCCTTCGCGTTGGAAAATATAAGAATATTCCCTGATTCGCCAAGAAAAGAATTATAGATGACTACAATTTTCAAATAAACTCATATAAACTCACGAACTCACCAGATTTTTCCTCAAGTTGAATAAAATGCTACACTTCTTCATCGTTAAAACGGATGATAATTTCCTTTTAACTATAGGTCCTTACATCAACGACCTATCTCGACCGACAGCGTGAAATTTTCACTCTCGCAAGTGATGACGAATGCTTCAATGCCGTTTTTTTACTCGACCCTTTCGTGATATTTCTATTCAATACTACATTTATCTCCTAAAATAAGTGATATCTACGTCACAATTCTTGGATAAACAATTCAAAGATAATGCCCCAGTTACGTGTAATTTTTGGGAGCATTAAAACACACTCCGTCGAGTATCCTTGCAAATTTTCCTTCAGATAAAATGTCATTATCGATACTTTGGTAGAAATGATTTTTTTTTATGAAACACAGTTCCTTACGCCTGAGATATACCACATACAACCCCTTTCAAAACCATATCTCGAAACAAACCTAAGAATTTTGGAGGAAAAAATCTTTTTTTAACGATTTTCCAATGAAAAACAGTTGGATGAAAAAGGAAGGTTATTCCGTCAGGATGTGGGTGGAGTTTAATGTGGGAGTGGGGTTGGAAGGAATCATTCTACGCAAATAGAAATGGAAAAAGGGGGTATTAAGGGAGGTCCAAAGGGTTTTTTTTTTAGGCTGGGGGGATGGATTTGAGGGAAGAGAGAAGATATGTTAATTTTATTACCGTGCGATTTTCCCGTTCCGGGGAAACATTAAGGAGTTGATTGCGTTTGAATTCCCGAGTAGTTTCCAAGTCGTTCTTTTCCTCTCTCCCTCCCTAAATGCGTTTCGTAACCAATGTATTTACCACCCTTATCGCCATTAGAATCACGTTGCCCCGTTTCCTAAATCATTCCGATTCGTTCTCGCCCCTCCTCCTCCCCCCCCAAATTCACCCCTTCCCACCCCCGCACCCTTTCCTCCCTCCAAACCACCCCTCCCCCCATCTTTCATCTAACCCTCTCCTCTCCAATTATTATTTTTCTCCAGCCATTCCGAGCCGATTCGTCAAATTGGAATTCCCAGAGCCACGAGGAAATGGCGGCAAAAATCAAAACTTTCTCGATTGATAATATATTTCCATGGCTAAAACAAATCTGCTGCTCCTGAAAAGAGAAGGGTTATCCATTTCCCTCTTCTCGCCGTTAAAATAAAGAGTATTTTAAGAATTGCGTCGAGCGTTTGGGTTTTTTTTTCAACCCCATTATCGCAACGATCGAAAAAAAAAATTTTTTTTACAAGTTCCGAGCGCGGGATATAGTTTGTAGGGGGAGATGAGGGTGGGAGATACAGCCAGGACCCCCCTCCCCCCGCCCCATCCACTGTGGCCTCAGCCGTTGGTTTCAGAGAATCGTGAAATTAGATTGGTTAGCGTGAGAACGGTTAATGAGGAATGAAAAGACTCTCTGGGGATTGAAGGGTACCACCTCGGACGTTATCATTCCGTGGAAAAATACTTTCTTTTCTCCATCGCCTGGCAAACTCACTATCGCACTTACGTTCACCGTTCGGTGATTCGGTACAGTAGCTGACTGAATCGGGCTGCAAACTGCTGGGCGGTGCGGAACTATGTCCTTGAGCGGTCGGGGTATTTTAAGTACCATGTTGACCACGCTTGGATGGCCATAAAAATATAGTCGGCCATATATTGCTGGGGTTTTTAGTGTAAAATCTTCTCCTGTTTTTGATAGAATTGATGTAGTATAAAGATAACTATCGAAGTAGGTTTAAATTGAGTTATGCTATATATTATATAATCGGATTTAAAGTGAACCGTATTTGCGTTGACTCTTCTCTTTTTATACCATAAATTGTAATTACAAAAGAGTGCAGGCAGTGGCGAGTCAGACAAATCGAATGTCTTTCTCTAGATTTCCATACATGTAGCTTATAATGTGCTGATGCCACCCACAGTAAGGATCAACACACAAGACATTTGAATGCCCTTATTTTTTTATTCAGCTCGTGATTTTCAAAATTTCCAAGTTGCTCTAGTGGTACTCGTCTGAGTATATTTCTCAGGGTGTGGTAAATTTCCCGTAGTCGATATAGTATAGAGTTAATGATTTTGTGTCAAATTTGTAAATAATGGGATGAAAAGAATTCTTTACACTAATACTTGAAGGTGACCTTCGTTCGAAGGTTTCCTTCATCTACTCTGTAACCTATCTAGAGAGTAACCTGTCCAAATCAAAACCTTCGGCATCGAGGAAAAACACGTGCCCAGCGGAAAACATTCCCTGTACGTTAAATCATCGCATAAGACCACATGGGAACTATAAGATTAAGAGTAACTACTAGGTAGTGACGTTTATCCGCGAGTATCGAGTCTACCGATGTATTTTCGTCAAATGTGTACATTTTTCCGACTGAGATGATCCATGCCACGTGTATCTCTCTTGCCATTGCAAAGATCTCATTTAGTTTCAACCAGGTGTAAAGATACGTGTAAAAATACGAATTATTCGATTTCGTTTATTTTCAACCGTGGTCTTACGATAAAGATAGATTTTGCATAGACACTTGGTCCGCCGCTGCACCACTCAGGCCTACCTAACGTGACAAGACATTCTACTCTAAAGCTTCCGATTTAGGTTATGCCCTCATGAAATATAACAAGCACCGTTTATCTTAGTGAAATATTATGTGATTGTTATTGACGATTGTCCTTCGGGCATGATAATTACTCTTGACTTTCTTAATGCCGTTGCGCGAAGATTGAACAGTCGGAATTTCACACATCATATGGCTGCTAGTCTTTGAGCGCTGAAATGAAATGTTTCGTCCAAGGCTCGTAAACAAGCCTGTAAATTGGACTCCTGGGGCGTCAGCACTTAAATGTGCACTTCTATGTATAACGTGAATGAAATGACTCCTTCAGTGAAACTGGCGGAAAGATTCATCAACGACCACTCAGTCCTTTTTGTGCTCTACATGAGAAGATGGAGTAGGCATAACGTTTGAACATTCCACTAAATGCATCTATGTAAACCAATTCTACGATATCTCGGTCCTTTCATTGATTAGCTAACCCTGTATGGCTAATCATGTTTTTGTCAACTCGTAAATTTTCAGTATATTTAAACCGGTTGTTGGGGGCGGAATACTGGATTCGCTAACACTACGAGGAGTAGTTATAAGTATCCATCGAAACAGCAGTCCAGTTTATCTCGCAGATGTTTCGGTAATCAGTGAGTTACATAAAGGTATCATTCAATTATTCATTCCAAATCAATGATCATTTGATTCTCTGCTGTAGGAATGAAAGTGTGTTATGCTTCATTTTCCCTATTTATTTTCATTAATAACAGACGTAACTACAGCATTCACTGCATTAGTCTCTTATTTTTCTGTCAAACTGTACTCGGAAGTCGATGGTAGCGTCCATTTATCTTCCGTTGGATAATTATTTAGACAGTGGTTGTCCCCATATCTTTCCCATCTGTATTCATACTATATGGATAATTTCTTTTAGCGCACACACTTTCGGTGGCACTGCGAAAAAAACTTCTTGCTCTCCCTTCCGGTTGAAAGGATAGTCTATTCCGTCGAGTGTAGTGAGGCAGGTAGATGACGTCGCAGTTTTCTTGAGAATGCACCTTGAGTGGAGCAGAATAATGCTCCTCTCCCCGACATTACCCTCCTCGGCCCCTTTCACGGTCGATGCCTACCCTCCTTCTCCATCCCTCATGTCGGTGCTGCTGCCACCGCACTGAGAGTCCTTCCGTGTTGGTGTTTTATACCACTGTGACTTTCTCCCATTCGGCTACAATTAACTCCATTACTTGACGAGTCGTTCTGTGCATTTTTTGAAGCGGTTAGAGATTGTACATGGCTAAACACCAGAAATACTGATAGATTTTTGTGATGCTACATTCATGTTTTGATCACTAAGGGAATACGTTTCCAAATTGAAAATCGGTCATTCTAAGAACTTTCGGCCAAAATAAAATTCTTATTTATATTTAATTTCGGCCCCTATGATTTCATACAAAATGCAATTGAATTCATGCTCTTGTGTTCTAGGACTTAAGTTGAGCTCTTGAGTCTTAATACGATTCTATCAAACGTATGTTATCTCCCTTGTAGCATTTGTTTATCGCTTTTTATTTGTACGCAATATTTAGGCTAACCCTTCACCTAAGAATACGAGTATAAACCCTACGCTCAGTAAACGAACGGTAGTTCATAAGCCACACCACGAGTTTACCCCACGATTTAGGAATCTTTGAAGTAAAGGTATTGTGATGGGTATTTTAAAAAGTGTGGTGTCTGTTTTTTTGTCTTCGCCTGTGTTGGTGCCGTGATAGATTCATATGATAGGAAGTAGTTTAATAGAATTTCGGCCCCTTCTCGGCGTTCCTGTTGAGGATGCACGAACCTCGCTCGATCTTCCGTCCTCGTTTCTTCTCGGAAAGACCTATGATCGTACAAGGCATGTATAAAAAGTATCGGTAACAACTTTTTCCTGACGCGTGCGTGAAGTGCTGGATGCAGATCCACGGTTATGTGTGCGCATTATCGCACATCGTATTGGCATTGATAAGTTAACACTGAACACCATTATCACTGCAAAAATTTGGCGATGCGAAAGATCTACGCTAAATTTGTCCCAAAGGTCTTGGCGGACGACCAAAAGCAGAGTCGAGTGTTCGCTTGCGAAGACCTTCTGCAACGGCATCGCGACGATTCCCTTACAGTCCCGACTTGGCACCATGAGACTATTTCCTATTCCCAAAAGGAAATCCCCCCTCAAAGGACACCTATATGGGACCCTAAGTGCCATCAAAGAAACTAGCACGTGTACCCTTAAGGACCTTCCAGGTTCAGCCTACCAAGGAGCCTTCCAGTCCTGGAAAAGCCCTGGTAAAAGTGAGTCGACGCTCAAGGAATGTACTTTGAAGAATTTAGAGGCATTGTAGCAATATCTGAAATAAATCGATTTTTGTGAAACTTTTTTTCCGATGCTTTTTTTATATACTTGATTATTTTATATTTTACAAATCGTGTCCGTCTAGAGAGACGTTTGCTTTCGTTCTCCATGTTCCCTTTCACAAAGCGTTGGGAAACGCCGAGGCCCTCTCAGCATTGGCGTTAGCGGTAATTTTCACTTACCCTAAAATGACTGCCAGCAGTGAATGCAGCAAAACCACCGAAGTGGCACTTCTTCCATAATTAGAAACACAGTTGTGCGCATTTCAAAATACCACACTTGTTCACCACTTTCAACCGCGTCCATCCCTCATTAGTTGGCAGTACGTCCTGTCATTTGTATCAATAGCCCAAAACACGATTTGGGAGATTCCTTGTTGTAAATCGCTTATCAGAATAACCTTAGCCGTGAACGCTACAGCGACTCGTGGCCGAGATCCTGTAGACAATCATCACTTTTGCAGTCAGTTTCCATCATCATCATGTTAGCGTCGTAATCTGATATCCTGATCGTGAGATTTTCAATTCAGGCGAGACGGAACTAACAGCCGGGCCATCATCGACATGTTACCACAAGATTGGTCCACAAAATCATGAGACATATTTTTGGAAATATCGTGCGTGAAATTGGCATAATCCTTGCTCGATAGGCGTTCAATTTAGGTATATTACAAGCATAAGTGTCGCCAAAATACGTAGATAAATGCAAACACTCAAAATTGGCTTCATTTTTTGGCTAAGGCATCACTTAAAGAGGCATTTCGAAACACTTACCTTACGATACACGCTGAAGTGATGCATATCGTGCATGCAATTTCATCCTATGTGCAATGCTTTCTTCTGTTTCACAAAAGCATTTTTCTTTTTCGCCGAGAATTTTTATTCAAAATAAGCCATATATCTCTCTATCTCGTCATTTTTTTTTACTTGAAAACTTTCTCAAATGCTGTAAGCACCCCAGCTAGGCACCCGGTAGCATTCATTTCCATCCAAACGTCTCGGTTCCCTTGTTTTACCATTTTATTGCTCTTTGATTGCATTTAAAATGCAAATATAGCGAGCGAACATGTCGCGGATCGCTTCAAAGTGGGACCAGCGGATTCAGTGGAATATGAAAAGTCGTGGTTCTGCGGGAGCAGTAAAAATTAAAGAAATAAATTGCAAGTTGTGCGCCGTCCGTGGAATTGACGTTCGAAATTCTCTCCTCGACCACAGATACAAGGAATCCTGTCGCACTATTTCGTAACGGGACGGCTAACGATGCGGGAAAGTGAAGCGTCGGTTTCTTTTTGGCGTGCATGCGAGCGTATGGGTAAAAACGATCGTGCCGAGTCGCCCGCGTGTGTGCATGCGCGTACGTATCTCCTTCTCTCGCGGAGCGTTTTTCTCCTGGGGTAGTGCGACGACTTCTCTCGACGTTCCAGGGCGGGGAACGAAATCGTTCGTTTTTTTCGAGTAACCCGAGCCCGGAATCGATAAACAAATACCCCTGGATTGATAATGTTCGAAGGTAATTGCTCTTGATTTAATTGGAACTGTACTCCTGCCCGGGGGAGCAGCTCCGTTACCCACGGGAGAGTCAGTCGTTACCCTCGCAGAGGTGCGCCCACAAACGGAGAATAATTGGCGGCATGCGAGTCCACAAGTGCCGCCGCACTTGGGTAAGCAGGATATTTTTTCCAAAGGCTTCTGTGGTTTGTTTATTTCTTCCCTTTTATTCGTTAGAGCCTGCAATTGGTTACTACTCTAGGCATCAATGGCCACGTGAAAATTATTTTTCTGGTTTATTCAGGTTTCTCTTCGAGTAATTTACTCTTACGCGTAGCCATATGTACGCATACATATTTAAGTAGCAAGGAGGTCACCGCACACATCTCTCACGTAGAGCCATCAAGTTAAAAAATATATCAAGATCCTATGTAATTTTCGAGCTCTACTCTTATATTTGGTTGTTTGAGGGGTGACTATATGGACTCAATTCATTTCATAATGAAAAACTATAACGTTGTAATTCCACAGTATCTTCATCACGCTATACTCTTTATATTTTTGCGATGAAATGGACCCGTTTTGAATCATTTTTTCCCTTGGTAACTTCCTAGTGTTTGCCCATGCCTTCAGGCGACCGATTAAATTAACATAATTTTATGAGAATGATGAATTTTATTGAATAATTCATCGATAATAGTCAAATATAATTTTGATTTTAGTGAACGGTCCTTCGGAATCAACTATAACATGGTTGAACAAGTATTTAATATTATTCTTGGTAATTTGGTTTTTATATTACATCATCATCACTTCATTGATCACAATGAAGGGTAGATGTCGTAGTTGAATACTCAACTTGGGGAAATTGATTATTTATGTAGAGGAAAGATCGGCGATGTTTGGTAAATATTCTCTCAAACAGTTTAATGCTTCCAGCGTGGATGTCGATGATTTTCAAAATATTGAGGTTTCATGTGCCTTTTCTCTTGAACTCCAAGCAAGTGCGCCGCCCTCTCCTCTCCATCTCTTCTGTAGACTTCTAACCGAGGACTAGGTCAGGCGATTATCGGCCGTCCATCGGATCGTTTGTGCGTCTTGCATATCGTAAAGGGGCAAGCAAGGCCAATCAAGCGCGCTGAAAAGGCGTCCCTTGGCTTCCATGCATGTTTGTACATTTACAACAACCGTGTCTCCTGGCGCCCTTCCGATTGTTACGGTCATCCAGGAACGAGGACGATAAGGCTCTCCCCCCCCTCCCCCCGCCCGCTCATTGCGACCCTCGTTCTCTCTCCCGCGGTCGCATGGAAGTCAGGGGTCGTAATGTGTTATTGCTTCTTGCGGTGGGTAATTGCACCTTCGTGATTGCCCAGATGCCGGAGATTCGACGGCGGTGTGCCCGGGAGAGGGTGGTGGGGTCCGGGTAGGGAAAGCGGCGTGCGCGTGCATATCCCGTTTCAGCAGGGGTGTAATAACCGGCGCGATACTGATGAGGGTAGTTGGGGGATTTGTAAGATTTGCTTAGATAAACGAAAAAAATACCCCTCTTTTCGTTTCGCTGGCTCTTTTTCAAGAGATCGGTATTCCGCACGGCGAGAAACCAGCGATACACCAACTTCATGAGGGAATATTTCCCAATGGAGCTGTTTTTTACGCTAATTTTTAATAGCGCTTTTGTGTCTTCGTCATTTTCCTGTCTTTTGCGTAATCTCTTCAAGGTACTTAGTAAAGAATCTCGGGGCCGAAGATTAGGTGTATCAATCACCATATTCGCGTGCATTGTAAAGACCGATATGGCGATCTTTTTTGAGGTTAGGTATAATTTTGAAGGAGGGTTTTTATTTATGTGAAATACAGCCTATATTAGGAATTCAAAGTAGTTCAAACATATTGATAAAATTTGGTGCATATTGGTAAATAAAATTGGTTTGATAAAGTATTGGTAAATATGGATAAAGGTATAATTCTCCTCTCATCGTACATCCCGCCTCGCCAGAAGGAACCTACATATTCCCAACATCTGGGTCTTTAATGTCTTGAATCACTGCGCTGCAATACGTTTTATGTCAGCCACGTATTTTTGGCTTCCGATCGAGTGTAGACATTACATAAAATAAGAAAAGACGATCAAACTCCGATATGGTCAATACACTCATGTCAATCTGAAGGAAAAATATTTGTATGGAGCAGACCGCGTTACATTTTATGCCACACTCGCCGCTCCTTGAGGGCGAATGGGAAGATTTTGCCAACAGATATGGACTCTCGGAAGCCAGGCCGAGAAGGTTGGCATGCCTCTGCAGCACTAATTGCCCGGAGCTTAAGTCGCGCGCGGGACTCCTCGTCCCTTCACATCTCGAGCGGCAGGCGACTCGACTCCCTCCGCCGCGACCTCGCATTCAGTTCGGGCGACACACGAGGAGAATTTTTCGTTGTGTGAGACGCGCCCCGCCTCACGTCCACAATACCATTCCATTCGCAGTTGCAGATTCTAATCTCTCCCCCACCCTCTCCCTCCAGTGTGTCTCGCGCTCGATGTGATAAGATCCCCTTGGTCTTGAATGCGGGCGGAGGGGAGGGGTGTGGGGAGGGGTTAAGGCGATGCATTCGCGTCCGATGAGGAAGAGATAGAGGGAGATGATTTGACTCTGTACTTGGCGTGTCGAAGGAAAGAGCCTAAATATGGAAGCGTCACGCGAATTACGATGGCTGCCAGGATTACTGCTGAGACAACAGTTAAAAAGGATAGAACTAGGAGATATTATTTTCACCTAGAGTTAATTAACCTCTTCGCTTGCTTGCACATTTTAGTTGATTCACCTCCAAGCGATGGTTATTTCCTTAGATTAGTAATCTTACATATATTGCGAATGAGGATAAGAGGTGTCGGAGGGATGGTATCATTGTGGATGGATTTTACCCGAAGTAACGGAATAATAACTTATACATGGAAAAGAAAATGGTATGTAAAATCTGGGAAACGATGATCTCCCAAATTTATAATTGTTCTTATTTTATTGAAATGGTAAGAGTTGGAATTTCGGTATATCCACAGAAAGTCTAGATACAACATTATATCAAGCTTAAGAATTCATTCATAGCAGAAATAAATTTTTCATTGGTATTGCTCGTATTTATTTCTTGACTATATAATTCCAATAATAAGCCAGGGGTCACAACTTACACGAACGTCAGGGAAATATTAACTCAATCAAATCCCGTGTTAAATGAGAATTTCCTGACCACTGTGCGTTCTATCGTATTTTTCGATCACTTGTTACGATCTGTTTTCTTAAAATCTAGCGCTGGAGCACTGGCATTAGAATTTCCATTCTTAAGTTTCCACGGCTCATCGTGAAGGGCCATTATGTGTTGTTCAGGAGCTCATGATATGTATCAATAAAGATTTTTCCCAAATGATAAAACTAAAATATCATTCGTTATTATAACAAGTCAGGGAAAAGCTCACCGTATCACTAATAAGCACGTTTCATGCCGAGGCGGATTTAGAATCACGAATACGCTAGTATGTATTTTTTAAATCTAACATTCAGTTTGTAATCGTCATTCTGTAAATTCATTTCGAGGTTTTTTTATTGAAAGAGGTAATAGCTCCGGTGCAATATAGAATACAATGCAGTTCGAAGAAAAATATCGCAGAGTTTTTTATTGCTCTCAAATATACTTTAAAAACCGTATGCTCAAATATTTCTTCCAAGTTTCGAGTAGAGGAAATTTACCGTGGCCTATTAGCACAAACACGAGTTGAGGGAATATTGACGGAGAAGTTATTCACAGGAAATAATGAAATGGAATGTTACTCACTGGACAAGTAACAGTGTATTGAGGAATGGTCGTAGTATAATAAGATAAAAAACTGAACCCATTCGTGAGCTGTTCCTTTTTAGTATCAGACGAATTCCGCTTTGTGACCTCACTTTTGAGATGCTCCGAGTGTGAGAAAGAAGAGCTCCTGCGGGAAGTAAGTAGATGGGAGGAAAGATATGTGATGGAAGTAATAAGGCGTTATTAATGGATTAAAATCCCCTGATGCGTTTCTCGCAACCGTCTAGGGTGTTGGATGGGGAGGGGGCGAAAGGAAGAAGGGAAAAGAAAACAATAGGAACTAGCTTCTCAACCCCCATCGCTTCTTGCTTTCTCTCACGTTCGGTTGCCACTTAAACAACTCACACGTCTTGATCGCTGCCAAGAAACCTTACCCAGCGAATTGACCAATATGGGTGGGATGGAAGTGTCGAATTTGAAATCTTTTAACTTAATCGCATTATCGAGCTACATACTATAAATATTTAGTGAAACTTTGAACAGTACTGCAACTGTAACTTGAGCGCAGTTCCCGCTGACTTATACTATATCTGACATAAACGCAAGCATTTCACGGTGCCAAGCTAATTTACGTGGGTAGGATATCGAATCTCGGAAATTGACTTGCTAAAGCACTTGTCCCGAAATGGAGGGATGCTGGTTTTAATCCCGGTCCAGACGATGGATTTGTGCGCACGACGGGATGTACGCTGAAGGTTGAAGTAATGGTGATAACGATACTATTCTGAATTTTTCTCCCTCATGGTGGAAAATGGTGTAACTGGTCATATATTTTGGATGTACTAGAATAAACAAGAATTGAAAACAAATAATAAAGTTTGGAAATAATAAATTGGTGGGGAAACTCAATTGACAGTATTTGTTCCAATTTGTTCATGAAACAAACTCGTCTCCGGAAAAAATGCTGCTTGAGAGGCGACTGGAATTTGATTGCGATTCCATGATTTATACCGCGGTCCGCTTAGCATTTGCCGCCAAACAACTTACACCTCCCCGTTGTCTCTCTTGGTGTTTCTCGGGGATTCACATAGGTGAGGAATCTTCTTTCCTCAGCGGGTCATCCCGGGTGGATCTCCATGTCCATCAGCTGTTTCGTAAAACCTGTAATTGTGTGCGATGCAAGGGCATGTAACAATTACGTTGGGATCCGCTCCCCACTCCACCCTTCCGACAGTGATCCCTCCCCAAAATCACCCCGCCGCTTTCTCGCCGCCGCGCTAACCACTACTTCTGGCACCCGGCGACGGGAACATCCTCGAGACACATTTTCAATGTTTAATATGGCGTAACTGAGTATGGGGAAAGGGAACGGGAATAAAGGGATGGTGGCGAGTAGACTGTAGGCGTGGATAGAGCAGAGGGATGGGAGACCGCTGTGGGAATACAGGAGAAGTCATTGGTTTTTTGGCGGTCATCGGTTTCGAGCTTTGCCTAGAGTACGTGGTCGAAAATTTTTTTCACTGGATTGGCGAACCTGGAATGTGTGCGTTGGGGCGATTGTCCATTAGAGAGAGGAAAATCTTAAATTAGTCAGTAGTAGTAGGGAAAAGAGGAAACGGGAGAGCAAGATAGGCAGAGTTATTTGTTACATGACTATATATAATGAGGAAGGTGTTGACCACATTGAAAGGTCTCATAATTCTTAACGTATTTGCTAGAAATGAAACTCAAATTCTTTCGATAACCAGTTGAGGATAAGCCAACAGGCTGCGGCCGAGAGTTTGTGCTGTTGGCAACGTTGTTGGCTTGGATTTGCACAGTTATCTCTGAAACTTAACTCATACTCCATTTAATTGGACTCTTTCTAGTCAGCAATTGAGTCATTGGTATTTTTTAATATCTAATGTAGACTTTATATACCCAATCCAGAAGTATGGTAAACCTCTGCAGCGGTGTGTCAGACGTGCAAGTTTTTAATATCGAAATCTACTGTAATACAGCTAGTCCTTGAAATTATCACATTGTATCAGATATTACCATTTAATTTTGTTAGATTAATTATACTATCTGGCTTCGGCGGTTGTTTTCTAAAAAAAACTAACATTCCAGCTATGACGAGCTAATTTGCATGCACTTTTTTTTGGCAATAATCTCTTCATGACGTTTTGTGCAGGAAGATCAAAATTTTCATCTTTGTGCATTCGAGATTGTACCTGACCTCGCCCAAATTGTTTCATTGCCGTTGATAAAGCGGTCACGGAATTCGGAGCCTCCCTGCCCCTCTCATGTCGATAGGTAAAAAAGTTGATACGTGATTGATTCGCTGGAAATATGTCGAACGGACATTATTTGATGTGTCTCCACACAGGGTGAGCTTGAATTCAGGCCCGAGAAGCGGTCTTTTGCCACACCTTTGTGTGCAGAACTATTTAGTGAAGTGGGTTGACGAATACACTGATGCCATTATAATCTACCCTTGTATGTTAATTGGGCGTGGCATTACAGTAGAAAAGAGCGCTATTCTTCTGACCTGATGATCCGAGCTCGATACCTGGTGACGCCCCTTGGCAGATTCAGCTTCACCCAAGCTGGCTGGTTTCATGTGCTAGACCATCCTTCGGAAAACAACGATGACGAATAGAAAGACTTTTTCCCCCTATCCTGATGTGTGAGTTTCACATGACATATAGGAATAACCTGGGCGCAACCATAGGATTAAATACAATTATTCAACCGTTGACTTTTCCTTTAAGGTGCCCTCGTGGTGGTGGTGGTGTTCTCGTAAATCCCATCGTCTTGAGATATTGACTGTATACGGGCCGAATGACGAGCGTTGCGGGCCCGGTATAGCAGAGAAGAAGGAACCCTCGAGAGAGTGACGGTGTGGTGAGACCTTGGTGGGGGGGTTGTGGGAGGAACTGGGGGAAGGGACGAATGAGGCAGAGGCTGGGGGGTTGGAGCAAGCGGGGGCAGATAGGGATCCAGGCGGCGACAAAAAAAAACAATGCCCCAAAAGCAGGCGCCCTCGCGAGCTTTCGTATCGGTTGCATTTTCCATCGGCATTCCTTATCGCCTTCCCAGGCGGCCAGGTCGGAATCAAGAGTGTGTGGGGCTGCAGAATGCTTGCTTGCTTGCAAGAGGAGGAGAGTGGGTGCGGGGATGGATGTGGCGATTTTCAGTGGGTTCGTACGTGTTTGTGTGGGTGGCGGTGCAACAGAAGCGGGAGGGAGATAGTGTGGGAGAGCGGGATTGGAGGATGGGAGTTCGGGGGAGAGGTGCTGGTGTGGGTGAGGTGTTTTGACGGGAGGGAGAAGGTGATGTGGGCACGAGAAATGAATCGGGAGGGGGAGGTCGTGGCGGACGGAAGGGTAGAGAAGGGAGGGAGTCCTCAGACTGCGCCAGTGTGAAAAAAATGGCCGCCCTTATCCAGAAAAGCGCGCCCTCTTCCCGCCGCGCCCGCACCCAGCAGCCGTCCCCGTTTTCCACCCCCGCTCCCAGAGGTTGCTTCCCAAGCCCGCTCAGTACCCCCCCTCAACCCTTCTTGGGGGCCCGTCCACCCCACCCGTGCGGCGGTTCAAAAGCCACCCCCTCCACCACCCTCCACCCCCACCGATCCGGCCGCACCCCCACCCCCAGCGCCAACGCTCCCTCCTCTCGGACACTCTACGGGCCCAATCTCTCCTCCTCCTCCCCTTCCTGGAATACAAAAAGGAGCAATCGTTATCATTTCCTCTTCCGTTCGCTTCCTCGGGGAATAATGGTCGGCTCTCGGTCCGTTCAGGGCGAGGGGAGGGCGGGAGAAAAGAGCAGGGGGGGAAGGGGGTGGTGGAATAAAATAAAAAGGGTATGAGGTAATGGGGCGGTAACTTGGGGTGGGAGTGGGTTGAGACGAGAAGGTGGTAAAGGGGTGAGTTGGAATAAGATATCTTGGTGTGGTTGTTTCTAGTGTGTATGTGTGTGTGTGTGAGTTAGGGGGCGGTAGGGGGGATAAGGGGGGAAAGGGGAAAGCATTGGAGATAGCGGGTACGTGCACAGTGGTGGGTTTGGGTGGGTTGTAGAGGATAAGAGAGCGCGAAGGGGCCGGGGGAGGATGGCTCGTCTGATTCCGAGAGGGGACGGGCACCTTTTACTTCTTTAGGAGCAGAACGGAGAAGAGTGAGGTAGGGGAAGGAGGGGGAAGGAGGAGGGAGGGGTGGGAAATAGATAAACGTGGAGAGGGGAGGGAGACACTGGGAAGATAGCGGGTTTTGCTCAGAAAAATGAGGGAGCTATGGACGAGGGTGGTTTGGGCGGACGTCGGGAGACTCTCGAAGAGAGAGGGTAGGAGAGGGCGGGGATGCCTCGGTTTCCGAGGCGCCGCTCGGAGGGCGCGCCGTGGCGTTTCGGTGCGGGGTTGAGGTTTAAAAAGGGGGGGGGTGAGGTGAGGGGATCCGTAGTTTTGGGAGTGGGGGCAGGGAGGGCGGGCGTAAGGCGTCGAGAGATAAGAGAAGTCTAAGAATGCGGGATGAAGGAGGCGGGAGGGGAGTTTTTTTGAGGGGGTGGAGGGTGGAAGCGAGATGGCAGATAAGGTTGGGCGGGGTGGAAGACGCGAGAGGAGGAACGACGGGGGTATGGAGGAGGAAATGAAGATAAAGAACGCCTTAGGAGAGAGGTATAGGGGGGAGCGAGGAAGGGAAAGGAGGAAGGGGTGGGATTAAGAAAAAAAACACCCTCAACACGCCCTCTTATTGTAGTGTTTTGGGGGAGGGGGGCGAAGGCGTGGAGGACAAAAGAGGATTGTGTTCGCTCTCTGTTTGTGTGGTGCGGGGCGGGCGGTGTATTTGGGGACGTGTGAAGGGGTTTTTGAGTGCGGGGGGGGGCGTTTATGTTGGACGGGTGGACAGTCGCGCTGGGAACCATTTTCTAATCCCCCTCCCTCCCCCTCACCACCGTCCTATCTGGTGATGAAGGGAAAGGATGGGTGATGCAAAGAGACGGGAGTGGTGTGAGAGGGAGGCGGTGGGGAGGTAATAATTATCCCTCCATGCCCACTGGTTCTTTTAATAGGGACTGCTGAGAGATATCGCCCTAATTCTAATCTGTAATCGCTCCCGTTTTATGATTGGTGCTTATTTTTGGCGGTGGAAACGTGGCCCGCATATTTCGCATAATTTACCCATATACCTCTTCACTGCATCCGCTTCGTACGGCGACGACCCGCCACGCAACCATCTCTGTCGTCCGTTGCTCGCGTCGAGCCGTTAAAGGAAGACTCCTTCGTTTTTAAAGGCTCCGTCATCATCGAAACTGCACCACAGAGTGGAGGTCGCTTTGCCTGAGAGGAGAGCCGGTGTTGGTTTTGAATCTCTTGCTTTCAGAAGAGTTTCGTCCTTCCATTGTGGCTCCGGACGCTGTCTTCGGGCGTCTGTACCATCGTCCCCACTCTCCTCCACCCACGCGTCCTTCCCCCCTTCAGCCGCCCACTTTTTCCATCCTTCTCATTCCCCATTCTCATCATATTGGTTTCTCTCCGAAATGGGCGAAAAGAGATTGACCGTGCTTCCAAACAAGATCCGAGCACCATTTTTCCCTCATAACAACGCTCGCTGTTTCAATGGACGAGAATCGGGAGAATGAGAGTGTGAGAGAGGAAGAGATAGAGAGACGGAGCTGAAAAAAAGTTCATCTCCCGATGCGATATCCTGCTCGGCGATTGAAACAACTCGTCTGGAGAAACTTTCTGGCTAAGACAATATAAAATATTAAGATCTCTCGTTTCTCTCCGCGAACGTGTGAGGTGGGGAGAAGAGAGGTTGATGCGATCTGTCTGAATAAATTGAAAGCAGGCGAGAGTGGGTGGGGGCGGGAGGGAGAGGCGCCAGGGACGCCATTCATGCGTTCGGCGGGAAAGGCCAACCGCACGCACTCGCAAGCACGGGCAGTAGACCCACCGTCCTCCGATATGCTCCCACAGAATGGACCCATTCTCTCTCTCCAATCCCCCCTCCCGCCCCACTCTCCCCCGTGCCTCCATCTGTCGTTTCCTTCGAACAAGGTCCCTTGCAGTGCGGGATGTCGGGGTACTAGGGGAGGTCGGTGGTCGGGCGGGGGATGGGTGCCGGAGGAGGGGGGAGAAACTACGGGGAGAAAAGACAAAGGGAGTCCAGTCCCAATGTGGGGCGGAGTGGGTGGGGGAGAGAATTGATCTGATGGATGCCTGGGACAGAAGGAGAAAGATTGCCGCAATAAAGAATGGTAAGGGAGGAAAGGACAGAGATGAAGAGGATTGAGTGATAAGGGCGGGCGAGTCCTTGGGGAAGGAGGGTGTGGGGGATTGAAAGGTTGCGGAATGGAGGAGGGGAGGGTCTCGGTGGTTAGGCGCGGTGGGTGGGTGGGGAGGACATGGGCGAGGAAATAGGCCGGGTCCACCGCATTATATAGGCGGGAGAGAGAGGTTGAAATTTTGCGGTGGTGGGTGTGAAGAAGCGGGGGAGTTCGCTGAGGTGATGGAGGCAGCCAGCCAGCCCCGAGAGTCTTCCCAGTCGGCGGTAGGAGGAGGAGAGAGTGGGTGGAGGGCTTAGAGGGCTGGTGGATGGGGGAGGGGACGGAAAAAGGGGTCTTGAGGGAGAGATAAGCCGCGGAGGCTGCTAAGTGGCATTGCAGTCGTGGAGGAGGGAAAAAAAGGGAGACATGTATAGTGACTGGGTAAGAGCTAACGGGTGGCGTTTTCATTTTGTCACCCACTAAGATTGGAGCTGGTTAATCTCTTCTGGTTTCCCTCTCTCGCGTTTACGGTTCGGAGACTGTGGGCTGAAAGGAGAGGGAGAGAGGGCGAGGCGGGGAGGAGAGGTACCGCGTGAGGGGGTGATAGGGATGGGAAGTGGTGGGGCAGTCGGCATGGAGAAGGGCAGACGGATTGGTGGGAAACCAAAGTCAGAGATTCCTACGCGACGACAGATTCTATGCAGCAACGAAGTTTTGATTCTTAGTTTGTTGGGAGCTTAGAATGGGGGCGTTAAATTAACAACATTCCAATGATACCCTGATATTTCTCGTGAAGGGACAATATATGGACTCCAGATCAGATTAGTAGTTAATGGACTACGATGAGGAATAATCCTTTTTATCAAATCAGAAGTATTATTAATCTTCTCATTTTTCAGAGATTGTTTTTACAGAAAACTAGCACAAGCTAATCTTCTGAGGAAACAGTAATTTCTGCAGGCCTCTCGTGGTTCACGTAGAAATTTGATGCAGACCGGGGGTAACAAAAGTCATATTCTGTAATCATAGTTGTAATTTATTTATTTTTCAGAAAAAAGAAAGGAAATTGTAACTCACAATTCAATGTTGTTGATAAACTGAAATTCAAGTAATTGATATCCATAGAGAAGTTCGTTTTCCAAATTATTTCATTGTACGTTTATATTTCTAAGTGTTTCGAATAGAATTTTTTCTACATTTTCGGTCTAATGAAAACATAGGAGTTTGGTGAAAGGGTGAAAAAAATATAATTGAAGAAGACGTTATGGAGGCCGTTTTTTAACTTCTAATGATATTCTTTGAAAACAAACAGGAAGTGTATATAGGATGCAGTTAAAAGATTTATACGGAGGAGGCTAAAGAGATCATACCGGAAAGAGAGGAGAACAAACGAAGAGGGAAATGAAGGAAAGGGTTGCGGAAGTTGGTAGGGTAGAATGTTGTCAGGACGAGAATGAAGTCAAAACGGAGAAAAGAAAAAGTGGAGGGCAAAAAACACACGAAAGTGATGTAGAAATCAGCGATAATGGTTAATGATTTTCCGGGACCGTCCTAATCCCATTCCTTGCCATTTGACTACATACATAAAAGGACCGTGATATCATTGCTCGGAAGTATTTTGCGTGAAAGGTCTTCTGCTGCTTAATTCATTATTTATTTTTGGTATTCACTCTGAACATATCTGAAAGGTCTTAAGACTTTCCGACAGGAAATGCAGGAATGCAATTTTTTTGCTCTTTTCCTACTCTTATGGATTGCGTATTTCAGCCGTGACTGGTTTCCGTTGGTCTGGCCTGAACTCTTGTGTCTTACAATCCAATCATTTTGTCAGTCCGGAGAAAAACGTTTTGGAAGCAAAGTGTTTTTCAAAGAATGATTAGACCCTTCCGTTCTAATTTATGATTCTGATGTGACGGTCCATTTCTCATGTTTGTGTGGGTACTCCCTTTGTGGATTGGATAGAGCGCCTTTCATCAGTCCTCTGCTCATCTCAATGTGCTCTTGAATTTTTTTCCTTGGTCTCAAGCTCGTTTTGGCGCCTTTTAGACCGATGTGACTGGGGTGCTATTGGATTTGTCTAGTCGTTTAGCCAATTTTATTCCTCTCTTATTGTGTCTAGGCTCCTCTTGTTTGACAGAATTGAACAAATTTTTCGCTTTTCCCCGAGACTTTAATATTCCTAAGCTCATGCTTGGCGACATTACGGAACCAACGAGTAAACCCTTGGTCATATCGTTTTTGCGTTGAAACCATGTATTGAATTAGCGTGGGAAAGTAAAAAGTAAATTTATGTAACGACGAACGTCTTTTAAAAAATTATTGAAAAAAACAGTTGTCACAGCGCCTACAGGTAATTCTGTCTTTTACAAAGTCAATTTCAGTGGTATAGGCGATTCCCGTGTAAACAATTGGTTTACAGTACGATTGAAGTTATAAGTGAGCCATATTTTTCATTTCAATTTCATTCCAGAGTCATTTTTCCCCGATTCTAGCACTTAGTCCTGTCCATGGTTGTCTTGAAAGAGGACGTAATTGAAGATTAAATGGAACTAAAATTCAATGAATAGGCTACTTTGAATAATACTGATCAAATACGATAAATAAAATGTGGCTGTAACTGATATGGACTCATTAAAACATATTAACCGTCAAATAATTTACAATCACATCAGAAAAGCTGAAGTGTTTTCCCGTAACATACAAAGAGTTATAGGCAGGGAAAATTTCGTAGGCATTGCTACGGCGAAAAAATGAAGAGAAAAAATGCAAATGTAAATAAGGAGGTTTCTCTTGGAATGTCAATATGAAATGGTTTGTTTAGCCTCCGAAGCCAAATAAGATAGGAAACATTTCCATAATTTCTGAAAACTTAAATGACGGGACACATCTATTTATCGAACAATTTACAAACGCGCATTCTGCGAATTGAGTGGTTAATTATATGAATAAAAGTACATATAAATTGATCCGGGAAAGTTTTAATGCGGGTTCATTTATTTATGACACATGCATAATAAATCCGAACTGGCAAAGGTGTCATCGATAATGAGTTAATGGATTTACCTCTATGCACGACCGCATATTATCATATTAAATGCATTGCCTAGCTCCAGTAAATCTAGAACTTCTCATAGCGATTTTTAAACAGTGAAAGCTATTTTGATTAATGACGCCTATTAATTTGTCGAACACCCTTTCTGTATCTCTCACTCCTGTGTCCCTCACTCCGTTCACGTGAGCTTGCAAATGTCCCCACCAGAGCCAATCACAAAATTTCCGCAGCAGTGAGTACATGCCGGTGTTCATGTTTTTTCTCTCTGTTGTTGTTCAGTACTGTCGTTCGTAGGGACGTATGTTTATTCTGAATCTCTCATCGAATCATCTCTCTCTCTCTCTCCCTCCCCTCTTCCGCCCTGCTCTTTCTTGTTCCCCTTCTACCCCCTCTTCACGTCTCAATCCCTCGTTTGCTGCCCTTTTCCTTCCCCCTCTCTCTTTTTCACTTGGTTGATTGATGTTCACACCGATCTCACGGCGAAGTTTTCGGTAAAAATCATTTCCAGCTCGAGGTTACTCGTCTACTCCTTCCGACCGAGTTGTTCAGCGATACACCGGTGAAGTATGGGAGACGGAGACTCGAAGGCCAATCCTTCGAGGTTTACGCTCAATGAATAAAATATCTGGACGCTAAATGGATAGTATGTATCCTCGTTGTTCGGTGTCAACGGAAGGAGTGTTTGTTTCCATTGGAAGAGTCATGAAGTTTTAAGGCGATGAAGATAGTAAGATCATTCAGCGCTATCATCGTAATACGAAACAATCCGTTACATCTCACTACGACACATACGCCGGATGGAATTGGGATTGTCGGGGCTCTCTCATTGAAGACGTCCTGGAAACGGAACCTCTTGTCTCTACCAAATATGTGATGTCATATTCTCGAGCAGTCTCAAAGTACTAAGTGTTACAAAATCTGGAAACTCTAAATGAGTTAAGTGTTCTGAGGCGAGGGTGTACGCAGAGCATCAACCCGAATGCCGCCACCATCTAGCAAACTGGATCCTTGGTGCAGCGAAATTCAGCACTATCAATTTATGAGTCATACCTACTGAATCTGGTCAACGAGCGCTTGTCACCCCGTAAGATTGTTGAATGAACTCTTTTAAGAAATGCGTAGGTAATTCCAAGCAACTCTGGGGGGCGAGCGATCACTGCCTTCACCGTAGTAGGCCACCGCCGTCTCTTGGGTTGCGACCCTGACCCCGGGAGAATCTTACTTACTTTACCAATTCCGTTTTTTTGTTGCTTGCAAGTGATTTGGGTATTTCTTGCTTAAGTTTCTCACTTGGTTAATAAATAAAAACAGGCAATTGACCCTCCTCTTTTTGTTGCGTAATATAGTGTCTTTGAACACGTAGCAGCGAATGTGGCGGCAGTAATGAATTGAAATCGTTGATGTAGTTATTAAAACTGTAAGAAAACAGTGATCAATAATCTCAGGACACATTTTATATAATTATCTTTCTGTGTGAACACCCAGAACGGCGTGAACGCTCAGCCATCACTCCAGGAAGAGAATTTGAATGTTCTATTCTTTCCCTCGTCCTAATCTACTTACTACAATGGGTAGTAGATTAAGTGGCGTATTTTAATATTATCATTTAACGATGAGGCGAATCACATGCTTTGATTAAAATACTTTAGCGAGAGTAGAGTTTCCTAATTAGGCCCTTCTTCTTGCAATGTCAGCTGTTAAGTCGCTTGTAAAGCTTGCACACACTCCGTTTTCCAAATATAGTCTTCGGTAGCGATTGCGTGTTTACTCAGCTTAAGGTCACATCATTCGACTGGAATGAACTACGTATGCATTTCTGTTTGGTTTAGGGAGTTTTTCTCACGAGTGTCTATGTTTTTACAGAAGAGATAAGGAGGTTTTTGCTCTGCTTGAATAATCATCCTATCTCACTCGAACCCTTTTATCACTGTGCTGGGAATGGGAAAACTTGGAAATGTGACGATTTTTAAACTGTGCATGTGTGATTCACTGAGATAGCTTTCAAGCAGCCAACAGGAAAAGGTCTGATCAAACAATTCCTAGAATTTCTCACTGCCCATTAGGTTTTTTTTTCAAACGTATTTAACTTGCTGGCATCTGGACAACTTTACATTTGTTTAGGAAGGAGCACAGTTTAAGATTAAGAAAGTATATTGTCGCTCATAAACTTTATATGGTGTTTGTTTGGAACACTATGATTTCACGACCGATTTTCCTAAACGACATAATTTTTTTATTCCGATGTTTTACTCTGTGACTGGATTTTAAAATAAAAACGGCACGCTTGAAAAATGGAACTATTTTCTTATGCCAAGGAATCGTGTTGTTTTGATATTCGGGCAAGCTGAATTATGTTTTTTTAGAATTTATTAACAATACGATTTTACGGTCGACTTCTTAGGTTGATACACGGCGAATGAAATTGTTTTGCTATTTTAACAATAACCATGAAAGAGCTGCCAAAAGAAACTCGAGCATACCAAAGAACGTCTTGAAAGTCTTGCACTTTCAAATATCGGACCGTGTATTTTCTTTTCCGTGCATGTGAGTAAAAATTCAAGTTGCGAAAATGCGTGCTTAGTGACAGGCAAAATCTTTGCTTGTTTTAAACTCGCGGAGGATAACAGCAGAGTTATTTATTCAAGAATCTTATCTTCAAACCGGTCTTGAAATGCGTCTTGCTGCACTTTGGTGAGATAGTACATGCATACATATATGCATACATTACACCGCGGCTTGGGATTTTTAGCAATTGAAATAAAGGAGAAGTGCTTTTAATTTGCCCTTACACAGGACATTTATTATGTATAATGCGTTTAAGCGATGAAAGATGAATTTCCTCTGTTGAGATGATAGCATTTTCTTCACGGAAAACAGGAATTGCTAACCTTGCAGGGTAAAATTATCGCCACGATCAGACTATAAAAATATTTAGATATAAATTAGGAATCCTCAAGGTTCAAAAACTTCCTTTGGGGAAAAAATATACTTCGTTTTATCGCATCTTCTTTTAATGGCGTTCGTTAGTTGATAATTTCAACGAGAAAAATATTAATAACATTGTGTGCTAGGTACTGCGGTCATATATTGGAATTCTTGATTTCGAAGTGATTATTTTTTTTGCAAACTTTTAGTGCCAGGATGCATATTTAATTGGAGATATCTCTTGATTCTTGGATATATTTAATCATGGAAAATATACATGCACTGTATTAAAATGTGTAACGTATACGTTTCGTTGAAATCATGGCCATTAAATTTCTTTTGTGACCTTTCGTGATTGCATAATTTGCTTCACGTAGGTCGTACATACGGTAATTTTTCAGGGTAGTCATATCGATGAAATGTTTATGAAGTTCCGGTGAGATGTTTGGAGAAGTATGACTCGCGGTTAATACTTCAATTATTTCGCTTTTCCTTACTTTATTTGCTTAATTTTTCTTAATATTTTTTAGGAATAAACTATTTTTTCTTTTCACCGGAAATTTCGCCGTGACTGTAACAATTGCAGTAGTTGTATGCTGGTATGCAGAAAGAAGAATCAAATAGATTTACGTTTCCACTTTAATGGTAAACTTTAATTTTACTTTCCACTATTCTGGTGAACTTTTTTACCTGTAGCATTGCTCACTGATCCAAATGAAGATCTAAACGTACAATTTCAAATTTTTAAATTTAATTATAGCCGGGTCAACCTTTTGTTGCGGAGTCAATCGTGACGTCTCCCCGAATGCTCCAACAATACGGAAATCAAGAAATAGGTACGATAACCCTCAGATCGAGGCACATTATATTTTCAGATGCATTATTTCTCCGACTTTTTTCCTCGATTTTGTCATAACCAGTCATTTTTTTTTCATTTTAATGCCTGTAAACGGAAGCGATGACATTTGACGAACAAAGCGAGTTCCTGCAAAAGAAAATTGGCGGATTTTGAAAGAGGACTTATTTTTGTCACCAATGGCTCAGTTCTTTGTTTTAAGCCACAGAGAAGTAATTTACTGAGCCTCCGGCCGTTGTACATATGACGCATATGTGCATCCCGACACATTCATTTGGCGACATTTAACGACACTGATGTGTTATATATGCGCTGAAGCAGTTTCTTAGGTTATATTCTGTTCCGCACCGGCACGCTGCGTCACAAGTACTTCGACGGTTACGGTACTTCCGCCCTGTAAATTATCCTAGTAGAAAATAATTGCGGTCAATCATACGAGGGAACCGTTACGATCGCGGCGTAATCCGAACCCGTGATCGGTATTCTAGAATTATAATTCCAAAATTTTTAATTCGAGCGTCTGGACTATCCTTGTACTTCGAAAGAGAGGCTCTAAGGGTCGTAAGCACATACACTGCGATTTAATGACAAATCGTCTATTACAAATAGTTTAACGTTTTAATGAGAACATCCGGAGAATAATCTTATTTATCACCACTTCAGTGCTTCAGTCATGAGATTGGTTTACTGCAATCTTCCATTCATCTCAATTCTTTGCTAAATCCCTCATCCCCATATCGCTTTTCTGTTTTACGTTCTCCTTAAGTGGTCCTATGACCGTATCAACTGGGTAATTAATTAGAACAATGACACTGCGTTCTAAGGAATGATTGATACCAGTTGGATTCTCACGTGAGTTGGTCAGCATTCCCCTCTCTCCCGTTTGTTTGTCACTCACGAGGAGGCGACGTAAAAAATAATCGCTCGCAGTTCCATGTTTGGCGCGGTGAGACCGAGTTAATGAGTCCAAATCACAGTTCGAACGTAAAATTGACGTTCTCCGACGCGTGCTGGAGGGAAAAAACCTAATGGAGTAACTCCTCAGCTAAAGAACGCAGGCCATCTCCTTGTATCTTAAGAAAGACTTGCTTTATGAAACACCGTGGAAGGAAAGCTAGTTCCTATCGTTTCTTTTTTTCCGTCGAGGAAGAAAATAAGGGGCCGTTATAAAACGATTCTTTTTTTCTGAGCGGCGGATGGGAAAGGTGGAAAGATAGAGGACCTACGAAATGGAATGGATTTGAGGGTAGATCGGCGGCCGATAAGGGGATGTTTGGTCCGGGGTGGGGAATGACGGAGGGGAGGAGGATGAGAAGAAGGGGAATGGGGAGGAATACGGGAGGACGGAAGAAGGGAGACGGGGGGGGGCTGCTCAATGTAGGACTGGCAGGATTAGAGGCGGGAAGGATGGTTTGTCGGGGAGGGGTGGTGGTGGTGGTGGCGGAGGGAGGGTTTGGTGGGAGTAGGGTTTTTGAGGTGGAGCTGGACTACTTTACGAGATAAATGGGATTGCGCCTGGTCGGGAGATAGGGAGGAAATGAAGTGGCTAGAAAAGTGCTTTGGAGGAGATATGATCTCTTCAAACCCTCCCCCCCTCCCACCCCCGCTTCCCATCTCTTCCCCCTTCTCCTCGCTTCCCTCCCCCAACCACCTCTATCTCACACAGCGGCAGGAAAAAACTTATTTTCTCTCCAGGAAAAAAATGCACTCATTAATGCGGATTTAACGCTTTGCGTCGAAGTGGGAGGGAAATTGACGGGGAGAGGGACGGAGAGGGTAAAGAGAAGGTCTGTGTGATAAAGAAAATTGATATTCCTTAAGATGACAACTCGCGGAGGATTTTTTTTTCTTTACAGCAATTCATTTTTACGGAATTATTTCTAAGAGTTACCCTATGAGGGAGGAATATTTCTGGCAGAAAGGTTCATATCTATTGGGTATCTAAAACCACAAGGGATGGGTTTTCGGTTTGGGTAGCGGGAGGTGAGAGGTGACGCGGGAGAAGTCTCGGTCGGAGTGGCGTTGGTATCGAGAATCGGCCGGAGTGTGGGGAAGGGGGACGTGAGGCGTGGGCGGCATTGCGGGGACTCGAGGCCGCAAATTAAATTTCGTGAATGCAGAATTACCGATCTTAAGATGAGGAGAAAGTGATTAGTCAAGACATTGTTAAAAGGTTTTGTAGTCTTATCGTTTTTTACGTGGTGTCGTGAGTTATCGACATCTATTAAAATGGACATTTTAAACAAAAATCAATTTTTCGGACATTTAATTAATGCCATTGTTTGTATAAGTCCTTTAAGGCGTAGGCTCTATCATAGATAAGAATCGATTAATGAATTTTAGCACTACAGTGTTAGGGTCTAAAGTGGCCCCGATATATAAAAAACAGGAAGATGTGTGCTATTAACGTCTGAATCTTGCTTGGAAATGCTCAATAACAATTTAATTTGCTACTCTCGGTTTTATTTCACCTCTAAAAATAATTAGACTTCAAACAATTCTTCGAAGTCCAGGAATTTTTATACATCTCTTTACAGAGTTAATCTAATAACGCATGCTATTTTGATACTTCATTCTTTTTTCCCGGGTATATCTTGGCATAAACGGGAGATAAGACGACGAAATATATATTATAGGGACATTTTCTCGTAGTCTTCCTTGCGGTGTGGGTCTTGGAAGGATATCCTGGCCATAGCTACGCTTCCACGATTCATATAACTAACAGGTGTCATGAGTAGTTGAGTAAATATCAAGGAGGGAGTGGGACTTACGGAAGGACTTTAAGGGTGCGATTTTCCCAGATTGTAAAGTTTAGGACGCAAACATCGTCAGGAAAGTGCCACTTTCGTGTAACATAGTCACAAAAGTTTGCCTTTACTAATAAATTGATATACGTTGGTACTCTAAAACGTGGCTCCCAGGTGAAATGAATGCGTATTTATAATTATGAAATGTTAAGAGAAAACTCGTTATTTTATAAAGGTAGACTGGTTAATCGTTTTTTTATTTTCTCTTTTCATTATATATGCAGTAATTTTCAAGAACATTCCACTGCAGTAGTTAATAATATATTCGTTCAAAGGTACATCCTTAAAGTTTCATTCCCACAAGTACTCTTGTTACTAGTGCTGCTTTTCAATGGCGAATTTAAATCCACGCCCACAACCGTGTGAATTATGTTGCAAAAGGTCTAAGATTCTCGAATTTCTTGCATAACTGCCTCTGACCTAAAAATATTTAAGTCTTTCTGATATGAGAAACACCATCGGTGGTGCTTGGAACGGCATACAATATTTTCTATAATCTCAATGTATCCCGTTATTTAGAAATTTCAGTAAGGAAATATAATTATTACCTGCTGATGGATGTTGTGGATGTAAAATACTTTCTTTGAACCTCAGTCATTTGTTTCTAATGCAGTGTGGTAGCTGCACAAGACATTAGATTCGGCCCCACGAAGTTTTTGGAGTTTTTTTCTTGTAGAAAATATTCATATCAGACACGTCAAATAGGACGAAAGGATATGATTTAGGTTTCTCCAGAATGAAAATCATTTAATTAGTTTCACCATTGAACATTTATCTTGTGGAAGCGTTGACTGTGTAATACTCCTGGAATTCCAGGTTCACAGCGTCGTATAACAGACTGTTCCAAATTTCAATCATCCGGTTTCATTTACCTAACTAAAATCCTCGCCGGTATCAATACGTCCCCATATTTTCCTACATCGCAGCAAAGAATTTTAATTGATCTGATTCTAAGTGACCGTATCCGCATTCTTGGCTACGATATCGAAGTTGTCTTTTCCTGCTAGGCTTCGTATCTTATGCCATCCTGTATCCCGCACATTTGTTCACTCTCCATCTCTCTCATGATTGGAATTCTTTTTTGTTTACCTCCCATTCATTCCTTATAGTATCAAGGGAACAGTAATCGAGCCGGTCCAGTTATTAAAGGAGTGGAATCTTATCGAATGATGGAACGTTGATAAAATGTTAAGTTTGAGTCATATTTTCAGATATCTATACGGCTGTGCCTCCTCCAATTCACCTCTGAATGGGATCGGCAGTTAATGAACGCAATCTGCTTGCCTAGAAAGTCGAAGGTCTTGGTTTACCTTTAGTGAAGTTCCCTAAAGGTAAGTCATCGCTCCAATCAGATAACGAACGCCCTCTGAAAGATGAGCTCTTTAGAATTTGATTTGAACTTTTCCCTTCCCCATGATTTATTCTCGGACGTCCCTAATTACGTGTGTTTCCCCCCTTTCGCTGACTTTATTCGTGCTCATACCATTATTATTGATATGTACAAGAATAGGCCAGGCCTTGCTTATCGGTTTCATTATTTCTTTGCAAAGCATCACCATCAAACTCAAGAATAGGCGGGGGCGGTGTACTTATAAATAAGTCACCTTATTTAACGCCGTTCAATATCGTGTTTCCAATATAGTTCATCGGAATTAAATAAATGTAGAAGTAGTGATAATATATCGAATTGGAGACAATTATCGGGTGAGTGTGCATTGCACTGACAACATATTTCATATCGACTTTAGCCCTCACAAAAGCGATTATTCTATACTGTAGAAAAGTGTTCCACAAAATTAATAAAATTGACCCTGTTTTGAACAAAATATATGGCGTCAAAGGATCGACATATTGCAGCGGCTCAAATTTTTGCGGTGGAAATCCCCGGCAAAAGACTTCATGGCAAAAAAGACTTGGGGCATATCAATAAGGCTTATTTACAATGCATATATAAACTACTTCCTGAGCAGTCCAGCAAAATTATGCATTTTACCTATTGTGATCGCCGAAAATGTTTTCGAAATTGTTTGTTTGTACCTGTCGTCACTATGGAATAGGGTGGATCTTATTTAAAGTACCAAGGTTCTGGAGTAGCTATTCTTTGATGTGATGCGATGTTGAAAACCGATAATCATGAGAAAATTTACCAGAGTAATCTTATATCTCATGTGCTAATTTTGTTGCCACATGCAATTTTTTCAAAAATGTTACGTAAAACGTTTGCAATAAAACAAATAGCCGAGATCGGTCATCCTGTCATTCGAAGAGGTAGACATTCGACGACGTATCTTTGCGGGAAGCTCATTATGAGTCGGCTTCGTAGCTGTCAATACACACTTTCTTTGACAGACCTTTGTAACATTATAGCATTACCCCTTGATAATTAACTGCTGGATAGTTGAGAAAAGTACATATCAGAAGTAGGCCAGCGACATGTTTGTGCAGTTTCAAGCAACCATTTTCTTCACTTACGTAACCGATTACAATTAATGTGCCAAGGCCTTTATATAATAGAAAATATTTTTTAATGGGCGTTATTGCTTTGTAAATATATACAGTATTAAGTGAGTAATATCAAGGGAAGTTCCCGCTAATACGCTCGTACGTGTCCGGAATTTTAGTCGAATCAGAATGAAAAATACAAACATTTTTTGGCTCTCGATCTTATTGATTGTATGGTGTTTTGCTTTTTATTATGGAATCGAAATCTTATTAGGCGTACGAGATTTGGAAAAAATTCGACTCCTAATCCCAGGCCTATGCCTGATAGGCTTTATCACATTGGCCTTAAACTTTATCACAGATGGAATTCTTTCTGTCTGACTCACATAACATTTTCCCGACACCAACTAACCCATCCCATTTGATCGGATGTTTAGTGATAAATTCCAGATATGCTCTTAATAGTGCTGGCGCTGCATCGTCTGCCTTTGAGTAGTAAGAGACTGCATGAATTCCTTGAACGCCTCACTCCACGATTCTGCTCTATCGCTTCAAGTCTGCGTCATCGCGGTATTATATCCGTCTGCTGATATGTGTAATCTACGTACGCAGCATTGCATCACTCTGTTATTGCCACCATTGGGAGCACCCTGTCTCATTTGCACAAAAGATTCATTGCCATCGTATGCCTATCCGAGGTAGAACTTTCTTAAAATTATGCCGCTGCAGACCTTGGTGCTCCCAACAATACAAGACTAGAGAGATAGAACTACCGAGTCATTGATTGAATTTTTGGAAAATAATTTCAGTTGTTATGTTTTTAATAAAACGCATTTGTTCTGTAAGGTGAAATTGCTATAAACATAACAGTTTTCATACGCACATTAATGTTTTATTGACTTATTACTTTATTTTTCAAGTGGTTAATTTTTGATGCGCAACTGTGTATTTGAAGAGGTAATTTTTTTGTGAAAAACAATGGTGTTAACGTCAAATTGATATCGTAAAACTCATTGCATTATTTGAAAATTAAAGCTCATGATTTTGAATATCTACATAGACTGTATCGATCGTAATCGTAAACAAGTGTTTTACCAAATAGAAATAAAACAAAATGCTTTTTTACTCGAGTAAGAGGGAGTATGAAAGAATATGCTCTGGTTGTCATAGTTGTATTACCATAAATTCAGGGCGTGAAGGGAGGAGAACTTTACTTAGGGTAAACCCTAAGGAATAAAATTTTTGTAAAGAATGATCTTCTGCAATGATAAACTTAAAAAAAAAGTTTTCTAAATATTTTCGATTTAACACCATTACTCCTGTCAAATTGAACTGATCGAACCTATGTAAAATCATGTACAAGTACTTTCATTTGCTAAGAGAATTATTATTATTATTATTAAAATGTGCATGTGCAAATAGACAAATGTCAGGTGGCACTCAAGTCCCAATTGCTACAATAAACTTGCCTTGGAAAAATAACATGGTTTCTGAAATACAATCAATATCACAAAAGATAATAAATAAAATCAGTCAGAAAAAAATACACTTTAAGGAAATTTCCAAACATCAATCTGTAGTACATACAAAAAAAAAGAAAAGCCCCATTTCATTAACATTATGTTCATTCTCTCCCAGCATCGGCGATCGGCCTCTAGTCCAAGTTCTTAGTAGTTTTTCCAGAGAGGTCTTATTCACTCGCATCATAAGAGATGAAAGTAACTTTTTCTTTCTGATTTGTTCATACCTTCCTGTCTTTGCGCACTTTTTTGTCTATGCAACATTCATACATGAATTCATAGATATGACGTTTTGCTTCAGAGACTTAATTCCTCCGTATGTTCCTTCCCCTCGAATCATTTACTCTTTTCTTATTTACCTGCATATTTATATTTGACAAGTATCTCCTAGACAGATAAGAAAGTATTTTTCCGGTTTATCTGCTATTGTTTAAATAGAGAAATAAATGCTAACAAAAATTTATATGATCCTCGCGCAGCCAAATGGATCAGCATGTGCATTGCACAGGGTGCGATCACCCCAGTTTAAGGTGGGCATTTATCTTTCACCAAACCGGAAGCGTTTGTCTCTCGACAGGCGATGGAAACGCGGCATGATATCGGTCGCTTCACAAGCTGTATCTCTAGGCCATTCAGCTCGGAATTCACTGACATCCCTTCCTTAGCCAAATGTCTGGGACTAATCTTAAGGGGAAAAGATTTCTTGTGGACGTTACAGGACGCTGTAGGTAAAACGCCTGAGGCTAGGATTTTCCAAATGCCACTCTTTGGCTCCGATTTAAATTGTTAACATTCGTCTGTGTCTATAGATTCATTACAATTTTGCACAGAATTTATGTATATTCTTATTTCTCTCGTCATAAATTAATGTGTATCCTTGAAGTATATTAATAAGGTTTCAACTTGGTTTTGGTATTTATCAATTTTAAATCAATGGTATTTATCTCGTAGTTTACCCTGGAGATTTAATTCGTTGTCTCGGGCGTGAATTCATGGAATCGGCTTAACATAATGAAAAGAGAAACTTTGTAATTCCACATAGATTTATTAGACGGACGACCTAGGTTTCGACGTGGCACGTCATCATCAGGGTGATGATGATGACGTGCCACGTCGAAACCTAGGTCGTCCGTCTAATAAATCTATGTGGAATTACAAATTTTGTCTTTTCATTATCTGGAGATTTAAGTTAAATTTGAATCATCATCGGCCACATCTACGAGACCTAGTTTTGGACATTAGAATGATAGCGCTGAAGATAGCATGTAATTCAAAACGGTACTTACTTTTATTTTAGGTTGCATGAACCTTATGAGAAGGAGTGAAGCGTTTCAGCGGACATTAAAAAAACTGCGTCTGTCTCACAAAACTGTGACTCACTTAATTGGTTCATTATTAATTGATTGGTTGATTCTTCCCATAATATTCATACGGCCGTAGTTTTAATCACGACCGTTCCTTTTAATTCATTATGCTTCACTTGTTTCTCGCACATTCTTATTTAACGAAGTTGCTTATGTTTCGATTGTTGTGCCGGAAAATAATCCTGTAGCAAGCAAGCGGTGCAGGTTGACTGAAAGGACTCCATGAGAGTGTAAAGGTGTTGATCACTTTGAAATGGCCACACGCATCTTAGTCCCGGGCACAGGAGCGTTAACGCGAGCCCCGTTCTTATTGTCGCGTTGTTTTTCCGGAGACTTCACTTGCGGGGTAAGTTATACGCTCATTTTTTCATACGCTCCCAGAATGCAATGCCGCCGCGGCAATTAGTCAAGTGAATCTCCCTCTTTAATTGTGGGTTGTGCAGTCACCGGTCTTGAAGGAAAAATAGGAAGGCTGACTTGCAAGAAGGGAGCGCGAGCTCGGTACGTAAGTGGGTATTGCGTTGTGGCCACTTCCTCGTATTTCCCAAGGGTAGATGGCGAAGATGCGATAGCGCTTCCTGTCCCCCACTCTATGCATGGCCGTGTGTGTACGCACCATAGTCAGTGGCCAGGGTGAGAAACTTTATAGCTTGGAACTGGCTGATCGAAGGAGGACACCCAAGAATATTTCCCCTTCAGAGGCGGCATTAGTGTTTTCGCCGATGGACTCTTAAATGACGAGTCGTGTGTCATCCTTCTTTGCAGGGTGTTGCTACTCGGTTCGTCGTGGAAAAGAGCCGCGAATCTTAACATCGAATGATTGTCGATTACTTTTAGCTCTGTCGTAGACTAAGCCTATTTCGTTGTCTCTTGTAACCGAACCCTATTTCCTCCGGTGATGGAGTCTTGCAGCGATTAGGACCTCATATAAATACACGTCACTCAATGATAGGATACTCAAATAATTAACTATCCGGGTAGGTAAACTATATTATTCAAGTTCATTAAATGAATAACACTATGTATTTATGTGCACAATAACGCCTAAGCTTTGAAACTAGTAATACCATAATAAGGAACATTGGAAAACTATATTTTGTTCTTCATTTAATAAACATGAACTTCCACAAAGTTAAACCAGAAACCATCGTACACATATTATTCAAGGTTTATTTCATATTTCGGCGGCATTTATTTAATGTAAATGACCAATGATTTCAGATCCAGTATTGATTGAATGGCAACTACAGCTTAAACGAACGAAGATTGAAAGATTTAAATTATTCTCAATACTTCTTGGTGAACTTTCTCCATTATTGCCAACTCCATGGAGAGGTTTCTGAATCCGGCCTTGAGGGCACTTCGAGGCTCACCTGTCAAGTAACCGCGTATTACTTACCTGCCAGTGCGGACACCGTCATTTGTTATTTAACATTGAGCTCATAAAGTTATGCATTTTGTGTCGCAATGGTTATGTTTTATTTTATATCAACTATACGAGAAGACTCAGGGCTCTACCGAAACGGATGCATAAAGATCATGTCAAATACTAAAACCATTTAAGTGACCCTCTGTCTTTAGAACTTTCTTCCACGAAAATATCACTCTGGTTGAAATCTGTTACAGCGATAAATGAAGGCTCCGAAGCTCCTCGTTCCTTTGAGAGATTTTACCGTTTCACAAAAATAAATCGAATTACCAACTTGAAGATGATAACTCATGCTCCTATGCCCACAAATATCGATTTTCAAAGTTATCCAATTGCCAAAATTTAAATTTCACGTAAATATTATTTGTTCTTTACTTGTCTGTTCTTACCGTTGAATTGTCTTGTTTTCGTAGAATCATAATGCTCCGTATTATGTGAATTTTTATCATGATTGGTTTTATCTTATTTCAGATATGTGTTATTATGGCCAAATAATGCATAATTTTTATTTATCAAATAAAATGTCACCATTGCGTAAATAAATCTCACCCCATTCGTTGAAGAAGCTTTCCACTCTGTGTAGGTTATAACCTGTGTGTGTGTGTGTGTGTGTGCATGTGGTAATATATTTTCCATTTAATAATACCCTATGCCTACGATAATACACCTTAATGCCATTGATAACCATCTGAAAGTAAGAGTCTCATAAATTTTTAATTAGCGACGTAAAAATATTTGGCGATGAATTCTAAAATAGCTACCAAGGAAGTTTTTATGAGAAGTTATTTGATGACCTTGTCGGTTACGATTCTCCCACAGACTCCCGGGTGCAATGACAACGAGTTTGCTTTGCATATGATTTTCTCAAAACACGTCTCCGCTCGTTATTGGATGGTTTCCGAATAATTTTTCATTTAATGCGTTCTTTGACGACTAGAGTGCATACGTGCCTTTAGAAGGACCTTCTAGAATTTTACTCCTCTTTATTTTCCTCTTCAAAGTATACCATCTCATTTGTGTCATCCATTGACACTCCATACTTTAATAAGGGAGTGCACTAAAAATTTATAGCTCATTTTCTTTGAGTTTTTAAAGCCTCACTTGGGGAATATTGAAATAAATCACAAGCATGACCATGAATTGATTCCTTGCCCAAGCTTTTTTCCAAAACGTTGGCCATATTTTTTTTCTCCTAAATTATAAAAAACTTTAAAATACGCATTTTACCATCGCAATACCCTGTAATATATTTATAGGCATCACGTGCTCACCCTCCTTTCATCATGCAAATAAAATATTACATCGATAAATCACCATTAATATTTTTTTTTCGATGAAACAACTGAATAAGGCTTTTGGTGATTACTACTCAGACATTATAATAGTACGTTCAGGAAGTGGTAATTAAATCAATTTCTTGTGATTCGGGTGTTTATGTATTATTTTATTTTTTCATGTATTGTAACCAAAAGTGCAAATTTGATTTTCAGTTAATGGATTTGCATCTAATACTGTAATTTATCACGTACGTCCAGCAAGTGTTATTTCGAAAGGAATCCAAATGCTGTGTTTATTATCGTTACTTTTTTAGCGGTTCTTTTTCTTGCCTGAAAATGTAGTCGGAACCAATGAAATGGAGTTGACAGCATTGGTTTACATAATCTGCCGTTGTTTTCTTTCAATGTAAAAATGTTTCAAAATTTGGCTACATTTGTTGAAATGGTTTTAGTTCTTGCAACGTTTAATTACTATTCGATTCTAGATTGGTACACAATATACATATTTTCTTCCTGAAGAAAATAATCATTGGTAGTCACCATTCGGAAACGGAATTGTTTCAAATCTTTTTATGTTTGCGTTTTACGTCTGGCCTTTACAACGACGACTGATTTTCGATAAGCACTCGCGGTATTGGCTACTAATTGCGAACTATTTATTCATTTACACAGAACATAACATTATACGAAAACACAAGGTGATGACAGATTTCAGTGTTATGTAGGAATCAGAAAATTTGATTCCTTTGCAATTTAAGATGCCGTAACTCCTGAACGGAGACCTATTTTTACGAGTCTGGCGTACAAAATTTGGGTGGTCATAAAGAGAAGCAGCAACCAATAAAACAGGTAATCTATCAGTCCTCAGCTTCGTATGAAATAGGTATCGGGATATCACTTTCTTTCAGGCCAGTTTAACAATAAAGTGAGTATAAAACGTATTTCATCAATTTCTTTGGAAAATAATTTTTTTAGTGCATGGCAACGGGTTCGCTTGTTGCAAAGTAATGCACACAGCCAGATGCCCTTGAAGATGTTATTTACGACTTGCACAGCAAAAGGGAAACTTTAGGTATGACCTGGTGTTCTTCAAGTCCAAATTTCATGTGAAATCATGTACTCGTCGTCTCAAGCGAAAACGGTCTTTTCCATTAATCAGCGGAAGTAATCATTAGTTGGATTATGTGCGTACAATTTTTAACGATATGATCTAGATAAATTCAAATGAGCCGTTTCATTAATAATAGTCTTTAGTATGAAAATTGCCAAATGCTTGGGTCTACTGTAATGATTATCGTGGAGTATTTGATCAGAATTAGAGAACTAGGGCAGGTATAAAAGATAACTTGATTTTTATTTTTTGCATCTACACTAATGAAAATAAACATATATTTATGACCGCTTTTGCGCCAAGCATATTACTTCTTACTGTGCCACATATTAATTGTCCGCTTTTCATTGCTCGTAGTTTATACCATACGGAACAGCTATCACCCTCGATAGCATACTGATTTCTATACCTCGTCTAATCATTTTTATCGAATTTTTTTAAATACTCATAGGCAAACATTTACTAATACTTATACACTTACATCAAGTACACATACAAAATTTTTAATTGTCATTTCTCTCCAATATGAAAATTTTCCACACAGTTTAGGCTGAACTAATACAGTACCTTTCAAGTGCTTGTTAGTGGCATAATTTTACAGACTGTCTCATTGTTTCGCACTTAAGATATTGGTGAATTCTTCGCGTAACTTGTACGCATGTCAACCATTTGAAATCCTATATTATGCCGTATTTGGGTTAAGTAAAGACTAAAATATGAGAATATTGTGTTCTTAATTGCAACTCTTATCTGGCATCATTCGTGTCTAAATGTCAAATTTATCAGTAATAAGTGGGAATGATAAAACTTTTACAATGCTGTTTCAACATTTCTCCAAGATGAGAAAAACAAAATTTTCGCTTTTCCACAGATTTCTCCAAAACTTGTCCTACGGGTTACTGTGTAAAAACTGTGAAAATGCTCTAATCAAAGGCGTGGAAAAACTCAACAGAACAATATTAATTGTCATATTACTACTTAATATTCCAAACTTTAGAGAGGCGTCCTGTGGTTGCGTGGTCTCCATTCACACTACGCGTACTCAAAGAGAAATTCGTCGGACGATAGAAATGTTCAGTATGAAATTGAAACGCTCTTTCTCTTGCTCTTTAACGACTTACCAAACAATCACTCCCGCCTCACGTGTGTTCGCGTGCTGTTTCCACTTTCCATCCAATAGGAAAAAAGACGGGGGATGCTGATACGTAGAGCATCCGATTGGGACGTGATATTTTTCCGCGAAGAAAGGAAAGGGTTAGCGATCGACAGTGAGTCCGCCAGTTTAAATGAGGGAACGGCGCACACCGAAGGCGACGAACAATTGTTTCTAGGCGTGTGTATTGGATTTTCCATCAAGTTCCGTGTTATAGGGGAGATGTCTAGGAAGACGTTGGAAGGTGGAATGGATAGAGGTTGTGGAGAATTGTGACCTCAACGGCGTTGCAAAAGGAATAAGAGACGTAAGACCGTACGGATTAGGCAGAAGGGATAGAAAGGAAGTGGGAGACGAAAAAGAGTGGAGATTTGGTAAAATTTGCAGACGCGAGTCCGCTGAAGGTTAGCTTGGAAAATTTACGGATAGTCCTGGAAATGCAAGAAGATCCTAGCCAGGAAGCAGAGGTTATTTTCCGTGCCCTTGGAGGAAATGCAGGGATTTAAAATTCAAAGTGTAGAATAATTGATAAACATATTGGATTTAAGGTCCAAATGAATATTTGCTATTCAACTTATAATCCGTGCTGCTAACGATGATTAGATCTATGCTACGAATGTTAATCAATACATAAATCAAATTATTGTTCTTTGAAAATTTACTTTTTCATCCGAATATTATGCATACACGCGGACATCCACTCCCGTATTCCACATCAATTCCTCAAGTAGATGGTTTGAAGCTAATTTCTTCATATACATTGTTTATGAAGAAACCGTATATTAATGAAAATATACGAAAAACCTTGCTACAGATGGGAGCATTTGTGCAATCGCTTCATCGGGAAAAGGATTGGTAAAAATAGAGGGCAGGAAGAAAATGTGTTTGGGAATGGCTCTGTTAGACTAACTGTCAAGAAAACTTTTACTAGCACACTTTTGTCAACCGCTAAAATCATTAACAGCCAGTTCATGCCCGTTGTATTTTGTACCAAACTTGAAAACATAACCGCACGAGCCAGCAAGCAAGCAAGGGGTTACGGAGGGATCGTGGACAAGTAGTAAGGGGCGCGTGGGAGAATGAGAGGGGAGAGAGAGATGAGGGTTGGCAGCAATGGTGTGCGGCGCGAGATGAGGGGAAGTGATAAGCAGCGGGGATGGCGGGCGGGAGATAATAAGAAATGATAAGGAGGGTGGTGCGCGGGGGTTTGAGAGATGCCGTCGGAATGAGGGTGGGGAACAACAAGGGTGTTCAAGAAGCACGGGGAAAGTTTATAATAGAGAATGAGAATGGGAGTGCACGGAGTCTTTGTGTCTTCTGGTATATTTTTTAAGTTGTTGTGCGCACATCGAATTAAGAAGCCTGGGTATTTCTCAAGGATTAATTTTTCTCGCGCATCGATTGCACCCCGTAGTCAACACTCACTTGGTCGATGCGACTCGACAACTATGCACTCCACCTGAAGCCCAAGCATGAAAGTCTTCGACGAAGAGACAAGCTCTTCTAGGGGGGTTCTGGGACGTCAAGATGCTAATCCTAATCTTTAACGTTAGACGAAGACACAGTCAAGGGGAGTCGCCGACACAGGTGTACGGGAAAACTAAGGGGCACATGGAGGACCGCATCCCTCGGGGTTTCCGAAGTGGACACTTCATGTGAATGGGTGGAGGACGGAGAGATATGTGGATGAGAATTGAAATGAAGGGAGGGAAATGAGCAGATATTGTGCAAAGCAGGAGAAAATGGTTGACGGAGAGAGGAAGGTGGGGGAGATGAAGAAAGGCTGACGTTTTCGGAATGCTGGATAAAGAGGGGGGAGAGAGAAGGGGGTGAAGGGAAACTTTGTTGGGTGCATAGGTGGGTGGGTGGGCCGAAAGGAATGGGTCTCGGTGATGGAAGAGGGGAGTGAAGGTTCTCCATATTTTTAAAAGGTTTTGATAACAGGGTACGGATGGAGGGAGAGGTGGGGGAGTAGGGTGGGAGGTAGAGAGACGGAGAGGGGTTGACGTAGTAGGGAGGGGTTTTGAGAGAAGGGAATATGTCGGGTGGCCGGAGGGGGTGAGGCTCGGAAGGGAGAGCGGGAGTTTGGGACTGATGGAGGAAAGAGATAGGGAAGCTGATAAGGCTCTCTCTCTCTCCCTCCATATATGCGCCACAAGGGGCATCGCATTGGAGACTTTTTTTTATTTTCTTTCAACTCAAAACGAGGAGAGTTCCGATCGCCAAGACAAGGGAGGCTCAAGTTCGTGGCTTTTTTTTTATTTTCACCATAGCCAAAATAAAGCGTCCGTGACTCCACTTCTCTCCTAGAGCCATTGTTGGCAACGTGTCGCACTTATGCACCGCCCCGATCCCCGCCGTTTTATTTTATTTTTCTCCCCGTGGCCTTCAAGGCTTGTGTTTGTTTGCGCCCAATGCGACCAAGCTGCAGGGTTCGTCTGATATAATCTCTCGGAGTGCCGGGACTTAGATTTTATATTCCCCGGCTTGCATATGCCGGTGCCCTTGCCAGTGTCATAGGCAAATCACGACTAGGGTCTCTGACCGAGTCATGTTGTTGTTCATACCTGATTGTATCGCTATCATGAGAATGCGTCGGTGAGGTGGGGACTTAATCGTCCCAAATGCAGTAATTATGATCGTTGACCGGTACCGAAATTGCTCTCCTTCTTGAGTTTTGGAAATATTATTTTTTTTTAAGTAAGGGTTCCGCAGCGGACAAAAATACTGAGTCGTTTAATAAGCATTTTTGCTGGAAACTGTGACATTCCCATGGGTCACTTCGATACACCGGTGGAAATAAATTCAAGCACCAAAAATAAAATTGATGTAATGGTGCCCAATTACATGTACTTCATATTTTATCTAACCTCTCTCGGCTTTCTAATCGGGCTTTCGTAAACTCGAGAAAAAATTAATTTATGTCCCCGGAATAGGTGTGCACGTTACTGGAAGCTCTGGCGTTTTCCTTTGAAAGAGCTTTTGCCCGACGGTCTTAGATTTTTAACTAAATCCTAAAACGCGCGTTACAGATCCATAATGGATAAATCATTGTTATTAAATGATCCGATAGCTGGGGAACACTTAAGATGGAGGCTTTTTAAGACCGCCCTCTGGAGTCCAATGAAAAAAGAAAAGTCGCCCCGAAGAAAACCCTACTGCCTGCTGCGTAAACAAAGTATAAAAGTTAGATTATATAGGAGATACAGTGATTCTGGGATGAGAGGGTGGGAAAAAGAAACGACAAAAGAGGGTGAGGGAACCCTTTCCTTCGAGCAATCGATCGCGGTCGCTAATTTATCGGGCTGCCATCGAAACGATTTCGGTAACGAAGCGTAAGGTCTCCTAGGAGCGTATTAACGCTTTCCAATTTGTCCCACGTTTGTGGGAACGGAAGACGATCGACTAAAATGATTGCGGCAACAGCCCGGGCTCGAACTCTCCTTCCCCCGACTCCCCCACCCTCCCCGTCTCTAATGGCGCGGAGGGGGAGTAGGGGAGGGTGGACGGAAAGGAAAAAACATAATCCCTATCTTTCAGGATCGGGCCGCCCTTTCGGTCAACGTCACAAACACCGCGCACATGGTAATAAGGTGAGGACAGGCGAGGGAAGCGGTGAAGGAGAGACGGCAGAGAGTGGGGGTGTTGGAGGGGAAAGGGCAGGGTTGCGAGCGAGATTTGGTAGGGGGATCGAGGGGCGAGACAGAGAGAGAGAGAGAGAGGGAGGAGGGGTGAGGGAGGATTCGCGGGGAAGGGAGCAGAGGCAGACCCTGGCGTAAGAGTGCGAGATGGGGATCTCTCTCTCTCTCTCTCTTAGTCGGACGACGGCGCGGAGATTTCGGTGCGGGTGAGGGAGAAGGGCGGGTGCAGCAAGGAGGGATGCGGTGCACAAGGAGGGGAAGGAACCGGGGTAGCGCCTCGGGTGCCGGAGGAGGAAGGAGAGCGGGTATGGTGTGAGTGAGTGGCGAGGGAAAGTTGATGCCCGCCAACTGCGACTTAATGCGGTTGATAAGACGTGCGAGACGGAATATCAGTGTCGCGCATGTGCCGCTCGCACGTCTGGATTTACTGCGGGATGAGATTCGTAGCTATCTCCTCATTATAGCGCGTTGCATTTTTCCAAAAATCGGAACAATCACCGAGTGGTCTCGCAAAAATCATTGATTGTTGTTTAAAACTTGAATAAAATGCATACTTTTTACTTAATCCCTTCAACTCCTTGCATACTTTACATTCACCTCCGAATTGAATGGCCCCATTAAATACCAAACATCTCAGAATGAAATGCGAGGGACGGAGTGAAATTATTCCACAGCGAACCCTTTCATTACCACGGACCTTCATGAGTAATATAGTCTCCAATTCTAATTAACTTCTCAATAAGAGGATGAGTAAATGGGGATCAAGTGGATAAAAAGGGTGAAGGTTCACGTGACAAGTGGAGTCACGGGTGGAGGGAGGAACTACGGGGAATGGAGTGCAGTCGGAAGGTTGGGGCGAGAGGTCCCGGCCCATAGGGAAGAAGTGAAGTCAAGAGAGGCGCCGTGGAGACGAAAGAAGAAGGGTTATGGTCAAGGAGAGACCGAGAAAAAAGCTGTTGAGTCTCTGGAAGGACTGATTTCGGCCACGGATGGACACGGAGGAGAGAGAGAGAGAGAAGAGGGCAGAGAGAGGAGCTAAGTGGGGTTTGCCGGCGGGAAAGGGATGATAGAGGAAGCAGAGGAGAAAGGTCTAAAAAAAGCGTGGAGAGGGGTGAGAGGTTTGCAAGTGGATGGGAAAGGGGGTGAAGGGGGGTGGAGTGGAAGGTGGAGAGGGAGGCAGGAGGAGACTCGGCTTGCATTCGGCGTCGGCCAGGACGGCTGGCTGCCTTTTCCTTATCGCTCACCATTAGAATATCTAAATATCCATCCGCAGTGGAAAATATAGTCCCGCCGTCGCTGGATGGAGATAAGAGGAAGTTGAGGGTAGAGAAGGAGGGGGAAGAGGTGGGGGTGGAGCAAGAGGGTTGTAGGGTGGTCGTGGGGGGGGCGGATAGGGGATGGGGGTATGTCTGTGTCGGAGGTGAAGGCGGGGGTGGTGGGTAAATGACTGTGGGGGAGGGAGAGGGAGTCTGAAAAGAAGGTCTAGATGCAAAAGATGGGAAGTGATAGGAGGTGGGAGTTAAGCGGGACGGGGGAGAGGGAAGGTGGGAGAGGGGAAGGTGGGTGGTGGTAGGGGGCATTTTGAGGGGACGTCAAGGGAGTGGAGGGGTGAGGAGAGCTTTAAGTGGGGGTTTTTGACGACTGAGAGGCACTAGGGGGTGGGGGTCGGAGAGGGAGTGGAGGCGGAATTGGGGATGGGGCGAGGAAGGGGTGGCGTGTGAACATAAGGAGGGACGCGGATGGGAGGAATGAGGGAGAAGGATATTATGTTTTCATGCGTCGGACGTAAGAAATTTTTTGATACGGCCTCCCTGATTGCGGATTTAGGGAGAAATTAGTAGCCTCCAATGATAGGTTGAATGAAAGGATTAATTCGGGCACGTTCCTAACTCCCCCTTCCCGTGTTGTTTTATTCAATGTGGCTGGGAACACTTTCTTCACGTTTTTTCTTGTTTTTATTTCTGGTGATTTTCGTTTCCTGCTTCACTCACCGAGGGAGAGGGTACATCAAATAACGAGCCATTTCAAACATCCTCGGAAATTATTTTCTTAGGATTATCTCACCACGGAATTGGTTGCTTGATTATTCCATGCCTTGCATATACACAAACACGCATACTAGCCTTTAAGTATGCTTGTATATATATGTACGTATGTATGTATGCACACACACGCATTCAAACACGAAAACCCGGCAAACGGTGAACAAATTTATTCACATGGTAATTGATACATTTGTGTAAGGAAAAGAGGTAGGAACCCTCGCATAAAAGACAAAAACAGGATTAGTGGGGAAAATTAAAGGATACAGATCACCAGTGCAAAAAATTTCGTTGACCGGGACTTGAACCACTGGTTTTACAGTATTTGATTATGTATCATACTCGTGCATTTCCACAATTAATGGTTGTATGGTATTAATAAATTGATACTTCTTTAAAAATTATTTTCCGGTAAACATTTCTGATATGGAACTCTAAACTTTTTGTTCAAGCTATGGAGAAAATTAAAAGTTGATCTAAATGTCGACGCATGGCGTATTAATCATTGCCAAGGCTTTCAAGCCGTTAGACGCTAGTCTAGGATGCATTTCCCGGCCTTACACATTTGTCTACAAACCACAAGCATTCGCAGGCTATATATTAACTAATGTGTTCTTATTCAATTTAATTTCTGATTAAGAGTCAAATACTATAGCTCGCAAAGTTTTAATTCGCAGCAGGAAGATATGCATTCAGGTTGGAATTCATGTAGCCAATGCAACAGATATTAATGTTATCTGTCGAATATTTTAAAGGAAACTGGATCTATTATAATGAAATGTTTATGATTTCATTTTATTTAATTCTGTATAATGACCACTGTTGAACTAAAACCAGTAATCTCGAGAAATAGAAGTTTTTTGCACTTGGCAATAATTTTCATTTAGAGCCTGGAATGCCAGTAAAGGGAACTTTGTGCTCAGCTGACTCTCCTTCAAGATCTACCGCTACCAAATATTGAAGGAACCGAAGTTTCTCAGTTAATGGGTACAGAGTGGTGAATTTACGGTTCACGATATGCGATTTACAGTTACCAAAAGGGTACTTACTCACGAACACCAACTGAACTTCAAATCCATTTACTCCATAGTGTGACTCCATGTCTGAGGATTTTACTGTTTCTCCTTATCCGTCCTACGTTCAAGAAGGGGTAGAATTTGTTACAACTTCTTGAATGCATTCATACTTACCCCTGTCATCCTGCTTGCACTGATAACGATTAATGCAATTTTAAAATGTTCTCATTCGTCTTTTTACGGTCGATTATCGAACGGAAGTTATTTTATGAAAGCGGTGTAAGTATTATTAGGACGAAATAGCGTTTCAGCTGTTGCTGAAATAGCATGGGCACACGAAGATTTGTTATTGTCAGCAACGTTTTGGATCATTTCATTGGACTCATTTAACAATTTAGATAACACTGGTTGAAGGTGTGTCGAGAAATTCTCCTAGAAATGTATTAAAATAAACTTCAACGAAATGTCAAGTTATGTATATGGTATCCTAGGGGAATAGGCTACTGAGATCTTTAGAGTTAATAATGATTTCAAAAAGTGATTTCTATTCCGACAGGTAAATGATTTTAAAAACTTGTATTTCAATGTCATCGACTTGTACACATTATCCTGCTAGTGTCCACACTGCAAGGGCGTTTGATGAGGCGGGGGTGTTGGCTTAGTTACTTTATACATAATTTCAGTGATATGTATATCTGTTCATTTACAATTCCTATCCTTTCTGCTGTCAGCAAAAATCATACGGGTAAAATGGCTAGGAATCCTTGTTAGGTTAGTGATAATTGGCCTTGAAATTTGAATTTGTTTTACTTTCCAGGATTTGTGGCTCGTCTCTTCTTCTGGCTATGCATGCCATGAAACGCACCGTTCCTATCCTTTATTATGTTGCATGCTTGTTAACCTACTGTCCATTCTCCTCTTGTGTTTGTCTATTTCTCCTTTGGTGGGTGTAACAGCTCCCTAACGCCATCTCCTGGGCAATGAATCGGAGTATTTCTTCGCTTTATAAGATCGCAGATTTCAGTGTAAAGTACCTTTTCTCGATAGCTCAAGTGGTGAGAGCATCCGCCCGGCAAGTGGAGAGATCCGGTGTTCAAGTCCCGGTCGAGGAAAATATTTTTATATTTGTGATCTGCTCAAATCCACCTTCCCCACCTCTCTCGTGTTCGTCCTTTATGTCTACTCCTTTCCCATTTCCTTATCTCTATGTGAATGAATATATATATATATATATATATATATATATATATATATATATATATATATATATATATATATATATATATATATATTCATTCTAACAGAAATAGGTATATTTATTTATTTATTTATTATCGACTTAATTGGGCGAGGTTGAGACTAAATAGTCCCTTCTTCCACCTAACCCTTACATTACATACATCACATTGAAGACAATTACATACAGCCAAGCCCTGGATGGAGAAAATCCACCCAGACGGGAATCGAACCCGTGACCTCTCAGTTGGTAGACGAGGACGTTACCCCGCCGCCACCGGGGCCGGCTAAGGTATAAGGAAAGGGGATAGGAAAACACATAAAAGGCGAACACAGGACATGTGGGGAAGGCGGTTTTTGAGCAGATCACGAAAGTAAAAATATTTCCTTAGTTGTTTTCCTATCCCCTTTCCTTATACCTATTTCTGTTTGAATGAATATTTGAGCGCCGTATGGCGGGATTTTCAAAGTTTGTATATATATATATATTTCTGTCTGTCTGTATTTATATATGTCTGTCTGTTCTGTTTGTATATATATATTAAGTTTGTATATATATATATATATATATTTTGTATTTATATATATATATATATATATATATATATATATATATATATATATACAAACTTTGAAAATCACGAAAGTAAAAATATTTCCTTATCCGGGATTTGAACCACGGGCCTTCCACTTGCCGGGCGGATGCTCTACCACCTAAGCTAATAAGGAAACCTGATTTACCTTGCGATCTGCGTGATCTGCTCAAAAACCGCCTTCCCCACATGTCCTGTGTTCGCCTTTTATGTGTTTTCCTATCCCCTTTCCTTATACCTATTTCTATGTTTGAATGAATATTTGTGCGCCGTATGGCGGGATTTTCAAGTTTGAATATATATATATATATATATATATATATATATATATATATATATATATATATATATATATGTATATATATATATATAAGTGGCTAGTACTTGGTATCACCTTTTTGAGATCAAGAGTTTATTTTAATCCTGAAAGGAAAACAATGGGGATTTATTTTTTTATTTTTTAACCCTGGATTTCATTTTTAGTACGGTTGAAAAAGTAAACAAAATATCTATGGCTTATTGTGTCAAACTTTGCTCAATATAAATTACAGTAGGGTGTTTACTAATATGCATAATAGAACAATTATTCAAAATTATGTAGTGACAACTACATGTCGTTATAAACAACTCATTTAAGGGGAACCCTTAAGGCGATACGGGGGCCATAGCGAAACCAAATTGTTCTGGGAAATGAGTCAGTTATCGGGAAGTGATTGCGTGTCTTCTCTGGCCATTCATTATTTTTGCAGATTATGATGTAGGAATTTGCTTTTAGCGGGAAATTACTTGAGCTTTAACCCTTGAAGAGTTTGAATAATCTTTTGCATTCAATCGAAATGATCGTTGCGTGTGGGAAAAACTTTGAATTGCGAGAGAATGAAACCTTTAAGAGTACGCCTCTCAATGCGTCATCCTTAAATAAGAAAGTGTCCACGTTTGTGAACAATAAATCCTCACATATATCCCCATGCATGGTTTTTTACAACATTTAGCATGGCAATAGCGTGAAGTGTTAATACAAACAAATTCGTATTTGATTCGTCATACTTATGTAAACAGTGAGGATTAAAATGAATACCACAAAAAAGAAGCTTACTCACTTTTTGTTAATTATCTGTTTTATTTTTTAGAAACATATATTTTATTTTTATGAACCTCTTGGTTCACGAAGAAATATTGTGAGGGTTCGTGAACTACTTCTAGATAGCGTGGATACATCAGTATACATACCTCTTTATGTTACCATTCAATGGAAATGATTCGTATCGTCATTTTTATGAAATCATATTTCTATGCGGGCCTGAATAATTTATTACCTATAAATTAGTAATATAATCCAAGCTTCCCACCAATTGAATAACATATGAAATGATAACTGAAAAACTTTTGACAATATTTGTCTTGATACGAATTGAATGCGTTATTGGAGATAAATTCCTAGCATTAAATACATAAGTGCACACTTGTGCCATTTAAACAAAGGTGACATTTTTCATTTTTTTTTGGGTCAACTCCGGTTATTATGCTCGATCTGTTCGATACGCAAATGTTTATTCGCTCTCGTGTCTCATTTTATTCGTTACTATTCCTTATCGCACCCTTTTCCTCCAGATTTCTCCGCCATTAAATCCATCCAATATTTTGTTCTTCGAAATTTTTATTTATTCCGTTTGAGCGTTTTGTGTAAACGTAAAACTCTCTCTAGAGGTCCCAGGTCGGCCGCGAGAGGTGGAGGTGAGGGGTACGGGGATAACGGACGAGGGAACGAATGGTGTTTCTCCTCACCCTCTCCCTATTCCATTTCCTTATCTTATAATATACGGGAATTTTAGAAAATCGAATTCCATTTACCACTTCTCACTTTCTTATCACACCTCCTCTCGCTTTTCCTTCCCCCTTTGCTCGGACTGAAATCTCCAGCGTTACGTTTATCCCGCATGAGACATATTTCCGTTCGTTTTCTGACTTATCTCTTTCGTTCCACCGCGGGAGTCTCGTTTCAACGTGTACAACTGCCCTCGGAATTGTGAGTAATCGAGTAATTCGTGGCTGCTCCTTCGCAGTCTCACCTTCCCTTTTGGCGTTCACCGTGATACTCCGCGGCGATGTTCACACCTAACAGAAATTACCTGCAGTGGGCTTGATGAGAATATAATGGATGAATGAATGGGTGCGGTATCAGGCGGCAGGGACGTGATATTTCGTGACGATTCGTCCAACGCCGCCCCCACCCTTTCCTCCTCTACACTACTAACAGCTCCCCCTCGCCTATATCCAAACGTCCTCGCAGCACTCAGCGCGAAGTAAAAGCAGAATAGGAACTCGAACGACCGGTAATCCGAGTTGATTTTTATTGTTCTGCCTTAATTATTGGCAATTCGCGGGAGTTATATCATTGCCGAGTATTGTCCGAAAGTGAAAATGTATGTTTACTGGCTCATTGAATGTTCAAATCGCAGGAATGTAACTTTCGTATTTATTTCTACGTGGATCATCGGCTCCTACAGCCGAGTACTGTCGTCGAAATGTCGACGTGGATTGTCGTTTTTCTCCTATCTACTTCGCATTTATTTTTATTTAAATTGATAAAGGGGATGAGAAAACACCATTGATGAGGAAGACCCATCTCTCCGTCGTGTTCAAAAATTTCTGTGCATTAATCTAGCCACTGAATACACCGACGGAGTATAAAGGAATGGTAAAAAAATTGTAACCATCATTACACTTGAGTCTTTGCTCGACGTTCAATGAATTGTCATGGAGAGATCATACGAATTATTTTATGGGCGATGGTTTTCCTGCATTATGCGGGGAGGGGAGTGTCTTTAAACACTGAACTGATTCCGTAGTCAAGTTATTTCACGTGTGCGCAAGACATATTTCCCTAAGTTTATTGTAGGAAGCGCTGTAAAGTATCGAACGATGGATCATTCCGTTTTAACAGGCACGCAGTTTATAGGGCGACCCCGGTTCTCCAACTCCATCTCATTTGTTTGCAGATTCAAGAGTGAGAGAGAGCTCCGGGGACGGATGGAAGGAGGACGGGCGAGTAGCATGGTTGGGAGGGGTCTTCGGCAATAATCCGGAAACCAAAGCGGGTAACCCCCTCAGGGGGGCGCGGTGATTAAAATCCCATTAGCGGCAGGGTTCTGGGATCGCACGCCAATGCCTCGTAAAACTTATACGGCCGGAAGAGCGCAACTTATATTTCATTGAAAACGTGCTTATCCGCCGGCATCGGATCAGCCCCCGACGGCGACCGCTCGAGCTCGCCGCGGAAAATCTCCCGCGATGCAATGGTCGGTTACTGCTTTCGGTCGCGGTCATCTACGATCGCCGTCGGATCTCGTTCGGTTTTGTTTTTCTTTTCCTCCCCCCTCACCGCCAAGCCCTCTGGCTCCTCCAAATGCCCCTCTCGTCCCCTCACGCACTCCTCCCTTCTTCGTTCCCCGCCCCACCACGGTCTCTCTGCTATCTCCTCACCTTTCCCTGGAGATATCCCGATCCACGATCTCCTTTCCCCTCCTCTCCCATGCGCTCCCATGGAAGCGCTTCCATATTTTATTTCACCGCATCACTTCGCGCGGCCCCGGGGGGGCATTGCAACCACCTTCCCCTCCTCTCACTATCCTCTCCTCCCGTTGCACGCCCCACACACACAAACGAACTCCCCCCCTCCCAGTTAACCCCACGCCTCTAGTCCCAGCACCACCACCACAATCTCCTCCGCCGCCTCCCCACTCTTTTCCGAGACTCTCAGATTCCCCCGCTCGATCTCCCTCTTTCTACCACGCTGCCTCCGGACATATTTTCTCCCTCATCCTCCGCGCTATTCCCTTCCCCCGCATTGCAAGGCTGTAGCATCGAACGGAGATGAACAGGTTTGGCCAAGATGGATATCTCTCAGGTTGTCTCTTGCCCCTTTTGAGGGGAACCGGGGGGGAGGGGAGGGGAGAGACGGGGGTTCAAATAAAAAGTACCCGGGGGAAAGGGTTGGCTATTTGTATGTGTGTGTGTCCGCGTGTGTGGTTGTGGTCGTGGGGGATGAGTGTTCGCGTCGGCGGGTCGGATCAGCCAAGAGGGGGGTGGGGGTCCACGGTGGTGGAACGAGCGCATCTCCCCCGACAATTCGCCCTCTTCTCCACCTGACGTTTGGGTGCTTCCGGGATGCGCGGGTGTGCAGCACATGAGGGCCGTCTCCCTCCCTCTCCCCCTTCCTCTCTCGCTTCCCCTCCTTCTCCTACCAGACCGATTCCCCAGCGTTGTTCTCCGCAGATCGGTGCGTCTTCTGCTCCTCTCCCGTGGATGTTCGCGAGTGGGTCGGGAGGGCGGTAGGAGGGGAGACTAAGGCCCGGTCGTCCGGCTTACGACCTATCGCCGCGCAGGGATCAGTCGGCGAGAGAGAGAGTGAAAGCAAGAGGCTATTTGGGTGAGGAGGGAGTGGGGAGGGGAGGTTGGAGCGGTGTTGGTGGTGGAGGGATTTGCGTAAAGAGTCTCGGAGCAAGTCGTTATATTGCCACACAGTCAATTGATAGCCACTCCTGCGGGTCCCTCTTCTCTTGCCCTCTTTCTCTTTTCCCCCGGGCGAGATAAAGCGACCGGCTCCATCTCGCTCTCCTATCTCTCTCCCTCCCTCCCGCCTTTCTCTCTCTCCTTTCTCTTTCGCCCCTCGGGTGCTCATCTTCCGCGTTCTCTTTCTTTTCTTCGTATCCACTTATACGAATGGATAGGCAAGGTGGTCGGAACACAGAGGATTTCTATCTAGTGTTTGGTTCCAGCTTGATTTTCTTCTTTGGTTACGTTTCCCCGGCTCGTTCCCGGGCGACGAGGGATACCGTGGTGCGTAATATTTCGCTCGAACTATACTCGCTGAATTGGTCCGGACGATTTCATTTTTTTAAATTGGAACAATTGCAGCCACGAGCGTACTTGAACTCATTCCTTCTCCTCATTTTCCTAGAGCCATAGGCAGATCCTTTCCCTCCATTGTGCTCTTATTCATGCTTTCAGGATATCCACGCAAAATTTTCAAATCTGTCGGCTTCATCTTGAGAAAGGTCGACATTTTTATTCCGCTGTCCCGATGCCGTAAATAGCGTTGTTTACAATCATTGAATAATCGTTTCGAGAATCTCCATGCCTAAGACTCGAGCGTTCGCCCAAAATCGTTTCATTATCTCCCAAACGTCAGATGGCGCAGTCAGTGCCGCTGATTTGTTGGCCCCTCATTTTATCTATCATGTCTTACCTTCCACTGCCGTTTTCCATGTATCTACTTGGTTCACCTCCGCTCTTCACATTTTCTCTTGCTATCTTTTATCGCTATCTGATTGTGCTTCAAATTATTTGCTCCGCGTCTCCCCTTTCCCGAACAACTTCGAATTCTGCATCCCCCTCTCTCCCGAGTGTACCCCCCCTTTCCCGCGTCTCCTTTCTCTTTCCGCCGCCGGACGCTCGCGACCACTTATCGTTCGTGTCCCCTCTCTTTGCCGGTCGCGAGTTCTCGGAATGATCGCCTCCATTCTTCCTATTGCCTCATAATAAAACCGCCCCGTGGAAGGAGTCGAACATCTCGCTCTTCGATCGCCTTTACAGGTGGGCAGGTCGAACCGGGAGCCCGTAGGATGCGAGGAGGGAGAAAGGGAGGTATTGAGGGTAACGGTCGTTGTATAATAAACGGCGTTGATATTCCACCTCGGCCCGATAGGGATAGGGTAGATTGTCCAGGTTCTACCCCCGTCCTCTCTCCCCGTACCCATTTCTTCACTTGCCAGTGTTTTTCCTCTTTACTTGCCCTGGTACTTTGTCCTTAGCTTGGCTCAGCTGTTATCTGCCCTACGGTTCCAACTAATGAACCACCTCGAAGGAGCGTGAGGATCTTAGATTTTAGCGATGAAGGAAAAAAGCAATGTAAGTTTAGTTACAGGCCTGGGATTTAATAGAGATAGAAATCATTTAGTACTGATAATTCGCAATGTTATCTACCGGGAGTTCTTCTTTAAATTTTATTCTTACTTTTTCTAATGTCTAATTTCTTTCGCCTAAAAATCTTTTTTAATGATTAAGTGATGACTGGAAAAGTAATTTAATTTATCTTTTGCCAAGTTCATTTTAAATGAATTACCTTATATTTATCGAGTCTTTGGCCAAAACTATGTTTTGAGTGTTTCACTCCCGTGTAGTGAATCGACCTAATAACTCATCTCTGCATAATAATGTATTTCAACTGCTTATCAGGTCACAATTAAATAATATAGTTGAGTCAAGAACTTAAATTTTCTCTACTTCTCGATAAATATAGGGTGTAAGTGTACATTTACTTATTTAAGAAGAAATTTCTATTTCATTTTTATGTGTCAACATAATAACATAGTGGTATGCAATAACGGGATGCAGTCACTGAAGGCATACTGAATCAATTTCATCCCACCAGGGAAATAAATACCTAAATTTGTTTCAACGAGGAGAAGGCATTAAAGCGTGGCAAATAAACTTCTCCCTTATTTGAAACGATGATATTCGCTGTACGTTCTCTCTTTGAATTACTGTCTACCTTATTTCTTCTGCTCATTTTCACCTGAATGTCGAAGATAATGTAACTAGGTGGTGTTTTACTCGGGTCAAAGCACACCTTGCTCTCGCAATCCTCAATTTTATTTATACCCTGGGTCCATTAATTTTTCAATTTGATCCTTTGTACGCTGCGTTTTGAAAGTTTTACCTGGGGGTTTTGCAAATGGAGTATGGTAATAAGATATGCATTATTCCTTAGGACACATGCACAACACTTATCCGTTGTCTTTCATTAAGATTACGTACCCTCGGCGGAAATATGAAGCGTTCTCCAAGGATCGGGTTCGATCGGTCAAATCAGAGTTATTTGGCCCTTTTATGGTCTCGGCAGAAGATAGTCGATTTCAAATATCACCCTCATCTCTGGAGGCCTCGCGTACGTCGATCAGGAGAACGGCAAACGTGCCATTAACACTCCCACGCGCCCAAGCCCAACCCTTCAGAAATCCATACGCCACGTCTTCAATCAACATCCGCCCATTCATCCATCCACCGGTTCCCTAACGGCGGTATCTCTTCAAACCGTAAGAGGCGTGTAATCCGAGAACAATCTCGTATATCTCGGGAGAGGAAAAAAAATATTTATACTTATAATGCGCGAGCGCAGCCAATGGCATGGAAAAACTCGCCGTCCGACCCGGGGCGATCCTTTGTGCGGAGGCCTATAAAAAATCATTAACATACATTACGAACCCGTGGCTTCCATAAAACATAATCGATGTCAAAGTAAATGAACGGCGGAGGTTGGAGAGATGGAGGTGAGGGGAAAGGGGATGGGAGTATTCAAAAGGAGTGGGGAGAGATAGACTCGCGAGATTACGAGACTTCGGGTAGGGCAAGTGTACTCTCTCTCTCTCCCATGAGACGGTTGTCGAGCGAAGGGGATAGGGAGGTGGTGGGAGGGCAAGCAAAGAAGGTGGGTGGGGAGGAGAGAGGGTGAGAGGGGAGGCGCTGTAGATTGAAGTTAGGCGGAGGGGGGGTTGTCTGGGCGAAAGGGAAGAAAAGGGGGTTCAGGAGAACATTCCTGGGCGTGGCTGCTCGGGAGATCTTGAATCTGGGAGACGATTTAGGCCGTGTTCTCCTTTATTTATATTCATCAATGTTAACAGTTATGAGCGGAGGAATGTTTATTAGTGGGCGATGGGGCGGAGGAGGGGGATTCGCGAGATAGCTGGTTTTTCGTTTTTATTTTATCCGCCATTTTCATTTATTTCGTTTTTTTTGGCGGGAGGAGAGGTGGAAAGGGAGGGTGAAAGAGAGCTTGGGGTTGGTCGAGGGAGGAGGTTTTAGCGAGGAGGAGATAAAGGCCGGGAGTGGAGGACGAAAGGGAGCGAAGTAGGGTGGGGAGTTATTTCTGAGGGAAAGCGTGGTTTTCCTCAATGTGGCGATGGTGTCCGGGAAGATGGGGGTGTGAGGAGAGGGAGTGATAGAAGTGTGTGTGTTTATAAGGACGCTGGAATGGTGAGAGAAAGATTGGAGGAGTGGTTGGTTGCTCCGGAGAGAGGGAGAGTGAGGAATGCGGGGACCCAAGTGATAAGGATAAGTCTTGCATTTTTCATTGCTTCCCTCACCCCTCTCTCCTCCCTCCTCGCCGGCATCCCATCCCACCCCCGAGACTTCCAGGGAGGTATCTCTCGCCGATCTCCTCTCTCCCCTTCCCCCCTAAACCCCACACCCCTCGCATTAGTGCCCCTTCATCCCCAACCCCTCCGCCGTTATTTCCACCCCAGCTAGGGCTGCCAATGTAGTGAATTTGTGGATAGATGCAGTGATTTTTGGTGGTCGGAATAAATTGCTAAAAATTGGGTGAATTAGGAAGAGCCACTCCCCAGGAATAAATTTAGTTTCAGTCGTTCGATTGCTCCTAGCTGCCAACCCTTTGCTGCCCCTAAGTTTTGATTGTGGTTTGAAATAGTAGACGCTTAGTAAGGCGGACAAGATTACGTATTATCATCTATCGCCTTTGAAAGTGAATTTTAGGTCAATGGATGAGATAAATGATATGGAATACCTGCGCGTGAAACTATAATATTTTGCGTTCTGTTTTCCTCAGAGTCCAAATTTGGCTTTTGGACTAGTAGGAAATTAACTCGGGTATTATTTGTGCGGATGGTCATCATGGAAAAAGATTTGTTGGAGTCCATGCCAAAATTATAGAAATTTAATCTGAAAGGTTTTCAAAAGAAGGAACTGAATTTGTTTCTGTGAGGCGAATCTGAATATGTCTTCATATTTCCTTGCTAATCACGGGCAGCCAACATAGGCTCCCTTTTTATCGAAATTTTGGGTGAGGCATTCGATGTGATCCGTTCAGCGAACCGTCCTAATGTTGGCAGCTATGCTCCCGGGTCTCTCCTTATTCCATCTCTCCCTCGCCTTTCTATTTTCTCTCCTCCCTCCCCATTCGTCCAACACTCGTCCCTTACATAAACCAAAGGAGGAGAAGAAGGTAACCCTTCTTATCACTTTTTCAATTATTCATAACGACCTTCTCCTCCGTCGATCGCATATCGTCCATAATGGTTTACGAGATGAATTTTTGGAGGATACGCTCGCAAAGGATAGCGAGAAGAAAACAGCTGCAGTAAAAATTTTCTGAGAGAATCGTTTTCGGGATTTGATGGATGTAACGGGTTTTTACCCCTGATCTTTTCTAATTTTTTACCACCTTCTCCCGCCAGGGAGAATGTCTTTAAAGATTCTTAAGATTTAAATCTCTCCCTCGAATCCCCTTAGAATCCTAGTCAGGCAAGCTCTCTACTTTTTCTTTGACAGGGATATACTATGTGGACAAAAGTTTAATAGCCTGTGAACACACTACACCCATCATCCACTTTCACTGTTCTGCGACACATTAAACTTTTAATACGTAGTTATCAGCTCGATATCTTCCCGTAAGAAATTTTATACGCATAACCTAAGTTCTATGAACTAGTTTAGTTTAAATTTCAGTTCAGATGCATTAAAGATATTTTTTGGAGCTGATTTCTATCAATCATTAATTTTATATCTACCCTTTTATGTATTTATTTAATTCATTTGAAGAAATAACTTTCATAGATTTATGGTGGTGTACGTATATCACAAAAAACCATTTTCTGTGGAATATTATAATTTTTATTCTGAATTTAGGATTTCAGACTTCATCGATCCATTAGGAAGGCGTTTATTGCTTAGCGTATTCCTGCCAAGAGCGTAATTTTAGTTTCCCATTACCTGCCAGGAAGAAAAGCAAACGAAAAAATCCTAGGTATTGTTTATCATGTAGGGGAGGAGAGGAGGCTATTGGGTGAAATTGTAAGAAGACGAAAAGTGCATGCAGGAGTTACTGAGAGGAAGCAATTGAAATTTGAAGGTGGTGATAGAGGAAAGAATGTTGGTTGAGTGAGACAAGAGGGAGGGAAAGGATAGGCATGATGAATGAAACAATGGGAGGCTGAAAGGACGTTGGGTTGTGTGATGGTGGTGGAAAGAAAGTGGTGTATTGTATTATGTGTGGTTCCTCGGCATTCAGTCCCGTGGTAAGCGACGCTTAGAAGACTTGCAGGGGGTCCGTGGGTTTTCAATAAACAATCTATTACTGGAGGATCACTATGATTGAATAAATATTTATTGTTCACTCTAGGAACACTACCAGTTATGGATTAGATATTCCAGCTTTTTCCCCCGCCGTCTTCGAAACATTTCCTATGCTGAATTCTATGGTTTCAGGCTCAACTTTGTGGAGGTTCATTTTTAACGATTTCCTATGCTCTTTAATTGGCGTTAATCACTATATATCTCATGTGTTAATCAAATATCTCTTTTATGAGTAGAATATTTTGGGTAGTCGTTTAGGTCTCTTTGAAATTTTTGCTGAGACCGGACAAACTCAGAACATCTCGTGAAAAACGTAGAAGATTTCTTTTCCTCTAAACTACGCTGAAAATGACATCGATTCTCCCCTCCTCCATACATTTGAATATATTCAAAGAAGATCACGGCATTCGCTCATTAAAATTTATTCCCGAGAAACCTCGTCACTATCTCAACCCCTTCTTTTCCTCTAAAAACCCTTCACTACCACGACTCCCCGCAAAGACTTCCCTTGATCCTCCTTCGATTCTTTTCCACGCGAGTGGCAATTTTCGACCAGCGTCGATTTCCCCGACAATCTAGATATATGTATTTTTTTCCTTTCTTGAGCCATTTCCTCCCTTTATCGTCGTCCTCTAATCCAGGAAACACTTTAACGTATCCCTTTACATCTGAAGCATTACATCAGAAACTTTGCTCCAACGCCTTCCTCCGTCCTCCCCCTCCTCATCGCCTCCCTCCATTCCTCCATTCCCTTCCCCCCCCCCCATTACTCCTGCGCCCCCGCGAACACAGGGACGCTTTCAAAACTTACACCTTAAAGCCTTCTCTCCCACTCTTTCCTTTGCTACGCAGTCGTCGTCCGAATATTCTTTCTTTCACTCCAGCTCTCTCATTCCCTCATGGCGGCAGGCCCCTTCTCCAGTTCTAGGGCGGAGATAAACGGACAGATAGGAGCTCGCCGTGATAAGGAAGGGAACAGGCGTTGGATAGTTCTGAATTTTTTTCGGACATGAGTAAATGGGAATGTTGGGCGAGAAATAAGGTTGGATGAGGATTGGAAGGAGTTGATGGGGGATGGGGAAATCACGTGGGGGATGAGGAGAGAGGGAGGTCAGGAAATGGGAGTCGTTTGGAAATGAGAAGGCAGAAGGCCCTTTGGAAATCGAGTCGATAAAAGGGTGACTCGAGGAACGGTTTCTTTTACTTGTTTATTTCTCACTCGGATATAAATAAATTAAGAGCCTCTCTTTCCTTCTGCCATCTTTGATATTTAACTTTCTTCGGTTTTGCTGTTACAGCTTGATTTCATGGGACTGAGCGAGTTCCATTAGTCCGTTTTCAGCGAAGATTCTCGTCCATCCGTTTATTTAGCTGACAACTCACATTACTTTTGAAATGGTGTTTACCTCGGGTACGAGAATTCTGCCCTGATGACTAAAGATGTACGAGTCGTAATTGTTTAAAAAATATCACGTCTGAAGAATTTTATTTTAAAGTGCTCCATTCAATTATTGTGAGCCATGAAAAATCTTTGGAAAATCTTTTATGCGTTGTAAACACTATAATTATTGCAAGTACGGTTCAATGCAAGAAAAAAGATCTACATAAGACTTTTGCCTGCTTGCGTATTAAATCAATTTTCAGGAGTATCAAGTATTATTGTTTTGAACTATCACGAAATTTCATAATTATCCTTATTTAATCCTTTTTTTCTCGTTGCAAGTTTTCGTGAGCCATATGCGAGTAGCTAGTTACCTTAGTATCCATTCCTGAAAAAGAAGCCATATGTAGATTACTTCTTGTTTTAAGGACACGTGCACAAAATTTCGATTAATGTTTATTTAACGATGGAGTTGAAGATTCCAGAATTTATGAGTTAAACCTTATCCACATCTCTGCTCAAGCTTCTACTTTTGACCTCAAGGCATATTATCGGCATCATTACGAATTGTTTTTACATCTTCCTCAGAATCTGTGGGGGGAAAGAGTAATGTAAACCTGTACTGTACCCAGATCCGGCCTTTTTCTCCCCCATCAATCGCCCACTTGATGTAAAACAGGCAAGAGTAAGAGGGAATAATCTCTCGTCTCCGTGGCTCCCTCCCTTTATCTGTCATCAGCACCTTCACACAATTCTTCTTGCCGAACAACCCCTTCGAGCGTGATGCGTAATCGAAGTAGTGTTTGGCCGTTGTCGCTGTGACAAGAAAAACATCGCCCAAGAAACATATTTCGATAGGCCTTTGGCAGTCGACTTGAGGAGCTATCGTGCACCACCTGCATGTTTAGGCTTTCGTTCCGGACACGTGGGAGGGGCAAGAGGGGACGTTTAAGCAGAAATAAAATGACGAATCGTTCATGGTTTCGGCCGCGCTAGAAATCTCATCAGCATCTGTCCTCCCACGCTCTCCCTCGGTGTTCCTTATTAGAAACGGAAGATAGTCACCTCTCGCGGCGCCACGTGTTTGTAATCCCCTCCATTCCGCCGGAATTATTCGTCGTCACGCATCTCCAATACTCCTGGCGTCCTGAAAGCGTGAACCCTCAGCGGCAGGGGGAGGCTGGGGGTGAATTTGCCAGTCGCTCTAGACCTTTCTCTCCCCCACAGATTTTACTCACGGATTCGTGGAACGGCGGTAGAAACTGAAAATAAGGGGTGTTTTGGACTACTTTGAATGGCGTTCTGGAAACGTTTATCCCATCGGTTGGCACTGCACGTCGCGTGGCTTGGGTTGAGGTAAGCGTTTGGTAATTTCGCTGCCACAGTTCATTAAGGGAAGTGATTTTTCGTTTCCTTTTTTAACCTTTAGGCATTTTGGACGGAATGAAGGGGGCAGAAAATATGCGGAATATGAAGGAGTATTTATTGTTGTGGTAGGGCGACACGTTCTGTCGTATTAATCGTGACATGGAGGGAAAAGAGAAGAGGGTTGGTGAGAGAAATTCAGAGGCAGTTGAAGCGGATACATGACTTTTAGATTGAGGATGGAACGTTGAAAACTGTGATGGAGGGGGAATGTTAGGCCAGGGGGGTAGAGTACAAGGAAATATGTGTTGGACGGGATGGGAGGGCACAATATTTGGCATTGGATCAGAGTGTATTGTATTTTACGGTTTCAGGGTTTTACGTGTTGTGAAGAATGGAAATGTAACGATTATTAGTTTATGTTTCCACCCAAAACCTATGTTAAACGGTAGACTGTCATGAATTGAACCATGATTCATTAGTTCGTGTTTCGTGGGGAAACTATCTAATGATTCGAGAACAGATCGACGTCAAAATCGCTTTTGTCCTGATATCGGTCACACCTACGTAACCTAAGTGTTTTCGCGAAATATTTTATACTTTCTGTTGAGCAATGAAACGAGAATCTTCTTTGGTCAGTTAAGGATTGCTGGTTTTATGGAGTAAACGGGCCAAATCGTTCATTGAGTATGGCATAAAAATTCTTGATACCAGTAGCTTTTACGTTGTAAATTAATTCCTTTTGTGATCAAGTATCCTTCACAATACCCTCTTGAATCCCTTTCGCCAACTATCCGTGCGCTTCTTATCGTGGGAACCTTAATCCGGCATTATGTTGGATTTTGTAGATTTCGGGGCTCCGCGGTTGACGTCACAAAAAACTGTCAGGAAGTGCCTCGGCATAAATCTCTATTAAGAAAAGCCGCCATTTAGAGATATTGAAAAGAGAAATGTGTAAAATTCTCATCTGATAATTCGTCCAAGGATAACTCGCATGATGTTTTTATTTCTCCCCGAAGAATTTACCGTGGATCCGTCTCAGTAGCATACGCACCAAATCAAGGGAGTCACTTTTGTGTATGTGTGTATATGTATGTATGTATGTAGATAATTTTATATGTACAGCATATACAGCAAATATATACATGTACACACACACACATATATATACACATATACATATATATATATACACACACACATATATATATACACACATATACATACATACATATATATATATATATATATATGAGATGAAGAGGGACCTGATATAGATTAGTTTGCTAGGTGGGGAGTCACAAAATGTTTATTTGATAGTTGCGTCCATCCAAAAACCTACCTTAACCGGTAGATTATCTAATAATAATAATATATATATATATATATATATATGTGTGTGTGTGTGTGTGTGTACATGTATATATTTGCTGTATATGATGTACATATAAAATTATCTACATACATATACAATTTTTGATTGGAACAATTTACCTGCAAACATTTTTAACCCCTTTCCTAACAGAGTCCAAACTGTTAAGAAAAGATGTAAACAACTTCTGTAATCATTTGATTGATGTGTGGTATAAAATTAAATGTAACAGCTTAATGTTTTTTCTTGTTGATTGGGAAACAAATGTTAATAAAATGGGGATTTTCTTTTTTTTATGTACTACAGATGGGTGTTTGGAAATTTCCTTAAAGTGTATTTTTTTTCTTTTTTCAGAATTATTTTATTTATTATCTTTTGTGATGTTGATTGTATTTCAGAAACCATGTTATTTTTCCAAGGCAAGTTTATTGTAACACTTGGAGCTTGTGTGCCACCTGACATTTGTCTATTTGCACATGTAAATTTTAATAATAATAATAATAATATACACACACACAAAAGTGACTCCCTTGATTTGGTGCGTATGCTACTATATATATATATATATATAGATACATATATATACATATATATATATATATATATATATATATATATATATATATATATATATATATATATATATATATATATATACATACATGCTGTAGGAAAATAGTGTAGATGAAATAAGATACTCATTTCTACTTATCCGTACAATAACCCGTCCACAATGCAAACTCTCTTTGTCTCTCAATCTCTCTCTGCCCTGTATCTGCGGAGTCGTAATGGAAAAATTGAAGGGGTGTGAGAGGAAGGAGGGGTGCATAAGGATAAGGGAGGAGGAAGGGTGGGAATGCATTGCACCCCCTCCTCAGGGATTCCCCCTTCGACTCCACCCCCCACACCCACTCCCAGCCTTCACCCTGAGGCACGTTGGCTGAGAGTTCTCCCTCCGCCGTCTCCGATAAGCGAACGATCCCCGTAAACTCCCCTCCCCATTTCCACCGGTTCTCCCCCTCACCGGGTGGGGGTTATTTTTGAATCGGAAAAGCTGGTTATTTCGATCGGGGGAGGGTGGAGGACACGGGCAGTCCGTTTGTTTGTTCTTTTGTTCGCTTTGCGGACGTCATCGCCAACGGGAATCGGTCAATTTTTCCCGAGTCCGCATCGGGAAGAATACGGGAGGGAGGAAACGGGAAGGAGCACAGAGAGAGAAAGGAGATTGGACTGACGGAGGGAGGGAAGAGAAGGGGGGGTGAAGAAAAAGACGGAACGGGTGAAAGATGGAGAAGTCCTGGTATAGGAATAGAGAAAGAGAAGGAGAGAGGCAGATAAGGAAGTCTTTCGGATTCGTTTTTTTTCGGTGGGGGTGGTGGCGGCGATAAAGGAGAGTTTAGACAGGGAGGGTGGCGTGCGAAGGGGGTTGATTTCGGGTGTCGGATCGGGTGGCGGCGAATTCGGTTTTGTAATGTGAGGGCGAGGAGAGGTTGTTCGGAGGGTTGGGTGGGGGGGGAAGTAGGAAGCAAGGGGAGTCCCCACTCTCCCCCGACTCCACCCTAATTCTTCCGAAGGCTTCCGTGAGTTGCGACCCGGCCCCGTTGTGGGTGTAGGACGGGGGCGGGGGAGGTGAGGCGTGAAAAAGGGGTGGCCAGCTCCCATTTTACAAGGACTTCTCACTCGCGTTTATGACACCTTTTTTGGGGGCTAAATCTCCGATTTCGGAGATTTCGATAAGGTTTTTATACATTTCTATATGTCCAGCAGGAAAGGGACGACGACGTGTCCTCAAGTGGAAGAGAAAGAGAGGAGAGATAAATAAAACTACAAGAGTGACGGAAAAAATGAAAGAAATGCCGAGATGATCGAAGGGCCTTGTCACGCTATCGCTCGAGTCATGCGGGCAGTTGGTGGGCGGGGACGAGGAGGAGGGGGACGCAGGGGAATGGGACTAGTTTGCTGGAGAGAAAGATAGAGAGAAACAGAGAGTTATTGTCGGGGCCCCGAGTTGTGTTTTCAAGTCGCGCCTCTTAGCGTTTTATTTTGTGTGTGAGTGTCATGGGAGTTTTTATTTCATCGATGGAAAAGTTCTAGAAACAAAAGGAGGGGAATAAAGTGAGAGATAACTTCCGATGATACGGCCACCTTCCGACACGTTGTAAAGGTCCCAGTTCTTAACCCTGCGACCGCGCATTACTCCTTGAGTGATGCCCGATGGTTTCTCGTATCCGAAAATCAAATCGCGGCTGTGAGCTCTCAAATACACGTACTCGAAGTTACATTGTGTTCATTGAAGATACTGAGCCGTAGAGTGTGGCTTTTGTCGGTCCCTGAGATTTAATTGATGTCCTTGTGGACGTATTGAACTTCTTACGCAATTGTCGTTTCTTTTGCTTCTAAGCGCCATTATACCCTCCAATATATTTATTATTTTCCTTCCTCCACCCCACTTATCTAACAACTTCCCTACCATCATAGCCTTCAGCATCTCATTACCATTAAAAAAATAATACCCACCATTTTTGTCTCTCCTAATTATACTCACTTTTCCCACTTAGTCTCTCCACGTCTTAGATTTCAGTGCTCTCTTTCCGCACGTATATCATGGTGGGTGATTTAAATAAAGCTGTGGAAAGATACATCTTGATCGACTCATGATCTTTTCGACACCATCATTCTTATTTATGTTATGTTCTTTTACGTGAAAAGAATTTTGACAATATCTTGGTCATTCTTCGTGCTTGAAATTTCAGAAATTATCTCTTTTCCTCGATTCTTTTTTCTTCCCACGTTTTCTAACTGATACAGAAAACTATCTTATATTCACCTTTAACGCTGTCTCACAAAGCCTATGAGGGTATCAGGTATTAGCAGAGTGGGTTAAGAGACACCTTTGTGCTGCGTTATTGCGTAATTTTAGTGACGTCTATTTGCCCAAACAATATACTTTGCGTGGGTTAAGAGAACAAAACGGCATTATGTGCTGTATTTGAACAGTCCTCATCCTTATCAAGCCTTCCAAAGCGGTTACCCACCTTGGCAAATACAGTATGGAACTGTCGAGCAAACAACGGGGATCGCACAACCACTGTTTTTTTATGGCCTTCTTGGCCTGGATAGAGCTCATCGTTCCCTTTTTGAAAATTCAATCTTAAAATGAAATTTTTAAGGAATACTTCTCAGCCGATTGCTAAATTAAAGGTAAGCTTTGTTACCATATCGTTTTAATAATAATCATGTTTTGGGTTCAACATAATTTGTCAACTTCGATCGACTCTAGCCTAGAGACGAAAATAATTAATTTTGGAGAGTGTCAAAGGCGCCAAGTTTCAGCTACTGCTGCGCGGTGAATTTATTTGGTTAACGCTAACATTTACTGTTGTAAATTTTGCAAAATAGAAGATATTTTCAAAGTGTCCTGTTTTATTAAACCGTAAGGCATGAAAAATATTATCGTGTGCTCTTAGGAGCGTTGCTAAAATATCAGGTCTCTCCAAAATTTTGGGATTCTCCGATACGAGTATTACGTTTTTTTTAATAAATGAGACTGAACACGTGCAAGTTCTTATTGCCCTATTATATTATAGGAAGTTCTGGTACTGATTCTATATTTCAGCGGTTTTGGGAATCATTGGAGCATTGCTCATATTTTATTGTCATACGATGGAATATTCACTCGGGCATTCATGGACTCCTTCCTCGCTCATAAGCGAATTAGTGTAGCATATCTACATGTATTATGAAATCTAGTGATACGGAAAAAAAGATTATATATAATTTTTAAGAATAAAAACTAAATATGCCCATTTTTCATGAATACTCGTACACCTGTCAGTCTTATTTCTGCACATTTGTAAAATATTTTGCTAATCTGACATGAGATTATTTTCATAAAATATATTCTCTGTGATATAGCATTCCACGGTTAATTTTTCAAATTATTATTCAGATTCATTCCCAAAAGATTTCTCACCTATCTGCGGCATTGAGTTTAAATTTCCAAAAATGTATCCACTCCTCAAACTGTTCCCATCATTAGTTTTTGGCTAAGCACGAGAGATTCGCTTATACAATTAGGATACCACCACGAAATATGGTATTATTTCCCATGTTTAATGAATCTCTATTAAAATGATCGTCGTTAATGCTATAGGTAACACTATAAATTTAGCAAAGCATAACGGAGAGGTGAATGCATAGTATTTGTAGCCAAGAAGAGCCTTAACTTCAGAGGAAACTACTAATGGCAAACATCCCTGGCCTATTTTTCAGGAAACGGTTCATGGAATGCATATGTAGTTCACGGCCATAGGACCGTGTGGCGTGGACGACGCCACTAATAGATGGAATGTCTGATGAGTTTATTTTACTCCGGTCGGGCGAGAGCGGAGAGAGGAGAAACTAACAAGGCGAAGAAAACCATTTGGGCACTCATGGAGCGCAGGGGATCACGGAGAGCCATAATTATTCCAAATACTTAAGAAAAGAGTCATCGGGAGGCCTAGTCAATTGTGAGAAGCAAGGGGTGTAAAACTTTAGCGCATGGAAGGCGGAAGAGATTAGCAAGTAACATGATGTCATGAATATTTGCCCTAATCCGATCTAGTGATCCATAAAAAAATGTTTATAGTTGAGCTTGATGTATTTAGTGAGGAAAAATTAGTAAAACATGAATAATCAGCGCAACAGAAGTTAACACGGATAAAAAAGTTATTATAGAATTGGATAGTAATTCTGGCGCCACGGTAAAAATATTCTAGCACTTCACATTTTGCTGGCTCAGATTTCCTTTTGCATTTCGTCTATTATTCCACAAAGCATGGTTTTATTTCTTTGCCCAAATTTCTTCGAGTCGTACTTCTTCTCCCTTTGAGCTCTTTTTCACGCAATCCCCACCTTATTAAGCAGTCTTCTCAACTTCTCCTTGCCTAAGTTTTCAAACCCGCCTCCCGACCCCTCACTCGTCCGTCGCATCTGCTTGGGTCCCCGTCGACGGAGAACTGTTACCTCCACGGATAAATAATCTTTTGCGAGCCTACGAGCATTCCACGAGCCGCCGTTTGTTTGTGTGCGTTCCCTTCTTGTCCCTCGTGGGCGACCGTGTTGTCCTTGGTTTCCCTCGATAACGCGCATTGGGTGCGAAAGGGGGAGGGGAAGGCTCTTGCGTGATAAGGAGGAAGACGCTGGCCGGTGATAAAGAATCGGATGGGGAGAAGCGGCGCTTGCCCACGAGCAGGAAGACGCCGATTACGATATCCTCACCTTCACTGCCAAGGTTGACGACTGTTTTGTTCTGATCTCTAATGGTGTTGTTTTGTCTCGTATCGGTCTAACTTGATACTTCCCCCGGGGACTCCTAATTACCATCATCCTAGTGATAGATAAATGGCGTTTTCCGTGAGTTCAGGGGCGATAGTTGTCAACAGTGGTACTTGAATTAGACCATCTGCGCATCGTGTGGTACGAAATTGTTGGGAACGGAAATTCAGTTTTTTAATGAAAAATACTATCTTTTATTATGCATCAGCAGAGTAAAAATTATAAATGGAATAAATCATCAAAACATTTTTCGACTTAGTTGCTGAAGTTGCATTTATGTAGAATTGTGTGGGATGATCACGGACTATTGTCGTGTAGTTAGTCAGTCGTAGTAGCACACTAAGATTTCGTTAACATAGGTTTTATCGGTGGTTTTCCAGGACGGTAGTCGTGAAAATGAAGATAGATTCTTATTTTAATTAATGTATAAAATAGAATGCAGAAAATCTTTTACAACTATTTAGTGTTTACTAGTCATTTCTATGGTGGTGACTTATTTCTGTGCTGCTTGAAATACTTATTTTGGGCCCCCCGTCTTGAGATGAGCCTTAATTGAACTAACTGCTCTTTATTCCAAATATTTTTCTTGGAATGTGCAAAAACATAATTAATGAGGTCTTACGTTGACGTGATTGACGATGGTCAAGTTCACCTCACCCACTAAGTCAAGGTGTGTGAAATTAACACAGTGGAGAGGTTCCTTTTCCCGTGTGGCATGTGGCTTCCCAGAAAGATCTGGTACACGAGAAATAGAGCAATTTTGATTAAACTGGGAGTGCCCATATACACCGGGATAAAAACCCAAGCCTTTTGCCAGCAAATTAATTCTCTACCCACTAAGGTACCTCATCCTAAACGTATGAACATTATTTAACTTATTTAATATTTTCCCATGAATTTTGTCGAATTTTTCAAAAGCTTATCTCCTTAAATGAATATTTTTCAACAGAAGTATTATTTGACTTTGAAAACTGTGGGATGGAAATGTTTTTGTAAAAAATAGAGTTGGCAAATTACAAGCATTTTCAACTCTTATTACATAATAATAATTTGGTTTCTAGACTTGGTGCAAAATGGAGTAATTAATTGATATGTTTAAGGGAACGCAAAGGTAATATACCAGGCGTCAAACTGAAAAATATCAATCACATTTTTTTTTAGGTAGAGTGGTCAATTCTTTTTTTTATCTCAATTTAGGTAAAGTGGTTGAGAGTTTCTAAATTTTCGGAAAAGTGGAAAATGTGCTTCCAACTTGAGAATATGACAAGACGAAATGTGCATTGACCGGATCGAAGTTAACTCCAGATATATTTTTCAACCTTTACTTATTGCGCGACTTCTACCCTTTTTGCTGGCTAGCAACTTCTCTAATGACCAGGTACTTTTCTATAAATTCGCCCGTTATACATTCTACAGTCAGCAAGCGAAGCGGAGTAGTGGGGACACTGCTACTGAGGCGTTTACATTCCTCGGATCACCCAAATGCTGCGAGCAGACAAGTAAGCACTGCTGCGTATTTACTTACGTTTCGGCCCCGAGACAATGAGCGAATACTAAGTGAGATGCAACTCCTGGCGCAAGGCCACCCGCGATGGGCAGCATCCCCTTTCCGCCTCCGACGCGTCCTCCCCCACCCACCCTCCCACCACATCCCATCGCCTGTGCTATTTCGGCCACCCACGAGGTCGACCGCTTGATCCTCGAGTCTCCCACCTAACCCTCCGTCCTCCGCAGCCCCTTCCCACCTCATCCCCACGCCGCTTGCATCGGCACCCCCGCACCTTCGCCGTTAACAGCGCGCTCCATCGCGCCTCCCACTCTGAGGGACTGGGGCGCTCCGCAATCGGCTTGGCTGCTACCGCCCCCGCCCTCCCGCATCGCCCCGGCCCCGCATCTGCATATCGCCGTGGCGAATCGAGTCCTCGCTGGGTGGGTGGCATGCATCCTACACCGGCCAGGTACTCCCACCCCCGGTGTGCGTCCACACCTAAGTCCGGTCAGAGATGGACGGCGCGGGCCGCCCATTCGAGGGATCCTCTCGGGGAAGGGCTTCCCAATCGCTGTGTAGCCACGGCACGACGAGCCGGTGTGTCGCGAGTTCAAGGGCTGTTATGTCTCATGTATCTCAGGGAGGCTAGTCGGCATTGGGGTCCGGTGTGGTCGATTTCTCGAACGTGTGACCCTGGCCATTGCGTTGTGTTTGCGAGTGCTTGAAGGAATCGGGAGGAACTGTTCGAAGTCCCTTTCATTTTGGTTCACCGGCCAAGAGAAAAGTCTTGATGGCTCCTTCTTCTCCAACTGCTCCGAATAGGTTAATAATGCGATTCTTCTTGAAGATAAAGGAACCTTAATTCCACTTTTGATATATCTTTAGTGGCCGTGGGTACTTGGCTTTATCGCGCAAGTGCATAAACAGGAAGGCCAAATTAATAAATGTTTTCGTTTTCTTTGCCAGTGCTTTACTTGTTAAGATTGAATAAATTATTAAACTTTAGTGAACGAATTTCATGATTAATTTTCAATTTTACATCCAATGGTCTTTTCTGTTCTGCCATCCTAGATATCGTTTGTTTTAATTTAATATATTTTAATCTTATTTTATACTATTGGTAAATTATCATTGCTACATTTTACAGCATCTCAGGAGTGCTAGGTAGTTGGCATGTTAGAAGAACCCCATTAAAATAACGGAAAAGCTTACACTTTTTCTTTTACTTTCTTCTTGTTTAAATGTAAATTCCGCATCTCTTCATTCAGTTACTATATTGTATACTTATCTTGGAATGGAATGCCTAGCTGTGTACATTTACCTATTTTAAGCTTTACTACTAAAAAGTTTAAGTCCTATGTCGTGATATAATAAAAAAAATGTAAGTGGAAAAGCCAAGTTGTTTAATTTTCAAATTTCAATGCTAAAAACTTTATTTCACTATATTCTTTAACTATTTATACGTTCGAAAGAAGCATTGTTTATTGTTTAATATTAGAAAGATGTGATGCATCATTTGGTTAGCTGATTCTCTCATATTGGCCGATTATTTCGAATAAATATTTTTAGTGTTGATATGGAACTGAAGACTGAAAATTCAGGTTTTAATTATATTATCTGTTGGTATAAAAGTATTTATACCAACGGATAATATAAATATTTGTGATGAATTTTAATTTGATATTTTTTCTTTTCACAGGTGAGTTTTGTGTGATCGGTGGTCATGATTGTAGCAAACGTCTTCGCTATCGTAAGTACTCGATTACAAATTTTTATTCCGATTTCACCTGTTTTATCTCATTCCATTCCGTTTGAGAATGACAATTTCGTATAGACTTACGTTATAAATATTTGTTAGGGAGTTACTTCGGGAGTAAGGGAGTAAGATACTTCGTGTCAGCAAAGTTTTCATAATCTATTTTATAGAAATGAGAGCGTTTGTAGGAACTCTTCGGGAGTCTTGTTGGGACTCTCTGAAGAGATTTTATTCATCACCACCCATTTCTACAATTTTTAAGAAATTGTATACTCAATTGACTCGGAGATAAAAGAAAAGATTTTTACAATGAGGTCTAAAGAAAAGGAGAAAAAAATCAATTTTGATAGGAAATTTATTTTATGGGAATATCTATGGTACGTGCTTTGATTTTGAGACCCATATGAAGGTTTAGTTCTCTCCCAAATTTTCGCTTCCCATTTATGAAAACTCTGTTGAGAATTTTTTCTATTTTTTTAATCATTTATGTTCATCATTCCTGAGAAGGGTTAGATATATTTTACTCTCGATATCTATTCAAGGTTTTTACAAGTTTTTTAAGGCCAACTCTTGAGAAATTTGAATAAATTAATTATCGCATGGGATATTTTATGTTGAAACATAAATAGAATTGCTGTACTGTAAAAATCCTAGTTCAAATGCTTAAGTTTCCAAGTAAATCGAATATTTAATATCAATTTTATGGTGAAACCGGCTGACTTAACAAATACCTTTGCGATTGAAGTGAATTTATAGGAATATCTGCATTTAGCTCCGTTACAAGATTATTTACGACCACGATATCGGAGACTCAATGAAAAGTTCCACGGGCGGGGGCCTAAAAACGCAAGCAGCAATGCGGCGGATCTTTGGTGGAGAGGACGGAGAGAAAAATATAAAAAGGGCGGATTCCACCCGGCCATTTTTCCACCTCCACCAGATATCCCACTTCGCTACAAACGCTAAATCCGCTTTTATCCTCCGATAAACACTCGTATCGGGCACCCTCTCGCATAGTCAATAAGTCGATCCAACGCTGTCGATTTTTTTTTCCTCGCGGAAAGATCCAGAAACGAATCGTTTACTCTTTCATTATCTCCGCTCTCGCCAAACAGAGCGGAGGGAAAGCTTTTTGCTTCCCCGAACAAGCCCTAGCGCGCGTCAGCGGGGGGGATGACGGGCGTTAATTCAGGGGTCGACGATACGGCGGCAGGGGGGAGGGAGGTTGAGGAGGAGAGTGAGCGTTTCAAGGGGGCGAGGCACCCTCCCTGGAAGCCGGGCTTCGGGGGGTGTTGATGGGGGTGGAGTTGAGGGGGAGGTTAGGGCAATAGTGTGAGAGGATAAGGGGAGGTGTGTGCAGAGAGACGGATTCGGAACAGTTGGGAGTGGGGGGGAGAGGGTGGGAGAAGCGGGCGGATAAATGGTTTGCGCGCGCGAACGGTTGTTCATTGGCGATCGGTGAAAAAGGGGAAGAAGCATTTTTGTGTGCAGCCCCGGAAGAAGGAACAGTGGGCGGGATAAGCGGTAGGAAAAAATGTATAAATTTCTGGCGGGGGGGATGATCGGAAAGTCCGTCGGTCGCTCGATGATTAAGGGATACCATCCACGCCGACCGAAAAATAAGTCGTTTCCGTTATTTTACGGCTGACCTGTGCTGCGCCCATTTTCTTTTGTCCTGTCATATATATTTGTGTGTGTGTGTGTATATATATATATATATATATATATATATGTGTGTGTGTGTGTGTGTGTAAATTAATCTCACGGTGTCACCCGTCGTCATGGGAAAGAGTTGTGTCCCATTGTGCCACTTAATAATTCGATGTAAAGTGCGTTATGTTACTCTGTAGAGAAATGTGACGAGGATGACACGAAACCTAATTTCAGAGCATTATGATGAAAGAATAATTTCAAAGAAATTGTTACAGAAGCATTCAATCGGGTTTCAAATTTGGTGAAATGATGACCATTTTAGTTGGTGTGGATATTCGTGCGCAAGGGCTAAATGTTTATATTGCTGTCATTGGTAAATTACTCGAGTCCATTTCCGCCTTCGATGTCATATGTGTAGTGATGCATTTTAATTTCTCACACATGAATCCTCAAAATAATAGGTTTAAGGGTTCCGGCTAAGATGACATACTGGGTTTATGAAATCTCACTAACTTAATGTTCAAGTTTTCCCGACGAGTGTTCCTTTGAAAACCTGGGTTTGGATTTAATCTTTTTTGGTCATAAAATTTGCTTGTACTCGTAAATATTAAGTACGTTTTGGTTCAATTCTCAATTGTCGAGAATGGGGAAAAGTATTTATTATGTGTTTGTAGGTCGAACACAATTGATGTGGTAATCTATGTGTAATAAACTTCTATTTTATCCCTCACGAGAAAATTCAACTCAGTCTAAAGTTTCCATGACGGCTCACGGAAGCGTAGAGAACCGCCAGTGCAAAATACTTGTTTACCGATCCGCTTACCGTTAGGGCGTCCCCGCTGGAAATCTCAGCACGACTCACCCTCCTATTTTATCTTTCATTTAGTACTCAATTTGATGTAAAAAGTTTTTTTTAACTGTGGGTAGTGCTTAGAGTTGAATTTTCACCATAAGGTGACTGTCGATTGGAAGTTCGTTCGTTCGAAATTGAATACTATTGCGAAGACTTCTCAAGCACTTAAGCAAAACCTTAAACTTTTGCTACTTGTTAATATTTCTAGCTTGTGTTAAGTTGAAAATTATGAGAGGTATTCGTCAAACATTACGATTTACCATCCTCTACCCGTCAATATTTAAAGTGATTCATAGTATGACCTCGGTGAAAAGGCATTCACACAGTATTGCATTTATATCCCAGCAAAACTTGAACTATCAATGTTCGCTTGAGCAAATGCCTTCGAGGAATCTGGGAAGAAGTTGAATATATATATAGATATTATTTGCTATCAATTATGTCATCAATCGGATGCTTTGCGTAGCTCGTTCGCCTCTTCTTGAGCTCAAAATGATCTCCCCCTATTGATCATATTGAGCCAATGATCGTTAATCGGTTTGATTTCCAAGTACTCACAATTAAATAATTTTTGGTGTCTAGTGTATTTCATTTAAGGTATACATTAAATCAGGAGTATTGTCATTTATGCCCATTAGGGGGCAATTACTATATGTGGCCTCAATTTGTGTCGCCGCAGAATATCAACAATAAAATTGCACCCTTTAAGCCGACCTGTTTAAAGTTAATAACAACAAAATCAGATTTTGTGTGAAATTTTGCAGTGCTTGTCCATGCCAAAAATATGTCGAGAAGTGGTAGGAAGATATTTTCAATATGGCTATCCAATTTTTCAATTAAAAAAAATGGAAAGGATTAATATTTTGTGTATCACTTGGATTGTGATACTATAACAGTGTTTGAAAGACTTCTTGAACTTCAAAATCAAACGATTACAAATTTGAATTATTAGACTAAGCTCCCATCCATCGGAGCATTACCTCCGATATTTTTTTAAAACTTTGTCAATTATGTGAAACCACCATCTTGTGGCATGAAAGGATTTGTGATCCGAGAATCTAATCGCGTTAAGTACTTCAGCATCTAATTCACAGGATCATGACATTTTATTTTCCCTTATATTAGCTTTGTCAAAGATTTCACCTAATGACGGTAACACTTTCTTCAAATGTACATCCTATCTTTGCTGGATCAGCGATCCCACCTTTAACTTTGTTACCGGTTGGAGCTCTGAAATGAAGGTTCGTAAAGAATATCTAGAGGTACGTAGAAGCGGAAACTATCTTTAACTAGATTGGAAGCTTAAAGCATTCACGTATCCGTCGTCGGAAAATCCAAGCAATTAGTCTCATAAGGATTCTTATCCCGCTGATCTTTTGTATGCCGGGGCCGAAACTAGGTTTTCCCTCCTTTCTTGTTCGTCCACCGTCACCTCCCTGACCCCACGCACACTCCCAAATTGACCGACGTCGTCGAGCGTTCCCCACAGAAATCACCACCGGGCTCCATAGAGGATGGGAATCGATACTAGGAATGAAGTAATAATAATAATAGCCATCGATGGAGAGTGAATGAGGAAGTTCGGAGAGGTAAAACGCGGGAATAGGGGTTTGTTTAGAGGAGATTGAGGGAGGGGGCGAAGGGGATGAGGGGGTGCCCCGGGGAGGGGGGGTACGGGAGAGTGGAGAGCGAAAGAGGGGGAAGGAAGAAGTTCCGCTGATAGGGCGCGGAGGCAAGTTTGCCAAATTTCCTGTATTACTGGATGAGGGGGAGGCTGGTGGGTAGGATAGAGTGAGAAAGAGAATGGGAAGGAAGAAGGAGGGAGGGGGGGTGAGAGGGAGGGAAGCTTCGGTGAATGGGGTAAGAATGGGGGAGGAGGCTATTGGGGTGGCAGTCGGGGTAGAGAGAGAATGAGAGACCCTCGATATCGCCGGGAATCAGAAATTCATGAAAAAGGCGCTTCCAGCCAATGCCGATGTGCCACCCTGTATCTCTCGAAAAACCTTCCGCCCACATCGCGCCCCACTCCTTCCGTTCGATCACATTCAGGTCTCCCCCTTCCTCCATCCTTCCTCCCTCCCCTTCTCCGACCTCTTTGCACCCATCCTAACCTCACCCACCTCACCCCTTTCCCCCACCTCCACGACCTCCCTCGCCCCCCGTACGCGCCCTCCTCTCCCTAACTCTTTCCTTCCACCCCCTCCCACGCACCCGCCGCCCACCCCACTCCTCCTCCCCCGACCGCGAGGGGGGAGGTGCCGAAGACGAGGGAGTCGTGTGTGGGAGGGTGTGCGCGCGGGTGCAGGAAGGGGTTTGGGGGCGAGACGATCGCGGTGGTGGCGGTGGGAGAGAGAAGGAAAGAGACGGTGAAACATTGCTAGGGTGTGTGCCTCGCGTGTGAGGGTCGTCGGCGTGTTTACCGAAGAGGGGAGGAACTGGGTGGGGCGGGAGGGGATGCAAAGGATCGCGGTGGGTTGTTTTTTGCGGGTGAGGAGGATGGAGTGAGCGTGGTCTGGTAGAGGGTAGTCGCGAGGGGTTTAGATTTAGGAGTAAGTTGGAGATATCTTCTGTTTTTCCTCCAGGGTTGAAGAAGGACGTACGTTGGAGAGTATTGTCAATCCTTCAGTGTGTGATTGAAGAAATCCGTAATGCGAGACAAGGGGAGATGCAATAGTGAGTCCAAGTTGATGGAAGTACTCCGGAGTCGGGGTAGATGGAGACGACACGACGGTAGGTGGAAGTCGCGCTCCTCCGGGTCAAATTTTGGGCCGCCTATTTGCCGTCGCAGTATCCTTTATTTATGCCTACTTGTATTTTATACCGACGTCTTCTATCATATGTTTGCCAGTAGTTGGTATAGAGATAGAGGGTATCTGTTTTGATTAGGATGTAGAGAGAGACGGTATCTATTTTGATTCGGAAAAGAAGGAATATTTTCATGCGGAAACTGAGATAATTTGGTTCCCACCAACCTCAGTTGACCGAATAGTTTCTTTAATTAGGAAGGAAGATGAGGAAGCTCATCAGAGAGAAGACACGGTGATTTAGAGACTAAAATCGAAATACATAGACGTTGATGTTCAAAAATTTATCATTGTACACCAATATCTATTACCTTTCCAGGTTTGTAATTACTGGCTCCGTTCAATGAATCAGTATTTTAAGCCTTTCGTTATTATAGATTGTATTCATATGGCAATTAGACTTCCATCTTCGCGATTTCATTTTCTTTTTTACAGTAAATGAACTATTTTACTGTTACTTAAGTTTTTTTTTGAGAACGTGAAAATATGTTTGGAGCATGCAAATTATTTTTTACGTTTACGTAAGGCTTAACTGAAAAGTTCTCGGATCCCTTGGCAGGCTCTAACTGGTAAAAATTCGTGATAAATAAATAAATTATATTTGTTTTTTTCCACTATGGTTTTATTACAATGTACAGCGCATGTAAAACTCATTCTATGTATCTGATAATGATGTAGTAATGTTGAGATGTGTTGTACATTGTAATTAAAGCACGCTATAGCAAGTTAATTAATTTTTTTTATCAAACATGAAAAGTGTTTGGAAACTTAATATTTTTCCATTGCACACCTTTTGGCTACGGAAACGGAAGGGATGAAAAGGACGTAGTACTCCGGTTCCAGCGAAGACAATCCCAGAATGTCACCGTTAGGATCAAATGAGGGGTGAGGGCGTAGGAGGACATAATTCTTTTGAAGTACTGAAAGCAAATGCTCCCAAATTTGGGTCGAAAACTTGGTCGCTGACCCGGGTATTGGAGTTTTAACATATCCATATTAATTGCCATACCATTATAGTTTCACTGTTTACTTCAAGACTGTATTGAATTACATGCTATTATGCGGTAATATTCAGGAGATTACGGAAAGAATTTGGTATGCAATGTACCTGCAATTGCGACGAAATTTGCCGTTACGTAAGGATTGCTCAATGGACATTTGAATTCCATTTGATGAAAATTTGAGACGGCTTACCTGGAAGCATCTATATTATTGGCGCTGGGTAAAAGCGAGGAGCTTAAGGAGATTTTGGGAAAAAAGGAGGTTTTTAACCTAGGATTCTTCTACAGCGCTTGGAGAGGTGAGAAAGGCACTTACTACGCACGGCTGGAAGCGGAAATGACCCAAAAAGGAAGTGGAAAAGATTGTGGGAGAGAGGCCATGTAGAGGGCTTTTTGAAGACAATTGGAGAATGATGTTGAAAGATAAAGTGGAGTTGATACATGACTTTATTCAGTTGAAAATAGGAAATTTGGAACCCCCTTGTTAGAGTCGTAGGACGTGACGGGAAATGATGTATTGAGCTCTTATGAGTCAGGGGCGAATGTGGAATGTGTGAGACGAGTACCGGAGTAAGGAAGTTTCGCTACAGTCATGGCTGGTTACACAATCTTTAGGATTTCCGTTGACTATGACGATAAGCCACTGTCCAAAACAGCTAAAGGTTTCCTAAGCTACAAATGTTCAAAAAGCGAGTTCTTCTTGGGAAACGGGCGTCATGAAAACTTATTTAGGTTCATGGGAATGAATATGATGACAAGGCAACAATGATATTCCAGGGGCACACGCGCCCATACGCTCATCCACGCGGAACTAAATCCTCCGGTATGGAATCTTTGATATTCAATTGAAACATTTATTTCATATTTCGCTTTTTTTTAGTCTGTATAATAACCCTCGTCCATTTCAGAGAAAAAATAAATTTTTCATTGACTCTTAAGCCAATAAGCTAAGAAATATATGAGTACAATCAATCGATGGTAACCGCTTTGTGTTTGGGAAAAAGGAAATTAAAAAGTAACATCGGTTAAAACGACACTTCATTCTAAATTCTACAATTGTTATTGAACAGCATGGTAACAAAAGGTATGCCTGTCAAATAAAATATTGTGGCGTATGGCATTATTACGTAAATGCTACGGAATTTGCCAGTAAGGAGTTACTTTACGTTATTGTGGCAACATGTGGTATACGACTTTATACCGATTCATTAACCCCGTGTGAACCGCACCATCGTTTTAATTTTACGTCACTCAACCAAATAGGAAAATTTATTGAAGCTTACTGTTTTAATCTATGACTTTAGTTGCATACAATATGTTCTACTCCAGAAAAATATTGTCAGTTCTGTACTTCCCATCCTTAATTTGAATAAGCAGACTACGTAACAGCCTATTTTGTGAAAACACGCATGGTAAACATTCAGTATAAACTCACAAAAATCGGATGTAGTAAAATTTATAGGGCTCCCTCATGGCATCTTTTCGGTCATTTCCTTTTTCAACTCTGACCCTGTGTTTAGATGGAATGATGAAATATCCCCCAAGAATAACGGGTACTTAAGTAGTAACAATTATACTCGATGAAATATTTTCCGGTACAATACGATCTCCCCTTATCTCACGTAAACATTCAAAACGCATAAAGAAGTGAAGGTGGCATATAAATACAATTTTATGCGATCTGAGATGGAGTTTGTGGACGTTAGGTTTTGACTACGGTGTGATCAATCAAACGACTATCGAATGCATCGCATTTTTTTGGAGGATAGTGAGGAAAACAATAATCACCGTGAAAAAACACATAAATCTTATCGGTTCTTTGTCATGCTTAATCTTATCCATATAAATTTATGTGACCCTTGGCCTTTTGACACATTTTGGATAAAATATTAATACTAAGTCACCTATTTTGTAAACGCTCAAAATAAAAGTACATAAATCTTCCGCATCGTATCGAAGAAATTCCTACCCTTCCATTCAAGGAATTTAAGAAAATTACACGATTTTAGAAATCTAGACAAAGGTCGTGTTCAAGTTTTTTCTAGATGCGTGAGGACATTTTCTCTCTGCTACAGTTTTGGAATATAAGTAAGGGAGTCACGAAGATTTCTAGAGAATTATAACCTCTAAGAGAAGTAAAATAAAATATTTGTTTACCGCACACCAGTTAATCTACGTGAATGAATGAACCGTGAGTTTAATGTTGAATGGCGAAAGGTTACGTCTCGTGCTTCGATACACTCTCGAAAAAAAAAGACGCAGAAATAACGACAGAAATGTCTTTCCAGCGTGGAACTTTATAATATCTCAAGAGACTGGAGAAGTTAAGTTACCATGTTTAATACGGACTTGTGTAAAAGTATGCATTGCAAAAAATTATGTTAATTCCTGAAATTCATTTAACTCGGTAAGGTTAGCAGAGCTAAATTACGAAACCATATAATTGTTCTTCAGAACCCTGTCCCGATCCCGGGAACGCTGCACACTTACGGTGGGTGAAGCTTTACGAATGACAGGGCTTTTTCCCGGAGGCTCTCAGCTCTTCGGCAATTTGATTTCTATTTGGCAATCATGGAATCTTAATAAGGAGTAGTAATCTTGTTAGAAATGAATCCGTATTTTTAAATCCCGTCTAATTTTATCTCCAGGAGGAAACTTAGAGAAACTATGACCTCTGTTCAGGTACGACCCACGTAATAGCATTGTCCTGGCCCGCAGAGTTTCGAGGCGTGGTACTCCCGGCGAAAAATACCTTTACCGAATCCTCATGGTCTCTCATTTGCGATCGGCCAGCCAGTTGAGATCCATGCCCTCTCATCGTCCCTGAATGAAACAGTTTCCTCAATCCCATCAAAGAAGGCCGGGCTTCACCAGGCCCGTGGAAGAAAAACCTCCCGATGTCGATATGCGCACCTCCCCTAATACTCCCACGGCCTTCTTCGGTCCCGCGGAGCGTTCGGTCAATCGGAATAATTCGAACAAATGCGGGTCCGATTGAATGGCATTGTGATTGACACCGGAAAATAATTCAATCCAAGCCGCTGCCGCTCGCGGAACCAGATGCGTCGAGCGAGTCGGGAGAAGAGGAGCACCCGTCCATAGTAGAGACTCGAGCCGAGGATCTTACCGTTCGGAACAATAATTTTCGTGAAATATTCCGATAACTGGGAGGGGAGCGGCGACCGGAGAGGGGGTGCACACGCGTGCGTGTGTGTGCGCACATTAAGCCGAAAGAGAGGAGCAGAGAATGATGGGAATAATTATTATTCCCGAGCGTTGAGGGCGCTTTGTGTGTATGCAGCGGGGCGAGTGGAAAACGGAGAAAGAATTGTGTGTCAGGAGCCGATAAGGATGGAGTGAGCGCCGCGGCTCGGGGGTGGGCCGAGGTAGAACGAGGTTTGAGGGGATGCTGGTGGGAGGGAGGCGGCGGTGGAGGGGCCAGTGGGGTGGAGGTTTGAGAGAGGCAGGGATGGGTGGAGGGGGTGGGAGGAGGAAGGTGCTCTATGGTAATGATGATGATGATGATGGTTTGGGGTGATGGGAGGGGGTGGGAAGGAAGGAGAGAGGGATAAGGGGGTTGGTTGTATCAGCGGGAGTCGGGAGTGTGAGGGAGTGGGGGACGTGGGGCAGGTGGAGGAGGAGGCGGAGGGGGTGGCGAGCATTGGAGGGGAAGAATAAGGTGGAGCGAAAAAGAATCGAGCCCTCGATATCGCTGCCATGATTTATTATTTTTATCTCATTCGACTCACACCCTCCCCCACGAGACTCCCCCCTTCTTCACTTCCCACCTTCCCACTCCTATCTCACTCTCCCCTCTCGCTTACCTTCTCCTTATCCCTCCTCCTACCTCCTCCTCTGTCCCACTCCCCCTCTCTCATCTTCATTCCCTTTCTTTACCCGATCCCATCCTCCAAACCGCACTCCTCCCGCCTTCTCTCCGCGCCGCTCATTCGTCTTCCCCTTCCATCCACCACGATAACTCCGTGCCTCCACACGTGCACTCCAGCCAAGCGGGAACTCGGTAGGTGTGCCTCTTGTCCGTCCCTCTCGGGTGACGGCCTCGGTTCGATCCCATAGGATATTCGCGCTCTTCGAGGTAAATACTATATTTTTCACGTTCCTTCTTGGACAAGCATTCTGGATGTGTTGAAAACTGACTTCTGTGAATGTGGAAAGGCGATGGGTGTCTTCTTAACCGTATTACCCTCTACCCACCGCGTTCCGTATTTCCAACAAGTTCATTTGACCCATTCGTGTGGTTGCACCGTATCTTATTATTATTATTATTATATCGTCCACGTTTCCTTCATATTCATCCTCTTCTCCGTCACGCGGTACTAACGTCGTTTTAAGCTGGGTACCTTAGACCAACTAAGGCTGAGCAATTGATAAATTCTAGAAAAAATGTTTTATTGGGCTAGTTTTTTAATAATCCTTAATAATTATTTTGATATTAAGCTGCGTTCATTAGTGAGTTTAATGCTAGATTTTGAAACAAGCCTACAAATCAGCTTGTTTTTAATATCGCCGAGTTAAGAAATTATGGAAGCGGAAATGGAAATGGTGATTTGTCCTAAATTGTTTTTAAGAAATACTTCTTTAATCTCACAATTTTTTATCCTGCGGGCTCTTTTATTTTTTTAAATCTCGTTGTGACATCATTCCCCATTTAGCCATCGTTCGAAGAGGATTACCTATGCCAGGATATGAGGCACGTAATTGAGCATTCGTCCGCATCGGTCTTCTCTTCTCCTTTAATACTTTTATCTTCCCCAAGGCTCTATCTTCGTGCTCACTTATTTCTATTTCGCGTTCGCCCACTTGCGGAGGGGGGAGGAGTGCCTACGGGAAGACTCGCGTCGTTCCCCGTCCTCCCATCCCAACTCCTCCCTCTCCTCCCTCAAACTCCAACGACCTCTTATCGTTTCCAGTCCTTTGCCGCCTCATTCCTCCACTCCTCCCCCGTCCTCCACCCTTCCTCCCCCGTCCCCCTCTCACCTTTTTATCCCCGTTTTCCTTCCGCCCTCTCATTTCTCCGCTCTCCACGAAATGTTTCTAACGACAAAAGGTCCTTTATGATATTTTCGCCCACCCCCCCCTCGACCTCCCGCGACCCGTTCTCCTCCTCCACCTCACTCACTCCTTTCCCCGATCCATTTCTTCTCCTCGGGGTGCGGTTATGGATAAAGGCTTTCTCTGGGCGATAAAAGGGCGGCTGCCGACGATTCGTATTCCGCCCCCTATGGGCGAGGAGCGCGCGCGGACTCTCTCCCGTTCGGTGCGGCTGGAGGGCGAGGAGGGAGTAGAGCGAGAGTTTTGGGGAGAGAATGAGGGAGGGTTTAAGGACGAGCCGCCGCGTGTACGGTATAGTGGTGTGCGTCGGGGAACATATACATATACCCCTCCATCGCCTTACGCAGCCGCGGCGGAGGAAACTGTGGAAAACTTCCGCGGATGATTTATTTTCGCTGTTCATTTTTTATGTGCGCACGATAGTGATCTGAGCAAGCGGAACAAGCAAAGAACTTTTGCCGATCCGAATATCGTTTTTTTTCCTCCGTCCCCCTCCCTCAAGCCCTTTTCTTTTTACTCATCGCTCGATAAACTTGCAATATTTCTCATTCGCGCACACTCTCCCCCCCCCCCTTCCCCCACATCTCCTCCTCGGGAAAATCTCATTTTTGTCGAGCCGCTGGATCGATCGAGGGAGGGCGTGTAAGAGTTTGCAAGTTTGTAATACGAGGGGTTCAAAAAACGCGCCCGTGTCACTCGGAGTCTACTTTAGCACCTTCTCGTGTTGCGATGCTCGCGTTAACGCTCGCTTTCTGGAGGAATACGATTGCAAGGGAATTTTATCTGGTCATTAGCACTATCGATGGCAAAAGTTCTTTTTCGATCTTTTATGATTTGCCGGTGTGTCGAGGTCCAAGCGGTATACATAACTCAGGCTTACACACAGTTTATATTTTCACGCTACCTCCACCTAATTGAGAAGAGGTCGCACCACATTAAATGTGCTATTATCTAAATTTTCGAATTACATTAATAAGTAGTGGAAATTTTATGCTTAACATGAGCTGATGGGTTCCTCTATTTTATTCCAGCACAGTTTAAAAAATACTAAGATATTCTTTATTCATGCCAAATTTGGAAGTGAATAGATGTTGGTTTCTGAAGTTCGGAATGACGTTCATCATGCTTTACCATCCTACCATGCATTTTGGATTGCCTCTAAAAATAATAACTAAAAATCCGAACGACCCAAAGAGTTTAAAAATATGTTTCCCAACCCTACTGATTTATTTAGCTACTGTAAAATATTAAGCATTAAATATTGAATACTCCGTAGTCCAATTCGCATGGTCGAAATAGAATTGGGGCTTAAAGACATTGATCAACGTGAATTTACGAATTCATATTTTGATGATGCTTGCTAACTCCTTTCCTGTTTGTAATAATATATTTGTCCCTCTTCTGCCGAACTGACATTCAATTTCCTCGGAAAATCGTAATGAGACATCCTTGGAATCAGCTCTCCGTGGAGCTTCCGTGCATGAAGAACGCCCATGCCCGTGGCAACCTTCGAACCCTTGACCTTAGATTGATATGCGGCATCTCTGTCCGACCGACCAATGACTACTTAATATACACATGCTATTTTTACTCGTAAATTGGTGCGTATTTCTCTTAAAGCTAAAACTAGGGCCCTATGTGTTCTGTACGCAGGGTTTTAGAACAATTATTTCATTTTGATGGAAACACATATGTATGGTAGCTATCAGAATATTACTTAAAATATTGAATTTCGATAATCTGCGGAAGAAAATGTGACCGTTAAGCTTGACTCTCCGATAAGAATCCAGATAAGGCAAGTCAATATACTCCAGCACTAGCATAGGTTTCCAGGTGCCCATATGTCTCCTCTATGGTTGGCTGAACAAATGTTTCCCGCAGTTTTCTACTGTGAAATGCCAAGAATTTCTGTGGCTGGGCAGTATTTGTTTTACTATACATAAAACTTTGTTAATTACCGGTCATAACCAAAGTACTGCTTATTCGATGGCTCTTTCATATCCGAAATATGCCATAGTGTGATAACTACTTTGCTGCTTTGAGTAAATATGGACATGAGTGTAGTACCCCGATTTGATTCACACCTGCATGCTTTCCCAGGAATGAGAGGAATGTTTAACTTCCTCAAGTCCTTCTTCAAGAACTCGCTCCATCTTCCGATGATTGATCGGTTGTGAAAGTTAAGACAGCAGAGCAGCTGCACTTCATGTTATCTTAGGGATTTATTTAGCACTTAATGTTAGCTTGAGATTAATCTATTGTGGCAACAAATGGTTTCCACTTATAGCAGATCGCAAGTTTGAAGAAAAGTAAATTTTCATTGTGTACTCATTTGTTAATGACCATCCTGGTCAGATAATATTGCTTCAATTTAGTATAAATTAAATAATTACAGTATGCAGTAGAATTTAAGAATGTAATTGCTCAAAAGGGAAGGATTATTTCTTTGCCTTAATAATGAGATTTTAAAATTTTTGTACCAGTTGGCTGGAGGGGCATAATTTCGGTGGGTTAATGCATTAGGAAAGTGAAGTTTTTAAAGAGAACTAGGTACCTACTTTTAAGCTTTCGGGTGAGAAATAGTAGTGGTTTCGTTGGTGAAATCTCTTTCTGGAAGCCATTCCCTTTTCTATTCAGTCGAAAATTTCTCATTTATAAATCTATCTCTTTTACATTTCTAGGAAGTATTTAGTCAAGCGTTTTAACGAACGTCGGCAGTTTCAAAATGTCATAGGGCATCGTCTGGAGATTACACCCATCCAGCCGACATTTCTCTTCGCCAATTACGAACGTCTGCGAACCAATTGTTGCGACCGAAAATCAGTTCATTATAAAATAATTTTCTCACAGTCCCCCCCCCCCCGAGAAAATCAGGAACCCCTCGACTTCTTGTCATGGCTGATTGCTCAGGTTCAGCGACTCCGATGATTCGTATTCGCAGAGGAAGCTCTAATTGTATCTGTATCAAATCAATCAAAACATAGAAATTCAATCTAAGAATTACTCTAGCCAATGCGCTCATTTTTCTGAAAACTTCAATGTCCTTGCACGATCGACTGCTGTTTTAACGTTTATCATACCGTAATTGAAGGAATTCATCTGAAAAAAATAGTCACACCTATAATTAGCTTAAGGCAGAATTAAGCTTGTGCTGAGGTAGAGAAATAAATGTGCCTCAGACTGATACCCTGGTTTGCCTCTCTCTGGTAACATGATTTGATTCGGTGAATGAGTTATTATCCCAATAGGCGAACTGATATCTGCTTATCGTGTTTATCAACTCACAGATACGTAGAATTCTCCAAAACTTCGAGCATTCCAATAGTTATAGGATACTTAACCCCGGCGATAGCAAACCAGGCGTAAGCGATGCAATTAATATGATAAGCAATAGGCACAAAATGATATGATGAACCCCCGCGAATGACGTGCGTTCTCCAAGATAAGCTAAACTTGTCGCTATCCTGTTGACATGGGGCTGTTTCCAAAAGTTGAAAACATGTATAGGATATTCGGTGGCCTCATACGCCAAATACAAGCCACGGCTTCACTTGATGACCGCGTGAACCGTCACTGTATCTAACTGGCACATTAATCGTCCGAGGTGACGCGTGACATATTCTGTTCGTGGTGCTAACGCGCCCTGCTGAAGGATAATACCCCTGACAGAGATCGGAGGGAGCGAGCAACCCCGCGAGGAGGGAGATCCTTCCGGCATCGCCACCACCAACACATCATTGGCGTGTGGGTATCCAACGGCTGGCTGCTCGTGATTCTTTTGTTTGTTTTTTTCTTACTTCACATTCTTTTCGCGCGAACCTCGTTGGGATCTGCTTCAGAGATCCCTCCCGCCTCCAGGTGGCTGCCATCTTGGCGGAAGGTCACCCTCCGCCAAGTCACGTCACGCCCTTAAAAGTGCAGCCCCTGTGAATCACCCGTCGCCACGACAGCGACGTTAAAAATTCACGGCGCCTTTGCCACCGCCCTTTCTTAATGGCCTCCCTTCGGCCTATCCATTTTGACGGGATGGGATGGGGGCGAGGCGATTGGGGGTGGGCGGGTGCGATGGGCAGGATCCGGGGGGGGTGGGTTCGACGGGAATGCGTGGGAGGACGGAGGATAGGCAAGGGGAGGGGAGTGGTCTCTTGGCGAGAAGAATGGAAGAGGGAGGAGCGAGAGATAGAGAGAGGAGCAGCAGGGGAGGAGAATGATAAGAATAGGTAATGCAATGAGTGAGGAGATGGGAGACGTGTATGCTTAAGTATAGGTAGAGTCAATCCAATGCCAACGGTATGGTCAATGTTTTGAGTAATTTAGGTATAAATGGGAACCTTTATGGCACATGCATAACCCAAACCATCTCTGCTATTATTTTGACAGATGGGTTATAAGTGTGATTTAACGTCGTGCGTGAATATTTTTCTGAACAAGTACATTAGTTTAAAGAGAAATTTTCCATGTAAGAAAATGTGAATTAAGGTAATAATGTTGTTCATCTTGCGATTTTTAAATAGTGGTATGGAATTGTGTAAGTAATAGTTGTTTGCAAATCTCTCTTTTCGTAATATTTCGAGCCAAAGTTATTGATATTTTTTCTTTCTAAATGTTCCCTAACGATCCTTAGTTTTTACAATGCGCGCATTAAAAATGAAGGGGGATGATATTGTTTTTGCCATCGATACATTAATTACCATTAAAATTTTCAAGTGTTGGTTAGTCATATTACTTTAGATGAGAACTATCCAGTCCTTCATGAAATGAACCGAGAAAATGTGTCGTTTTAGCGCTAGGTAATGCAAACATGTATGCATGTTTAATAAATTATATTTTCTTTAATGGTCTCTCACTCTCATTATTCAATGTTGAAAATAATTCTAAATTAGACATTAAGAAAGTAATCACAATTATTAATGTAGGGTGATTAGTGAGATTGACTTTATTGGGGCTGTTACAAACCTCTTCTGAATTCCTCCTAGTTTTAACTGCCCACATCCATTATTTTCATATTGAATAACTGAATCTTGAACGACTCTTTCTCCGCTCTCTTTTGTCTAGGTCATTCTGATAGCTTCAAGAGATTTATAGCTTTTATTATATCCACAGGACAGGAAATTTATGTCCTACTTGGGACGTGGTAATCAAGTTGGTAGAGCGTTAGTCTACTGATCGAAGAGTCCGGGTTCGATTCAAGGGGACATCCTGTGCTCCCTCAGTTTCACTCAAGGTGCGTGATTTTTCGAATACCAGATCTTCCTGGGAAACCATAGATGGCACAAGGAAAGGAACTCGCCCCCACTCCTTGATGTGTGAATTTCATGCGCCCTTGGACTTAGTATTAAGGGATGAGCTGCACTCTCACATATCAAACCGATCTTTAGCTGGATAGCAGTGGTTGTGTACAGCAGTGGTTTTTCTTTGTTACTTAGGAACGTCTCTGAAATCGACGTGCATCATGATTGAATGATAATCGAATACAATGTATTTATACAATAGTAATATCAAGTAAATATGAGTTTGTATTGTTACTGCTTTTAATTCTTTGTCAACTGTCAAACGAGCTGAAAGCGAAAACTTCACATCTCAGCCAGTATAGTGGTCGCGACTAATTTTGCATAGGTATCGCTGATTGGGTTCCCTTTCGATTTGAATGAGTGGGTGAAGAGGAAATCCTCGCCCACTTCAACGTAATCCACACCAGCAGCACAATGGTCCTCGGTCCCATTTTCGGATTATTTGCTCCTTGTTCCAAAATTCCTCGACTCGAAAACCTTTCCAGTTGTGCAGATGTTGTAGACTAAGATGTGCCGCTAGATTATTTGACCCCGACGAACTGCTGAGTTGAGCCATCAAAGAATATAATTATCGTCTCGGTGTTTGTGAGAAGAGAGGGAGTTTTGACAGGCGGGAAGGAAGGTGGGAGACTGCAGAGACGGCAACTCTGGTTCCAGAATCAGCCACCCGAAAGTCTTGAAAAAGAAACCCCTTAGGTTGGGACCAAAGCCTTTCTGCTCAGGAAATGTTCGTCATGTCCATAAAATTCCTTGCGTGTCAGTATTACTTCACAGAACAATTTCATCGTGACCTGGGTTTCAGTTGAAAATCATCGTCATGTAAGATACATATCTTTCACATGCAGATTCGGAAATGTAGGGTTAATTGTAGTGTTGGATGGCAGTTTGTGTTTTGTTGGGAGTGGTATTTAAATGCACCTTTGCACCTAGTCTATGTCTATTCAAAACCTTCCTCAAACGGTAGAAAAACAGTGTCGTAAAACGAATTGGCAATTTACTTCTAACTCTTTTAGCAGAGCTACCTTTAATAATTCAGTTGTTACTTATTGCATCGATTGGCCATATAATGCCAAAAGACATTAGCGTTAGACTTACTCTCAAGAGTGTATATGGTTTTATTTCCTAACTAACAAAATATAAGATATTTTTTATACTCTGTTTCGTTTTAAATAGATAGGTACTAGCCTTTAGGAGTACGTTCAACTAATTCCTACTTTATAAGCTGATTTTGAAATTAGAGACTACTGTTCTATTCTTTGCTCCAAATTTATACATTTCAACGAGCCCGTCAATAAACGCTTAGACATTTGAATAGTTATTCATGAATGAAAATAACCTGAAATGATCGGTATATGCACTCAGCTCTTGTGTCTTTCAGTTATGCTTAAATTTGAATCTGTTAATAAAAAGCTTGGTATTTTCGTCGTTTATCTTTGTTCGTTCATTAATCATTGTGCGGTTACTATTGCTTATATGCAAAGTATTCAATTGCCTATTTACTCCTCTTATATAATTAGTATTTTATGTTTGTATAATAACACGAGACTGAACTCTGTATTGACCCATGTATGATGTGAATGTCACCAAATAGATGTAATGAGATTCAAACACTACTATATTCTGGTCTTTGTCCTATTGAAAAATTCAAGTCACTGAGAGAAACGGAAAAGTGGGGTGCACTCCGTTAGCCGTTTCCACAGTAGATCCATCTAATTGTTTCTAAACCAAGGGTCAGACAAATTGAATGTTCGTTCATGAAACCAACGCACTCGAACCACAGGAGTCCCAAGGTTCACGGGAAGTATTATCGGTCGACGTGCCTTTTCCCTCAATACTTGTAGTTTACGATTATGCATATCACAATAATTTAAGCCGGCAGCAATATAACGAGTCATCGATAGCTAGCTAGAGCTAGCACTTTGCAAAATGCCCGAAATTGATAAGCTCGATGACATGCGAAACAAGGCTGTTTCGGATTGCGTGTCCCTTGCGAATCCACGTAATCAATGTATTCTGCTTACACCGCGTTGTTTGCTGTTTCCTCTTTTGGGGCCGTTCCATATCTTCAGGTAGAACGGTGTGAGGTTAAAGCGGGGACAGTTATCGTGGAGGTACATGCTAATAGACGGAGATAATTTTTTGATGATGGATTCCTGCTTAAGTTGAGTAGCTTTACGTGCTTTACGGACTAATCTCGTATCAATTTTCGGTTTTAATTGTTAAGTGCCTCGTTAAGTTTTTCATAGCACAGTCTAAATTGAACTCAAAATGAACTACAGAGACGTCGTTCACATGATAGTTTGTGTTAAATTTTGATATGGTATGTATAAATTGTAAATAAGATATTTCAATGGGCTGGTTCGTACTATCTTAGAAACATTTGAGTTTGGAATTTCTGCAGTCTCATGTTTTCGTCCTGATATTTGTATACAGTACTAGGCTGTTTTTCGATTTCTGGGGAGTTATTCGCGAATAAGGCTTTTTTCTTCAAAATGCTTGGCCCATCTTTAGGTTTCATGAGCCACTCGTAGACACATATTGCGACCGTAATGAAGGATTCTCTCGGAAATATTTCATTATTACACTTCGGCAATCACGAATGGAAGAGTTTCAATGTTTTGAAACTCCGATGACGAATAGTGGACCTTAGGAATCGAGCGAATAGTCATCCATTTAAGTCTTTTGTTCAAACTATGGTGGATATGTAATCTGTTATGCCGAACGCAGATATGGAAGGCGTGCATTAGAAACTTAAAATAGAAAAAAAGAACACTACCGATATCGAATTTCATAGTTCCCAGATGAATCAGGTTCTTCCTATCAGAAGTTTGGTATTTCCACTGATATTGCAAAGGCATCTCGTGATTAGGAAAATTAAAACGTTTTATGAGAAAGATGTCGATGTGAATATGGAATCCTATGAAATTCTATGGCTCACTCATTGGTTCATTTATCTTAAAACCTGTGGCCAATATCCCTTTAGATTTTCTCCTCATCCTTCGTTATGAAGATCCACCATAAGGACCTTGCCGAGTGCAGCTCTCAGAACACGATGTGCGAAATTGCGCGGATGTGGGATGCGGCTTATATACCGAAGGGATGTTTACGCTGGTGTCGCTGTTTGTCCTCAAAACTCGTCCCAGATCGAAGTTATTAACGTTTCCCACGCATACTGCCTACATTTCATTCATTGCATTTTCAGACATAAGATGAGAAAAGCATGACGGATATTTTAACCCCTATGGAATACCGCTGTGCATATAATTCAACAATAATAGATTGATAAAAAACGTCAATAATAAATTGGTTAAATTATCCGGTCGTTTCAATTTTTATCGAGGCCCGCAAGGTTAATTTATATCCCTCCTTTCCTATTTACTAGCCATCATGCCTTGCAAAATGTGTACGTGGCATTTCGTATCATTTTTCTTTCCGGTATATTCGCATTACGAGTCATCTTAATGCAGCAACATCAAGGGTTTCCTTTCGAAATATCAATTTACACGCGGGAAGGCGAGGGTTCGTTTTGGTAAGATATAGACCTAAAATGTTTTAACTCTTAAAACACTTGAAATATTTATTATAAACGCTGACTTCTTGGTTGTCTGTTATCAGATTTCAAGCAGCTTGTTTTTTAATGTGTGCTCAATCGAGTGCACTATTAATAGCCTCACTATGACTCTCTGTTGGAGTCACTGCTAATATACAACTACCAGATAGGGATAGCAAGTGAAATTGACTCTCAGTTAGGATCTTGGATACAGGTAAACAACCAGCATATTAAGTATGAGAATCAAGCCTCTAATGAGGACTATATAGTAAGTGTAATAATAATGGATGAGCTTACCCGCAATACGCGTGTTCTATTACTCATGGAATAGGAAGATTGACTTTGCTTATACATTATGCATTTTTATGTCTTGGATATTAATTAGCAGCTAAGATTCTGAGGCGCCATAATCATTAACATATATTTTGTAAAGACATTGTACAATAGGCCAAACTACTGTTGAGTTACACTACATGGGATATTTATTTTCTCAGAAATCGCAGTGGCCTCGTCATCGTGGCACTTCGATGAATTCAAAGTAATACCTCTTGCCTTTTCCTCTATAAAAATGGTTTACGTTTCATAACAAGAACAATTTTCGCCTATGTTTTGTCGATGGCGCGTTCATGCTATTTGTAGCGAAAAAGTACCTATCAACAGTCGGCCGTGTTTTGCCTCGGCGGATTGAAGTTGTTAAGCAGCCACCAACACAATGCTTTAATCACTTCAAGAGGCTACGGAACTCATTAATCGGTGCAGACGTCGCGGTGGGACTCGACAATGGCTCATCGAAGGATGATAACTCAAATCGCCTCTCCCTCCCCTCGCACGGCTTCGCGGAAAACCTGGAGACAGGACCGGAGGAAAGAGGTGGCAATGTAGCGGAGGTCGGATCGGCGATCGCGGCAGAGGGAGGGTTTAACAATTAGAGAAGGAGCTAGAAGCTAGCGGAGGCGGCATGCAGCGCTGGCCGTCCACTTAATGGGCCGGGATCCGATTCGCGAAGGACCCTCCCTCCCACTCCCTGGAGAAGAAGCAGTCTCACACCGAGGAGAATCTGCACTCTCACTCCTCCACTCGACGCATAAATACGTCCCGAGGGTGGTGGAGGGGGGAGGGAACCTTATGGAGGAGCGGCGGTGAGGTGGGGTGTGATGAGGATCTCTTGGGGACCGGCCCCTACGGTGCAGAGACCCCTCCCCGTTCGTGGGGGGATGCGAACCCCCCCATCGTTCTGATCCGCCCACCACCCTCCTGCAGCCTTCACCCCCCTCTCCCTTTACCCCCCGCCCAATCCCACCCCGAACCAGTCTCCATCCCCTCCCCACTCTTCACCTCGTTCGTTCTTTATCCTTTTATTTTTTTTTCGTTGTCACCTGGCACCCCCCAATCTCCTTCACACGACCCCACCCACCCCGCCCGCAGCACCATCTCCGGGTGCGTGCGTTCGCGTGTGTGCCTTCTGCTCCAGACACTCACTTATCAACGTGTCACCTGATATAGGTGAGGCCCAATGGGCTGGTTCTAGGGGAGAGGAGGGGGTCGGCGGGAAAGGAACGAGGAAGGTGGAAAGGGTCGTCTGAGTTGTTGTGTTTTTTGCGCTTATTTGTGTGTGTGTGTGTGTGTTTGCGTGGTGGCAAGCCGATGGAGGAGGAGCATGGGAGGAGGGTGGAAATGTGGAGGGAGGGATGTTGAAGGGGGCGGGGAGTGAGAGAGAGAGAGGGTCGGAGGTGGCAGTGGAGGGTGGTGGCTTTTGGTCCTGTTCAGGGAGTGGGGAGGCGTGGCTTAGGCTCCTCTATGCTCCGCCCACAGCGCACTCTAACCAGCTTCCCTATGCGGCGCGACTCCATCCCCTCCCCCGTTCAATCCTCCCGCCCCCTACGGCTGAGCACTCCCCTCCCCCCAGATGCCCCTTTCTCTCTCTGTCTCCGCTGCTCAACCCTCTCTTTCTCTCTCCCTCTTTCCCCCCCTAGGCCGCCCCCCTAGCTCCCCATTTCTCTCCACTCTCATTAGTTGGCGACTCCTCTAGTGGCCCGATGGAGGGAGGGTCGACGATTGCCCCGACGCCGTCGATGGTGTGGCAGGCCGGAGCGGTGTAGGAGGATACGGTGGAGGATTTCGGTGCGAAAAACGTGTTCAGAAGGATGGTACATACATTTTTGGCGGCCGTTGATTGAAATAAATTCTCGGATTTTCAAATAATTCGACGCAGTTATATGTTTTATGGATATGTCTATTAATCATTTATGCAAAATTATCCTTGGCTCGTCGTTCACTGGAATAGAATTTATTTACGAGTACAACGAATACTTTATAACATAAGAGAATTATGGTGCGCTGGAAATAAGCATCGATTTTCAATTGTAGGTAAATGTAAGAACTTGCGTCATTCTTGATTATACACATTAAATTTTCTTTGCAACACACGTTCCTCAGAAATTATATTTGTGTCTATGCTTAATTAACAAATAAAATATTACTTTTTGGCTTTAATCGTTTTTATAAATGGAGATGTGTTCGTCCAGCAAGTAAAATATTCGTCATAATAATCAGGTCTTCTTGAGTCATGACTCAGGACGATGTGAAACCGTGGTTTCCCTTGGAGAACTTTGTGGAAAACCCCAGTTGTCATAGGGTAAGACCTGAGAGGCAACACCCTGAAGGCGTCAACTTCACAAAAATTATGTGTGGATGCCTTTATTAACGTATAAATTTTCCGTACTCAACTCTATTTTAATTTTAACATGAGAAACGACTTTAGCTGAGATATTTTACTGAAAATTGTTTTGCATTCGTAGCCCAATAGTCCACTCCAAGTTGGATGGAAATGCTTATACTTAGCTTGCCTTAATTACTGGTAAAATATGTTTCAATCTCAGCGTTTTTACAGCTTAGGTTGAAAGGATACATCGATTTGCGACTTTGAACTTATTTACGATTGAACCCAAGCTGGATAACTTTGCTTCTTTTAAGGTCTCGTAATTCAAATTAAAGATAGTTGTGCTGTGACACTTGGTATTTATTTACAGCAGGGTTCGTTGGAACGATTCTGTATGCAGAACATCAAGTTAAGGTCTATACTAATAATTGCACTTTCAAGAACTCGTGCATGTGTTGCGGTGAAATATGTCAAATGTTCTCTGAATAGTTGTGGAGCTCTCATATGCTTAAGTCAAATATAAAGAGAAGTTTATATGAGATGTAAAGAGAGGATTATGTTAATATGTTATAATATATCCACTAGCTAAATGTAAATGTTTAACAAATTAAGTGGTCTAGATAATGAAGTCATACGTAAGGAATCTCTAACTTATAAAATATATACATATCACCCCATCGCCAAAGTAACGTGAATAGTCTAAATACCGTATTTCCACGAATCTTTTAAGGATAGATAATAAATGTTTTACGAGTAGCAGTGGCTGTCACCTCGGAATTCAATTTTACCCTTCCCTTGTGATTCTCCCATCCTCTGGTCCCTCCGATTAGGGTATTCAGCAAACTATTTTACGGAGTCATAAGTCCTCCTCCTGCTTCTCTGACCCATCTCATAATCGCCGAAAACTTTACTCCAACAATGTTTTTCAGAGTGATGCATGGAGTTATTTCGTCGTGAGTATTATTGCAATGTTTTGGCGTTTCAAATTAACGAATTCAGTTTATTGTCAGGATCCACATGTGGGATTGTGGTAGTTGTCGTTAATAGCTGCTTTTCTGAACGAATGATGTCTTTGTCTGCACTATTCTACTTGCTGTTTTCCTCATCTCTCTCCCCAGTCCTGGTAGCAAATGCCTTCTTCCATGTGTTAATGGTTAACCTTCCGCTCCTACTAGGTTCTTCATTCTTACTTCTGTTTTAGAACTTATTCTCTCACTTTGAATGATTAAAATGGTTTCATTCTTGCTTAACGTGAAGTTTAATTTTTCATCCAGCCCTATGTGCGAGAAAATGTCCTTGTCAAGCCATCTCCCTTTTCTCAGAAAATATTCCTGTCGTCCGCAAATAACAGCATGCTTATCCTTTCCTTATGTATCCGTGTAGCAATTTTCTCTCATTTATTGCTTTGTGTGCGTATGCAGATAGAATCACACTTCACTTCAATAAAATATGCAAAGCAGCAATCCAAAGGTTTATTTATCATATACTTACAGTTCTAAGTTGTTCAAGAAATCATATTTACGCGGATGTTATTCGTATCGTTTCACAATTGCTATCTACATATTTAAGATCTCTTTTGCATATTATTCAGATCGTTTATAGCTAGATTAGTTGCAATTATTAGTCATATTTATCTATCATTACAGGGTTCACAAGCTGAATACATTAACTCTACATAAAATGTGACTGATTAACTTTATGAAAATGTCTTAAAATTTTGTCGAATCCTATGACCCAGTAATTTTCTTATATGCCTAAATATGTTGTTTTGCTTTATGTGGAGGCGACGGGTGTATTAGATTATTAAGAGTTATTTATGCGAAACATTTTAAATATCACAATGACGAAAACTGTATTGACTCCATTACGATTATTATGTATCCTTGATATTTGATTTTTTCATGTTTCCATCTTTTGATAGCCTTTATTGCATTGCTCATACTACTATTTTCGAGAGGAAGTAAGGACATTTAAATTCTTCAACACAAGAATCTAGAATGTAGGTGGTTCCTTCATAGTTAACGTTTCTTTTCTCAGAAGTGAATTAAATTCATCATCAAGTAATACTGTAAGTTACGTAAAGCAGTGATCCATGTGATGACTAATTGGTTTTACGTGGAAGAGGAAGGTTTTTACCGAAAAACATGTCATGTGGCAGGTTTCTGAACAACGCCACCCCTGCGACCCCCAAATCCTTCTTGGTATCCGATAAGTGAATGTTTTGATCATATTCCGATGGGTTGTGGCTGCACTCGTCTTTTTGGAACATAAGAAATTATTTTAATTTTTTAGAATCCGTACACGTTAAGCTTAATAATAAATTGCAATATTGTCCCGGAATATGCGTTCGCAGGGTAACTCAAAAGTCGTAGGTTCGAGCCTCGGTCAGAATGTGGTCAGATTTAAACGGAGTTGAATATACGGCACGAAATGGCCTTCGCTATCGGAGCACCTACAAACTCGGCCGTGATTCACCTTCTAATAGATCTAAATCGCTTAGGTATGTTGTGTTTTTCACAGTACTGTGTGGAGGGTTTCCATCGTTCAGGGGCAAATTATATTTTCGCTTCGAGATTATCTATTACACACCATGCAGTGCTCGCTAATTTTAATTATGCCGCTCCCTTAACTCGACGGAAATAATCCCACGTTTTTCCTTCCTCCCACATTTCCGCATTTGATCCCTGCGTATCGATCAAATGAGATTACTTAAAAAATATCTCCAGCAATACCCATACTTTCAGTTTCTGCTCGGAGCGTTTCGACATACTGATATATTTTTGATTGGAGAATCGCTGGATCTTTCCGCGTCCGAAGCGTTCGCATTTTCGAGCAGAAAGTCTAAGTTTTGGCTGTGAACAGCGTATTGGATCTACGGAAAGAGTGGAGGAGGATCGAGCGAGACGGAGGGAGCAAGGGAGAAGAGTCCAATCATTCAGCTTCGCGACCGCCTCACCCTAACCCCTCCTGAATATTATTATCCATTAGATGTGTTTGCGCACAAGTAACGCTCTTTGTCCTCCCGTCGGACACAGGGGGGGGGGGGGTGGCAGCATTGGGTGGGGCGGTAGAAGAGGCCCGCTTAAAACCTCCCGTTTGAAGCTGCTGGCCTCGGAATAAGTTATTCATTGATTCGATATCTTTTGCTCATGTTTATGCGGAGGAGAGGGGGGTTTGAGGAGGGTAGATGGGATAGAGGGAGTGGGATGGAGGAGGAGGGTCGCCGCCATTCCGCAGCGATAATTAGCGCGCCTTTCCGCCCTCTCTTCCCCTTATTGCCCCCCTCCCCCTACCTCCGGACCGCCTTGATTCCCCCGCCTCTTCTCTGCTCTCCCGCTTCCTCTCTCCCTCCTCCTGCTCCCGCCCACCCTTCAAGAAAATACCAATCCACTCCCCGTCTTCCATCCGCCTGCTTGTCCCAAGCCTTCGAGAAGAAAATCCTTCATTTTTGTGTTCTTTATTGGGGTGCCTCCGCATATACATTCCTCCTAATCTCTGCTCCTTATCTCTCGCCTTCTTCCTCTCGTCCCTCGTCTCCGAAAGCAAAGATCTTATGAAACGTCCAGTACACAGAAAATATCAAACCTTTTGAAAACGACGCGACAGCAAGATGTCCGCTGCCCAGTCCAGTATTTTTTTTAAACGGTAGATTTTAACGCGGATAAAGATTTGAGGGTTTTGACAGCGCGACGCTAAGACGTTGAGGGGATGCTATCAGGTGTGAAAGGTCTTCCAATAAGCCGCTTTCGGGGTCGTCCATCCAAATTCCTTCCTTCACCGAGTCAGTTGATGCTGAGATTTTTCGAATTAGTATGTGTGTTCATAAAGCAATTAAGCGCCCTTCTTGCGACTTCTAGTGGAGCCAAGAGGTCGACCTGATCACGTTAAGAAGGACGATAGCCACTTATCAGCTGAAGGGCTCACCTTGTTCTTGTTGCTGGGGATGTGAAACATATTCTCTCGGTCCTCTTTTTACTCTTATTCTGTCTGATTGTTTTGCATCATTCTGTGATCGCAGGAAAAATTTCTAGCTCGCAAATCAGTATGGAAACTGACTGTCAGTCTACTTAAAGACGGTCAACATATGTAGGAACAAACAGAAAGAATTTATAACATGAATCAAAATCAATCCAGGTTGAATTTCCGTCTAAATTTGCCCTTGTTTTCTTGGTTAAAATTTTCAGAAGAATATATGATAATTTGATTCGTCAATAAATTCATCCCAATTGTGATTGAAACCAAAGTAAAAGGGTAAAAAGTCCCCAGGAATCATTGCATTGTTTGATGGATCATAAAAACTATAAGTAAATACTAGTAATTTAAATCAATGTCAAACAGATTATGTAAAAAGATTACTATTTTGTCTGATGAATAATTTATCATAGAAAAACATTATAATCAAGCAATGGTAAATATTTCCTTTGTATTTTCATATTTTTTTCATCTTAGCCACTCTAATGCATTTACCGCAGTTATATAGTAATTTAAATTATTCAATAATGCAGTTAATTTTCAATAAAGTAGGTTCCGGGTGGCTCTTCGCTAATCCGAAATATACCTAGGTGCGGTCACCACATCTTTCATGCCAGAAATAAGATTGAAACCTGTGGTCATTGACCTTGGAGGAACGTTGGATGCTCTCCTGCCCAGTAATTCATGCCAATTAGAGAAGTGTACACTCATTATTATTTCGTGTTTCCCTTTTCGTTTTTATAGTCTATCTTCTGCAGAATTATTGCTTTGAAAACTAAGTGCTTGATATCATACCACAGTTTTCGCATAGGAAACAAGCCCTTTTATGCTTAATGGATTGAATTATGATTCAGTTAATTCAAAATCCCACAGAATATTTGTTGAATTTCGTGCTTTAAGAGCGTCTACGCATACGTGAATTTTCTCGGCGTCCCGGACAAAAGGTTGGGCTAATGTAATCTTAAAGAGGTTCTCCCCTCCGTCTCTCCTCGGGAAGGTATCGGTCTTCCTCCTCAAACCACGCGAAGGGAAATTCGGAAGTTGGCGTAAAAAGTTGTTCTCTGGCCCTGGCTGGGGTGAGGAAAGCGGACGGCAAATAGTCAACGATTCGGCGTTCACGGCTACCGGTACAGCTTTCCCAAACCTCAAACACGAAAACAATTTCACGTCACGGAGATAGAGCGTGTGGGCACAACTTATTTATCGCCTCGGAAACTTGATTCCTGTGTTCCTACCGTGGGCTCTTCCCGACGACACCCTTGTGTCCTCCCTGCCTGTCGCCATCCCTCCCTTTCCACGGTTCCCCCGGTCAGGTGGATGGAGGGAAAGGGGGGGCGGGGCGTTGGAGGATGGGGGTGAAGTCGAATTGGAAACTGAAAGATGGATGCATAACGCACGCGGTTCGTGGGGGAGGGAGATTTCTCCTTCCCTCGCTCCGTAAACCCCCCTTCCCCAACCGACTCCGTATTTGGATTTTGGCGTCGAAACGAATTAAGCGTCAGATAAATCAGAAAACAATCGTTGGATCGCGAAGGGGGTTCGGAAGGAGGAGGGTTTTCCGAACGTCTCAAACGGCGTTCGACGCGTTATATTTTTTTCTCCCCCGCCGTTCACTCGGTCTCAGTTCGTGGAAGGGTCACGAAATTCGACCTCATCGGGGGCGTGGTGGGGGTTTGTCGACGAGGGGATGGAGGGAGGAGGAAGGGAAGACAGATAAGGGAATCCGGCGGCCCTCGCGGCCCAACTCTCTTTCTTGGTGAGGGCCGGGCTTCGGAGACGTTCCAGGTTTCGGAGGGGACGAAGGCGGAGAGAAAGAGTCGGTCGAAAAGAGGAGAGAACTGATGGCAGCGAGATTGTCATTTTTCTTTTTATTGGGTTGCTTGTATGCTTTTGCTCTTGGTAAGGTGAGGCTGCCGAGATGTTATCTGGGTTCCGCCCGCGGAGCCACGGCCAGTCGCCGCCGCCTGGCCGAAAAAAAATCACTCCTCCCGCCCTGGTTCCTCTCCGAACTGTTCCCTCCTCGCTGTTTATTGGTTATTCACCGGCAAGAGCTTTTTCTCTCTCAGCGATACATAATGTTTCATTTCTCACCATTAGACTGTGCAGTTTGGGAAGGAGGTCAATGGTCATCGTTTTCTTCTCCTACTCCAATTGTATTTTAGATTTTTTTAAAAATATTTCGGTCCATCATTGTGATAGGTAGTCATCATCATCAGCATTTCAATTCTAAGATTGGCTTACTGCAGTCCTTCAATTCTCTCTATTCAGTGATAGGTAGTTGCAAATGTTGAAAAGCAGCATTGTTTCGATTAACGTAATTTCTCAAAGGTCGAAGCTCCAGCGAACTTGCGTAATCCTCCAATATCTGAGCAAAATTTACCCAACGTTCTTTTATATGAAATGGTCATTCTCTCACCCCGATATCTCTTGCGTCTCTCAGGGTAATTGTCTCGCGGACTTCCCTGCTTCTATTTCCAATTTACGTTCACGGGAAATCACGTTTACGTTTGTGTCGCATACTATGTACAGACTAGCTAATTCCTTTTGTCCATTTCTTGCTTCCATATGAATTTTTGTTTTTCACTCATCTCCGTACTTCTAGATTTTCATTTTATTTGCCCATTTCACGATATTGTTGTGTAAAGCATCATTATAGGATTGTAAAAACTTACACGATTGCTTTCTGGCCTAAGTTTTAGAATTTCCTATTATTCTCCGATTTCCATTTAGGGCTCATCTGTTTGACTTATTCAGCTCTTCACTTTTCAAGATAGCTCTCTCCTCTGATATCATCGGGAAGATTAATTGCTACCTGCCTCTTTCCCTCTATATAGAGAATTCTTTTGAGGCATCGGAAACTTTATAGCGCTGAATTCAACTTCTCCCATCACTTAAAAAATAATTCTGGTAGTGTGTACATATATTTACGAGCGAGACAACATTTTCATTAATTACAGAAAAAATTACATTTTTGTGTGTGTGTGTGTGTGTGTCGTTCTATTAGAATCGGTTGAGATTCTATCTAACAATTGCAAATAAGTAATCTATTTCAATGGTACTGAAATGATCCTAATCCAACCGCCGTATGCAACGTGACCTGCTACCAGGGAAACGAATCAATTAAAAACTGTTCTCACCCAAGAAAATGTTATATTTCGTTTTGATTAACACCTAACATTTAAATAAATTTTATTGTTATTATAAGGTAATCTACCGCTTAAGGTAGGTTTTTGGATGGACACAACTATCAAATAAATATCTCATGACTCCAAACAAAACACAATCGAGCAACATACTCTACGTCAGGTCCCTCTTCATCTCTGTGTACTTACTTTATCCCGTCCAACATCCCTATCCTGTTCCTGCCCCTTCCTCGTTTGCCTAACATTCTCCCCTCTATTACCGTCTTCAACATGCCACTGCCGCTCAATACACCTTTCATCCATTTTTCCTGCCTCCATAGGATTTCTCCCAATAAACCCCTCTCCTCACCCACCATCTCCAGTACTTTCCTCATTTGTTTTCCTTTCGGTCCATATCACCTTCTCCACACCCACATTTCTAAAGTCCCTAATCTACTATTAAAATAAAGCAAAAGGGAACGTACTACGGCCGAATGAATGCAATGAATACAAGTTACCCAAAGCCGTACTCTTGGGGGCACTAGTTAGGGGACACGGGGGAGGGTGCAAAGAATAAGGATAACAAAACTGCACACACTCTCTCACTCCGGTATTTGCAGTGCAAATTGACCGTTGCAAGTCACAAACACACACGCACTCAGGGTTTACGGGGGAAAAAACCCCTCGCCAGGGACCACACACTCAGACAAGGCAAACAAAACCACACGCACTCCTTCACTCCGGTATATGCAGTACAAATTGACCGTCGCAAGTCGCAAACACACACGCACTCAGGGTTTACGGGGAATTAAACCCAACGGCAGGGACCCTTCACTCAGACAGACGTAAAGATAGAAAAAGTAAAGGAACGGCACGCACTCCCTCACTCCGGTATTTGCAGAGCAAATTGACCGTTTGTGAGACGCAAACACACACGCACTCAGGGTTTACGGGGAATTTAACCCAACGGCAGTGACCCTTCACACAGACTAGGAATACGGAAAGGGGGAAGTACACTGTGATGCAGTGTACGTGGGGAAAAAATAGTGCCGAAAAACCTGACACCAGGTGTTTCGCCTGCCAAGCAGGCCTCTTCAGAGAAGAATAATCTAATGATGAGGGGTTTTTTCCCCCGTAAACCCTGAGTGCGTGTGTGTTTGTGACTTGCAACGGTCAATTTGCACTGCAAATACCGGAGTGAGAGAGTGTGTGCAGTTTTGTTATCCTTATTCTTTGCACCCTCCCCCGTGTCCCCTAACTAGTTCCCTAATCTACGTCTATTCTCCTGCTTCCACGTTTCCGCGCCCTACATAGCTACGCTCCATATCAAAGTTTTTACGAGTCTTTTCTTAACCTCCCTGCACTCATAAATTATATATTCTTCCCAAATAAACCCATGAAATAAATAGGAGAATATAAGCTGGGGCGGGGATATTTTGTTTCGGGTAATAGGATTGAAAAAGTGGAAGATAAACCGTAATTGGAGGGGAAAATACTTTGTTCTTCCACATATATTTTACTATGCACGACCTGGGTTTCAACTTACAAAGTCATCATCAGGTTTTTAAGTGCATATATGTGGAAGAACAAAGTATTTTCTTTTCCGATATGAATCGCTTCCACAAAGTGACGCCTCGAACCACTGTGTAACCCGTAATATTGGGATGTAAAGAGAATTAATTGATGGTGGGTTAGCAATGCGCTGCAATGCAATGCACTTACAGTTTGCTACTTATCATACACTAGACAATGTTAGTGTGTTCTCTTGTGTTTGCACGTGAAATTTAAGATCTGGTACAATTTTTTACTTAGTAATTGTGGTTTTTATATTGCAGCCGGTTACTGCCGAAATAATATGTTAAAACATACTTAAGCAATTTTACCTGAAATTTCTGTAACGTAATTAAATGGCCTGTTGGTTTAAATATTTGTTCAGCGTAAAAAAATCCAGTGTTGATCTTCGGGGTGCAAATAATAGCATATTTTAGTGCCTGTTGTAGCCGTGGAGTGAATAATGAGGAGCTCACTTATTCAGACAAAACTGTGGACCCTTATTTTTTCCTTCATTCCACAATGAGGACAATCGTTGCATGAAACTAGCGGAATAGGAGATTAGCTGCATCCTCAATCCATATTAAGTATGTTTCGTGATCCAGAGACATGGCAGTAATTACGTTTCTATTCTCTACGCCTTTTTGTTTCTCACAGGTTTGCCATATGAAAGAAGAAAATAGGCTTGCTTGGATTGCCGTATAAAATACGGGTAGAAGATCCTTCGGAAATACTGTTCAATTCAGTTCGAAACATTCCCTTCTTTGTTAAAACAATCAAATCCTACCTATTGCACAAAATTTAATCTAAAACTGAGATGAATTTTGTCCCATTCAATAACCATAAGATGAAGAAGAATGGCTTCAACTAATGCGTAGTAACTCTAGGAAACATTGAATAATACTTTTACGTTTTCTCAAATTGTACCTTAGCTTCTTACCACCTACCTCTGAGAATAGCTTAATAGTTTTTTAAACTGTTAAAATATATGACAAAGGGAACTCCAAAGATATTTCCTGAACCGGTTATTGATACTGTTCTTAAATTGGATGAGTAAATTCTGTGTAATCACTCCAATTGGATGCTCTCATTATGTGAATTAATATGATTATCTTTGTGGGTATCCTGAAAATAAAATGACCTCGTTTAGTTGTTTGCCTCTGGTATCGGTTGCGCTGAAATGCCACTTTAATAATTTTCTGATATCATTGAGCTATTAAACTATATCAAACTCTGGGGATAATTAATCATGCATAAAAGCTAATGTTTTTAAAACTTTTCGCTCGAATTTTACTTAGGCACTGTGCTTAATGTATCGTTGATGTAGAGTTTCGTTCTTTCTCTATAGTTCACCGTCGATCCTTCAGTCTTGAAAATTCTACTGACGCTTACTAAGGAATGTTTGGCCTTAAGGCTACTCCCGTTTTCTCTTCTAGGCATAATGCCATCATGAATATTCTTGACACCTCTCTGAACTTAAAGACTTACGTTGTGAAGCGAGGGGGTAAAAATACACAAATTTCTGATCGTCATATTCTATTGTGACCCTTGGCGAAAATAATATTATTTGAGAATTGAATGTTAAAGAAACAAAAAATGTTTATTATTTCAAAAAAGTGACTAAGATTAGTTTCTATGGTAATTGAATAGAACGTTCCGTTAAGCCGTAAATATATGCGTGGTATGAGTGGAGGGAACTGATGGCTACACAGTAGTGGAAAAAGCAAAACAACCATGGAAATGGCCTACATTCGATAAAAACGGGCCAGTTTGAGGAATAAATCTCGTGTCATTCAGGGATCAGCTTTATTGCGGGCCTTGGGTCGTGACTGACGACAACGCAGAATAACATAAAGGACTTTCTTAATTTCATATATGGCCTCAATTAATTTAATTTTGAAGCCGTGTGTGAAGAAATATAAATGATTCGGTTCGTGTATTCCATCAGAAATATTTTAAACTACCATATAGCGTAAATGTACTTCAAAGCAAAATGGGATGCATATGTAGACGAGTGATGATGATCTTTTCACTCTGTGAGACATAGCATTTTTTATTAATGACAGAAATAATTCATAACATATTGAAAACTATGACTGAATCTTTCAGAAACTACTGTCTTGAGCACTAAGCATAGAACATTTTGTTTATAGTCAGTTAATTGCCAGATACTGTATTGGCACATATCTTAATGCTTAGTATTATAGGTTGAAGATTCCTGTATCCAATTTCGTTATTTAAATTGCTTTAAAGGATTAAAATGAATTAATGAAATTCAATGGCCCTTCATGATTCGTGTATTACGTATATAATAAATAGGTTTCTAAATATCATTCACTCAAAATGATTATTTCTTCTCCTTCTTGTCTTCCATTCAAACTTAGCCAAAGGCTGGCATAGATTTTTGGGCGAAAGGTAAATTTTACTTTTAACTTGAACATTGCCCTAAATTTGCAAACTGAAACAATAATTTTGAGCGTGTGTTGTTTTATTCATTTAAAAACTAACACACATGAGAAAACTAAATGGTGTACATGTCTAAAACAAAAACCAGATGGGTTGGAAAACTGTTGAATTGGAATTTGAGCTTGAATTCATCTATTTCAATATATTATACTAGCTAAGAGAATAAGTGATTGAAATCTCCCATTCCTCCGAAGCTCGGAAAAAAAATTAGCTCGTGCTGAAATTATTTTAAACATATGCATTCATTGTTTTGTATTATTGGTGGTATAACCTGTACATCTGAAGTAGCAATCGTAGCTTTACATTAGCATTAGGTTATACGAGAATAATCGTATTTTAAATATACCGTTCGTGATTTATTTTCACGTAAAAGCATAAATGTGGATTTAAATGGTATTTTTGTTGTGTTTTTATAAGAGCCATAAAGGGGATTGCTGCATTTCATCTTAATTTGGTCCAAATTAAAAGGTTTGCAATGGCTAAGCTATTTAGAGATATTACGCGTACCGCAAGGGTCTATTTTATTCTTTGTGCCAGCGTTTTCAAGCGTGCCCCGTATTGGTCCGAGCAAACATAATTACTCCGTAAATACCGCCACCGTAAGCCACACTTAGGAATGCGTTTTCATTCCACTCCCCTTCATTCCCTTCCCTTATCACGCCAGCTAAGTAAACCGCCAGGCCGTGGAAAATGATGTATGTGAAGGATATATCGGAGTGGAAGGTGGGTTTCCACCCGCGAAACCATGACGTGGAACATTTGCATCGCTTTCCGAGCACTCCTCTCTCACAAGACCTCCTCACTTCCCTGCCATGCCTTGCCTTCCCTGCCTTTTACCTCTCATTTACATTCAGGTATGTGTTCATCCATACGGCGAGGATCTAGGAGAGTGCCAATTGAAATCCTAAGTTTCCCAATCAGCGTAATGAATGCAAATAATTGCCAGCTAAAGTCGACCGCACTACGTGTAAAGACGCATTTTAAGACGCACAAACCTTGTGTCGAAAGAGTTACGAAATGGTACAAGTCGTCTCGCACTTTTGGGGTGTTCAGAGACACAGTTTCATGTCTGTCTCTTTGTTACCTAACTCCTCTGGTAGTTTGTAAATCTTGATGGTTATTCGTAAGCATGACTTTACCATATTTACATAATTATTTCAGGAACTCTCTTTGGAGTGTGGGTTATTAGCTTTGCATTTTCCATTGAACTGTTTCTTGCTCGCGGTGATTTTTTCTGTGATTTGTCATTTCTCACTCACATCTCACTGAAAAATTTCAGTCCGTTAGTCCCTTCATGGCTTCTACTCCGGAGTAAATAGCAACTAACAAAAGGATTTATTTTGTTTAAATCGCATCGTACCTTGCGTTTATTGAGAAAATATTTTTGCACTGTGTGCTTACATTACCTGGCTATGAGGATGGAATCAGAGCTAGAATGAGGGAACGTTTACAATGTTGTTCCGCCTGATTTATTCTTCATCCAGCTTCAAATTTTCTTGCCGCCGTTCCGCTTGCTTTTGTATACCCTCTTCAGCACTCTTTAGCAGGTGGGTTCTAAGGGTGGCATTTTAATTAGGATATCAATGCTAGTTATTTGGGTATTTGTTTGTGATAGGTTTGGTACTTTTGAGTCTTTTCGCGCTTTATGGTGGACTTATAATGTGGAGTGTAAAGTGTTGGTTTATCTTTGAGTATTTTGGTTCAGTTGTTTTTCGTTTATTAAGTGTACGTAATAATCCGGATGTAGGGGCGGTAATACGAGGAAATTTTGTTATGCCTGGTGGAGTTTATCGAGGGAAAAGTAATGAACCAGTCAAATCTATATATGTGTCGAGGATGGATATATTGAAAATAGTTTTCACAAAACGGGCATTAATAATGGGATATTTTAGCTTAGTGGGTGGCATTTATCATAATTGCGCAGTGTTAGATTTGATTTTAGTTTAGAGTGAAAACTGCGGGCTTCCAGGAGAAGAAGAGCGAAAGAGGTGGGGGTAATGCCAAGATCTTTGTGTTTTTTTATTTCTGTGAAACCATTTGGCAATTGTAATGGGATATAGAGATCAGGTGTTTTGGGCCAATAATAAGAAGAGGTGCTAAGGCTTAAAGAAGAAAGACCAATTTAGATTTGCGTAAATATTGGTAGGGCAGATGATGAAATAGTACAAGAGTTTTTTTTTAAGTTCAGTGATAGGGTGCTTTTCCTATTTAATGAGGTGCTCTCCATTTTGCTTGCTTTGAATCTTCTAGTTTAAATGCAAAAGTAACGGATAAATTTGAGTTTTTTATCTAGGTGGACGTCTAAAAATTTATTATAAGGGACTGTGGGTATAGGTTCATTGTTCAGGTCTTTCTGGGATGCCTTCAGTTCGTGGCTTTTATTTTGCGTGTAGAAATGAGATATAAATGCATTTTTTAGAATAAAATATATGAATTATCACGTATATGCCCATCCGATGAAGAAATGTAGGTTAGTTTGTACTTTTTGTATGGCGAGCCATAGTCAGGTATAAGATGATCTAGAAGTTATTAGGGCAGACACTGCTAAGGTCGTTTGTGCCAATAGAGATAGGTGCTCTTATGTTCAGTGAAAGAAGAGAGGGTGAAGAGAGGACCCTCGGAAGCGTCGGGTCTAACCTACTTTTAACGGAAGTAGCGCCAAGTGGTCTAAACAATTTGACGTCCCTTCCGTCAGACGGCGTGCTTCACTTAGGATCTCTCCTCATAGCTCCATAAGTAGGTATCCAGTTCCCCATGAAATTCCTGCCACCGCCAGGATTTAAACCTAGGCCTTAATTTGAGGCTATCCACTGCACCAATTCAGTCTCAGATCTTAGGAAGAAATGAAGCTTAGGAAGCTTAGGATAAATCATTTATTGAAGTGAAACGCCTAGTTCAGAAGTTAAAAAGGAGAAAACCAAGTGTGACGACGTCCTCTATAAGAAACCCGAGATGTAATATGTACAAAAAATCCTAATGAATTAATAAATTAAGCATGCTTATTCTGGTAATCTCCCCGTTTACTTGTTTACCTAGACCGAGAGGCTGCCTCTTTTGCTAGACTCCTGCCGCCCTCTACGTCACAAGCTTCAAGTGTTTCTTCACGTTTTACCATAATTTTGAGAATAAATGAGTTGAAATCAGTATTTTCTAAGTTTCACTAAAAGACCTGCACCGATACATATATTTTCCTTGGCTTGTAGTTTGAAATTCAAATTTCTTTCAAATGTCAAACAATTTGATTTAAAAATGTAATTTTTAATAGACATACCAATAACTCGTAGTTAAATACTTTTCGATTTGACGCCAACATTTGATTAATATCACGAAAATACTCGGAACTTTTGAGTAATACTAAAATTGTCGTGGTTATTGAGTTGGCAAGTGGTATAGAAACTTGATTAAATGTTTGGGGTTTAATAATCAGATCAAATCAATCTAAAGTGATGAATTCCTTTGTCTGTTATTATCTACTTTGGCATTTAATATCAAGTGAGAAATTATCAATCACGACGCTAAAAGCTCATAAAACTACGTATCGTGTGTCTTTATTCCGTTTCTGTTTATATTTAATTATTTGTAGCTCTAAAATTGACCGAGAGATGGCATGTGAGAATAAGTTCTGTTAAAAAAATTGCCCTTATCCCAGGGATAAGCCCAAGGAAGATGCGAGGGGAGAGGGCTGAGTGAAAAAATCTGCGGCTAAGCCGTAAGATCTCGGTGGCTAAGGGTGCTCTACAGGTGGCCGAGATAGATCGCCCTGCTCGCTGGGGAACTGTGCTCTCTCCCTCCGGGTGGAAGGAAAACTCTTCGCCTGAAAACATTCGCAATCTAAAAAACCTCTACGTCCCGCTTAGTTCGCCTCCGCACTTGCAGCTCCTAAAACGTGTGCGTCATCCTGCTTTTTACAGTCACACTCTTGTTTAAAAATTAGAATTCGAAATTCTTTGTTCACTCCCAGGGACTTACATTTTGGCACCTCTCTGAATTCGATTGATCAATGGATCGCAGATGAGAAATGTTCTCAAAAGAGAAACGGGTCTCACTCTACAGATTCCTTGCGTGTGAACTTTTTGTGTTCGTGTCCAAATGAGTTATCCTCATTCCTTTGACGAAGCATAGTTTATTTGACGTTCTTCATTTTCAGAATCTATTATCTCCTCGGTTACTCATGCGAAATGTTAACGAATGTTCAGAACTGTTGTAATAGACTGTTTTTGAGAATTATTGAAAGTTCAGTTTTCAGGTTTGTGAAGGTTTTTCCTTCAATACTATATAAGTGGAAAATAATTCTCTTCTTTGAGTGTCTTCGATTACGTTTGCTTGACAAAGTAATTAATAGCATACAAAATAAAATACTGATTCGGATGATAAAATGTCCACAGCTTAATTTCATAACGTAAATATGGAATTTGTTTTTGGTGATTTTCATGCGCGACCCTAATAAAGGTTTTTCAATATAGCAAGGAAAAAGCACAGTGTACAGTGCATACGCAAAGACGTACAGCGTGGACGCAAACAAAATAAACGCTGTATAGTGACAGCAACACGTTGAAATTCGCACTATTAGTCTTGCGTAATTTATTGCCGGCACCTAGTTTAAAAACTCACGACCGATTGCGACTTTCTCGGTGGATTGGCTAGATCGCTTCACTGCTCTTCTCTAACCATAGATAGTCCATTTCTTCCCGGACCGGTCTTCTAGCCGGATGAAAATAAATGGTAGGATGTCTTTTGCGAGGAAAGGAAATAAGTCGAGCGAAATCTAGCTTACCTAGCCGGTAGGAGAGATATCTTCGAAATAAAATACAGCCAAGCGTTTCCTCAGAGATCAAAGAAAAAGAAGTAGGAATCGCCGTTACTCCCGCCTCCGGAGAGTGGGAGAGAAGGTGAGAGAGGAAGGGAGAGAGAGGGAGGGACCGGGAATCCGTATACGACGGTGGGCGAAGGAAAACGAGAGAATAAAGTTGGGGGAGTCGAAGGAGGGTAAGAGTGTGAGAGAGTGTGTGTGTGTGTATGTGTACATAGAAATATATCTGTATGTATATATATAAAGATGTATATAAATATATATACATATATGCACATGTATATATATATATATATATATATGTGTGTGTGTGTGTGTATGTGTGTGTGTTTAAAGAGAGAAAAAAGAGGGAATCCGACCCGAAAAATACAAGCAGTTGACAAGGAACAACCAGAAAGCAAATAGGTGGGGAGAGATATAAAGGTTGAAGTTAGGTGGGGCTGTGGGGGAGGGATCGGGGGGAAGAAGAGGGGCTCCCGCTCCCGCTCGCAAGGGGCTGAGAGGTAAATTTGTTGCCCCGTGGTGGAAGGAGGGGTGGCGAGTTGGGACGTGGGGAGGGGATGGTTTGCGGGGACGACGCCATGGGGTGGGGGAGTCGGTGAGATGGCTAGGAGGCCTCCGAAGGACGTGAGGGGGAGTGGTGGAAGGCGAACGAGCGGAAGGAGGAGGTTTAGGGGCTGGGGGGAAGAGGAGAAAGGTGCAAAGAAGAGGCGGGGATGCTGCGAGGGAGGACGGGAAAGAGCGAAAGGGGTTGGTGGCGGTAGCGATGGGAAGGGCCCCGGGATGATAGGGGAGGAGGGTTGACGTCGCGAAGGGCTGAGAGGGAGAGGTGAAACACAGAGGAGGTCGGCCGGTCCAGCGGGGAAGAGGAAGGGCCATGGAAGATAGCGGCGGGAGCCAGTCGAGGGTAGGGGCTGGCCGACCGGCGAGAGGAGTCCCAGGGCCACGGGCGTGCACGGAGACCCCGCAACTGGTGGGGGGGGGGGAGAAACACGTCGTCGGGCGGGAAAGGAGGCGCGGAGGAGGGGGATGAAGGAACGGAGTGACTCGGAAGGAAGGCAAAAAAGGGAGGAATGAGAACAAAACGACGCCGTGAGTAAAACAAAAGCGTGAAAGGCGGCCGTGCTAGGGAGGAGAGATGAATGAAGTCGGGCGGGCTCTCTTGGGGTTAAAGGGTGAAGGGGAGGGGAGCGAGGCAGGATGGGGCGTCAAGGGATGAGGAGACGAGGGGGAGGATGGCTCTGGGCTGCGTAGGAGTATGGGGTGGGTTAAAGTTCAGATTGGCCCGTAAAGTGTGAGGCGGAGAGGGTGGAGTGACTTGTTGAAGGAGCGCTTTGGGGAGGAGGAGGGTAGGGTGGCCATGTGCGTTTTCTGTGTGACATTGTGTGTGTTGGTTGTTCTGAGGGCGTGTTGGCATGGAGATGTCGTTGCCGGTCGAGTCGAGAAATGTGTGCGAATGCGAAAGGTCGAAGGGCGAGTTTAGGTGGGGGAGATATTGTGGAGAACGCGAGAAATTTTTCGTGTTGCACCTTCTAAATAAAGAGTGTCACTTCCCTTGGAACGAAAAAAAGCTGTACATCTACAGTTTGTTGAAAGCGTTAAGAATCGGCTCACTGACGAAAAAAGAGACCGTTGGCATGGGGAATTTTTATCGAGGCAATGATTCTTTGTATTTCTGGTCCATTTCATAATGGGTATAGAGATTTTTTGAAGTTGAAATGAAGTTAAATTTAGAATCCAAGCCCTCTGATTTAAAATGAGGCCTTAAATCAAGCAGGTGTAATAATAATAAAATGCTGTGGATACATTTCTAGAGTCTACGAATCGTCAAATGTTCTAAACTTTTCTAAGTATTCATTATCCAGGTCTCCATATTGGCAAAATTATTTTCTTTGCATGCTGACATAATGGAAATTTTAGCCATCGAAGACATCGGTTCCTTCTTTTAAGTTACTTTTTGAATTTATTCCTTTCGAAATTATTGTACTGACAGGAGGCTCTAACATGTGTGATTTTAGGTTCACCAGGCGTATTTCATATTCCCAGGTCCCCCACCGGGTTAAACTGTTACGCCATTTCGAGGGCCGATTCCGTCTCTCCAATCGTCAACGCCATCACTCTTCGGGATGGCTTCATCACTTGAGGTCACTTATATATTGCATTATCTTCGATTGTGACTACAGAATGTCCGTTAAGCGCAAAAGTGCTTAATGCGCCTGTCTACTCCGCTCGATAAATCATAAGTGGCCAAATGTACGGCTCCCTCTTATGTCCCTCCCAAGAAGCGATAAAATCATTTAATTCTATACCTTTAGTTGTATCTTTCAATTAAGAGGGTCTCACAATCGCGACTATTTTCCTAATTTTAAGCTCCAAACCTCTTTTTAGTCCGACTATTCAGGTGTACTACGAGTTTATTACATGAAATAAATAACACAATTGTTCATGTCATCTCTATTGCAAAGGATTAATTGTATTTCCAAACTCTTACTTTTTTTAGTTCTCGCTGAACGCTCGAGTCGGGAAAATATTCTTGTATGGATTTCTCTAACCGAAATTGATTTGAACGTGAGTTATTTAATCCAGAAATATTTTGCGAAATTGTTTTGCTCTAGTCTTATCATGATTTATCACTGGAAAACCTCGTGTGTCCCTAACTTCTGCTACTATTCATTAAATAACACATCTATCCGCCATTGCTACTTCAGGTAGGCCCTTACACTAAGTAGGCCCTAACACTTGCGGAGCTGCGGCTTCAGGTTGATTTTCTTCGGGAAGGTGGTTGTGTCGTTGGTGGCCACGCGCGACCCCATGCGGCCACGGTCCCCGCACCTTGGAATGACCGTTATAAACTCACTCCGTGTGCTTATCAAAACATTGGTTGGCCCATCATTATGTTTTGATGATCGCATCCCTTTGGACATAGTACGAGTTTGTAATTTTGAGAGCTTAGATTATCTCACTCAGATAATTTTCCGAGTCTCGTTTATGGGTAACGAAGCGAGAGAATCACTTTATATCGCATTCGGTTGATTTCGAGGATAGAGATGAGACCACACTCTCATTGCGTGTCCCGGAACTTAGGAAAAAATCTGCGCCTGTCCACCCTTAATTTTCACTCCTCGTCTCCTCCCATTTTCGTTTCCTCGAATATTCCCGGCACATTCACCTGGGTGGCCACTTGACCCGGAAAAAGAGAAGACTCAGTGGATATAATGGGTACGCTGGAAATTTTCTCTAATTTTATCTAAGAACTTCGTTTTGGTCCTATTGTTTCCATTCCTGATCATTAAATAGGAATCACTCAACCTATGTTGAGTTTAGATCCGGGTACTGTTAATATACTACCACAGGCATTATTTCATTTTCATTCCGAAGAATATTATTCATGCCCCCAGTCATGATTGGAGATAAAATCTCCTCTGAGCAAAAGCTCACGACTGCAGTATCTAAGACGGTAGTCTGGTTGGATGTATGGTCACGTGAATGTTCCATTTGCCAGTTTTTCATCAATAAGTTAAGAAATTTAATATTTTGTGAAACGTAATTAATTTCATCTTAAGCGTATATTAGGATTTTGGCGTGTGAAGTCTGTCATGGCTTGAAAATTATAGTAAATACTCAAGTAAATTATCTTAATTATTTTCCTGAAGCTATTATTTCGTTCAATAACCATTTAATTTTAATCTGAAGCAACATCCCAAATATATCTTTCCGTTAGAATTTAATCATTTCTTGTGCGTATGAATTTTTTGTAGCGCCTGCGCAAGTCGACCTTCGAGTACTTAGCACCTAACCACTGTTGCACTTGCTCAATCCGTCATACCTTTGTCCTCACCTTCTTCCTGCTTATGAACACGGTTATGTAGTGGAAAAATGCTACTGGTGCAGCACATCATCAGATCTCAATTTCTGCAGTGTTTTAATGATGTACGAGCCTTTTTTTTAGCGTGGGCTCAGAGATTTGGCGGAAAGAGAAGAATTTATGGCTAAATGTATGCACATGCCCTCTAGTCTTTTTTACGTACTTAATTGTTGTCTTTTCTCCTCGTTTGGAGTTTTTCCCCAATACATTTTGTCTGCTTACTCATCCTTAATTCTTCTCCTCCTTGGCTAGCCGGTCATGCTCTTTTAGAGGTCCGCGGATACCGCCATGGCGATTTAATTGGCGAAAGTAAAATGTATAGCTCCCGTGGTCGGGTGCCGTATTACATGGACTCAAATGGATTATTGGATTCCTATCCTAACCCAGTTTGGATTCCTAACCCGGGCATTTTATGATTTCATCTCGATTTCTAATGTGATTTTTATCACAATTTTTGTATTGAATGATGGACATTATTAATAAAATGGATGATTTTCACAGCTTTCACTGAGAATCTAAAGACACTCTCCTGTACTTACAAGAGATATAATTGGAAAACTTTCCAATAAACTTAGTAATAATTTTCAGGAAATGAGAAAGACAAAATAATGATGGGTTAAACAAAAACCATTATTGTCGAAACATAGCTTTGTGAATTTTCAAATGGTTGGCTGTCCAGTACCCATATGTGCATTTTAAGCGTATTAAATTTGAGTGAAATTGGAATTAGAATTCAAAACTCTCTCTGTTCTAACTGCGTCATGTATTCGATACTTTATGTGAATAATAGAGAATATGGCGGTTTTAAGTAACGCAACATACAGACTTTGCATTCCACAGAAATTAGTTGGAGATTAAAAAAATTATTTGTGGAACGCAAACTCTGAATATTGTGTCATTTTCCTGGCATCATAAATGGTGTTCCACGAAGTTTCAACCTCAATCATCTCTCGTAGCAGTGGCATCTGAGTCCTACCCCACAGGCTTAATAATGGAAAATGAATGTTAGAAGACTAGCATATAATCGTGCAAAATGCCAAAGTGCGAGTGTAGACCTATCCGTTTTCGTTGCATTAAAAATATTATTGCGCAGGATGGCGTACTTGAGCTTGCTGAATTTTAAGCCTCGTGCTACTTCTCGCCGAAGAATTATCGTTTTATATCTTCCAATCGTACATATCCCTTTGTGCGTATACCCGCCCGAGAGCAAACGCTCATGAATCCGGTCGAAGGACCTTATAAAGTCTCACCCCGCGAAAACCTCACGATACAAGATTGCATCCTAATTATCCCCGGAGTCATTGCGATGGCGTCGCGTGCGACTCGCGGAGGAATCTGTCGGCAGAGGAACGGTCGCTGGGACACGTAGGATGGCGCCAGTCGACTGGGGGAGGCAAGGAGGGGAATCCGGGTCGACGAGAGCTGCTTGGAACGACCGCCCCACTGCCGCAGGAACCCCGGCTCGCAACGAGGACGAGAAGGAGCGCCATGAGAAGAGGGAAGAGAAAGAGAGGGACGGGGGACGAGAATCGAAGAGAGGAAAAGGGCACGGCGAGAGGGCATTGAAGGGGAGTGAGGCGGGTGGGGAGGGAAGAGGCAGGCCGGTGGGGTGGGGGAACGGAGGAGAAAATGGATAGGCGATGGAACTGAGAAGAGAAGATAAGTAAGGAATCCGGTGGGACGGATGGAGGAAGACCAAGGGTGAGGAGAAGGGGTCGAGGTGGAGAGAGAAGAGCGTGGGTTAAGACACTGCAGCTCTTGGTCACCCTCCTTCAGCCACCTCTCAACTTAAATGATTTTGACATAACAAGTACACGACATGAACAAAATTTCACTGGGTGTTTATTCGTAATTTTAAATTTTGGTGAATTATTATGCAATTAATAATTCCAACGGCTGTATCTCTCAATTTGTATAAATGGAGAAGTGTGGACTTAGGGTATCTCTTCATTTTGGAAAATGAAGTTGTGGTAGCAGTTATCGTTATAACTGATTCCTTATTAGGTAAAGGAAAATAAAATGCCGTTCAGAATCATGAATAACTTAAAATGAGTCTTAAAAATACGCAAAATATTACGAATTTTTACGTGATATGAAAATTTTAAAATTGAAGAGTTAAGACGATGCGTTTCATGGGAAAGAAGTGTAAATAAGAATATTATTGTAGCAAGTTAATTTATTTGGTACATACCTTACAATTTTCATCAACGGAGGGGAACAGTAAATAACAAAATCGAGTCGTGAAGCTTTTTTGTTGTGCATCATGTACTCACAAAATGTATAGCTCTCTTCCGTAAAAATAGAATTTCACACAATCAGTTTCATGTGGGAACTGTTTGTAATCAATTTCATGTGTTCCATCGTCATCAATTGCTGCATCAGAAGTAGGTATCAACAGACAATTGAAAGCATGGTTAGGAATTTGTGGTCCAGTTCCACTGCGTCCCCAGTCTTCACCAGATAGCTCGTGACCCGAGCACCAACGACTTCGCCTCATTAGCGTTCACCATGAGCGCAGGGTTGGAGGAACGCCTTCCCGTCTTAACGGAACCCAGAACAACCCTTCCACGATCATCCTTTCCCCTCCCCTTCCGCCCCTTCCGAAAGACCTGACTTCCTCAAGGCCCCCTCGCGATCCCCATTCAGCATCCGACAACGACGTTGCATGCGCGCACCCCCGGGACGGGGAAAGCACTCACGCCTGGCTGAAGTTCAGCTGTGGCGCGCGGAGAGGCGAACTCTCTGCCGTTCGGTAGGGGAAGTAATCGGGAGATAAAAAGCAAAGGGGGTGTGCGGACGGGAGAAGCGCGGAGGCCAGAGGGCTTGCGGAGAGGTTGGAGATTTCAACGCGCGGGAGTTTCTGCTGTGGAGGGACGACGGAAGGGGTAATATGAATGGCCGTCGCGAGGAATAGGAGGGAATAGACTCTCGGAGGAGATGTGGTGAGGGGGTTGGAAGTGAAGAGGTGGGGGCCTCGGAAGTCGTCGGAACGGGAAGGGAGCGAGTGAGTTCGGCGGTGGAGGGAGAGAAGGGAGTAGTCGGACGGGAAGGAGAAAAATGGAGTGAGGGTTGGGGTGGCGGGTCTACGGGGTTTTGCGCCGGGGACCCGGAGGAGGGGGAGGAGTTTGAAGGAGGAGGAGGAGCTGCCAGGGAGATAGACGGTTAGGTGTGGCATACAGCACAATCAGTTGACAGTTCGCTGGCACTCCCACCTTCTGTTACCTTCCAAACCTCGCCACACCTCACTCCCTCCTCCCTGCTCTCTTTTGTTTTTCCACCTCTCTCTCTCCTGTTTTCTTTCCCCTGAAGAGATACTCATCGGGAGACGAAGGGGACGTTTTTCTCTTTCCTTTTAGTCCTTTCGTCTCCCTTCCCTCCCCTGCTACACCTTCGCCTCCTCGTCTTTCCATTGAATGGGACCCGCGTGCTTCGAACGGAAGGAATGATTCACTGAATGAGCACTCTCTTGCCCTGCGCCGTTCCCTTGCCGCTCCTTCAGATGCCCGACTTGCTCGTTTTTGCTTCCGTGCTTTTGATTAATAACGTCAGTGAGTGGCTAATTTAGCTTGTTTATCTTCCTCCATGTCCTCTGACTTCAGGATGATGTCTCGAAGAGTTCAGCCGGACGTGAAAGCTGGTGTGTTTCCTCCTCTAAGGTTTTCTGCCATTATTACATTTTGCTTATTATTTATCTTGCTTATTTTATTTATTTATTTTGTATACGCTGTTTAGTTATTACGGATCTCATGTCTTTATCCTGTCAGAAATATTTAAGATCCTGTAGTACGACTCCTCTGTCTCATAGCCAGTACTATCCCTCTCTGAATACGGATTACATCGTGCAGAAATAGTTTTATAAAATCATAAATACCTTTGGTAAGTTCTTGTTTCTACTGTGCTTAGTTTTTTACAGTCTATAATATTTCAGCAATCGGTGAGCGTTTTATTTACCATAATTTTTACAGCGGTAAACCTTGACTTTGAGATAAATTTTGTTGCAGGAAAATGCATACATAGAGGAATATGGGATACGGTTTTGGTTTAGAAATCGTTTCAATGCATCTCCCAGTGAGATTGGCTGACTGAAAGTTTTTCTGGTACACAGTATGAATGAAATTTATTATGATAAGCATATATCTAATGAAGACTTTCCGAGGAATAGGTGTTGTCTCGAAGGACTTGAAAACATGAATGGGTAAAAAAACAGATCTTCTCGCAAGATCTTTTCCTAGCAAATGCACAAGCTCGCATGAATTGAGAGATCATTCAACCACCACTCTACCTCGACCCACGTCTCAAGCCCCGTTTCATGTAACCAGCCTCTCCGCCTTCATTCTCCATTGTTTGACCACCGAATGGCCAAAACAATCTTAGGCGGTTGCCTACCCCACCCTCTCTCTCTCTCTTGGGTGTCAGGGGGTGAGAAGGGAAGAATCCGAAGAGCCACCCCGCCATGGAGGAGGGCAAGGGTCGGAGGGTGTGGGGCGAGGGTGTGTGGCGGGAAGGCTGCGGGGTGTTTCGGGCGGAGGGCGGGCTCTTCTTCATCTTTTTTCCCCTTCCGGAAAGTAACCTTAAGGTGAGATTTGTTTTTACATTGTATGTATAATGAATGTAGTATTTTATTCCTCCTGGAAAAGGGAGGAGAGATGGCGTTGGGCTGGTGGTACACCTCCCTAAAAGATATTCGAGTTGATATCTGTATTTTCAGCGCATTGATCTTCTCAAGCGCTTCTTTTTCTGCTTACTCTCTTGACCGAGATGGGTTACGAAAGACATGGTATGCCCTTGGATGGCATTAAACTTTCCGATGGAATGATAGTTTCTCAGTAACTTATAAGCAGTGCATGATTTTGCATAGGTTTGCAAACATTTAATTTCGAAACATTCTTGGGGACTGTAAACATTTTACAAGTTATTACAGAAACGTCATAATGATAAATGCCGAGAATTTATTCTCTGAGGCACTGTCAATAATGATCATTCAACGCATGAAATGTGAGGTTTTACCTCCCAAAGATTAAATGAAGAAAACTTTGTGCTGTACCCTTTACTCCGTCTCATGTTATGAAATTCGAGAAAGCTTTAATTTTAGATATTTTCCACTACAGCTTACGTAATCATGATATTTTCATCAAAAAACCACTATAAAACTTCGGACCTCTCACCCCAATGCAAATATTTATTCGAAATTTTTCCCATGTCTTTTTAACTTACTGAGTGCAGCCATATCTTAAACTTTGGCATTCCTGCTATTGCATCATTGTGCCCGTATACATACATACCTGTATGTCAGTTTTGTGTGCATACTTAGAGTTTTAATGGGGAGGAAGTTCAAGAAGGTATATACATAAGTCTCTTTCTTGCGTACACATTTTGTGATTTTGTGACCCACGACTACGTAGCACGACAGAAAGACTGATTCCACCGGGTCACGTCTTAATACCATCGCGATCTATCCTAGCATTTCATACCTCTGTATGGAAACCGTAGGTGTTGATGTAAGGAGCCATTGAGCCATCGTGGGCTCATCCGCGGGTTTGTATCAATAAATCAAGCCATTTTTTCCCCCACTAGATTACATCTGCGTTTCGGTTGGGATCCCAACCATAAGGTCCGCTGCCACGTAATAAAGAACCCTCGTGGTGTGTTATTATTTTTTCTTTTAAGCACGCAGCCGTGGCTCGTCACTTTATTGCGCTAATATATTAAAGTACCTTCCCTCCATCCTTCACCTCCGCAACCCCTCCCCCCACGCATCCATTCATGCGCGCTAAACGGCTTCACCCACCCGGCGACAGGGAGAGAGAGAGAGAGAGCCTTTAGACCGGAATCATTTCACCGCCGAGCGACCCCTGACTCCCTCGCCTCCTTCCCCCGCAGTTCATTCTCCCAACCTCCAACCGTTCTCCCCCGCGCTGACCGAAACCCTTTTATAATTCCCCCACCCGTCCGTTCCCCCATCCCATCGATCCCCACGTCGCAAAGTTGTTTCCATTACGACCACTTAAAAGTCTCCTCGAGCACATTTGGAATTGATTTACAGGTGGCCTATATACGTGTACATAAGTGCGCGCTCGTGTAGCACACGCGCCCGTGTAAGCGTGGTGGTAACCCGGGGGCCGGTGGCAGAGGCGGGAGGAGGTGTCGCCTCCGCGGAAGAACGAGACGTGGGTGCCATAATGGAGCCGTGGGGGCCGGCGGCTGTGGATGGGACGGTTGCGGGAGGGTGCGGTCGGGGCACTTCCTATTTTCATTTCCCCATCGACGCGCATTGTCGAAAGGGGGAGGTCATCTGGTGAGTGATGGGGGGAGGGTCTCTAGGTGGCGGTGCCGCTAAACCCTAGAGTCTGGCCGAGGCATTGTGGGGAGGGTATGAGAGGGAGTGTTAGGGAGACGGCGTGTTCCTCTCCGGAGAGGAAGTAGTGGGTGACCGCGTCAGATCCCGGAGACGGACGTTCAGATTCTTTCTAATTTTTCTACTTCTTCCCTCCTGCCTGAGAATCTCAAGGAGTCCACCTCCTTGAGGTAGCGGGGCGTGGCGAGGGGAGGGGGGCGGAGCGTGGCGTGGGATTGTTATGGGTACATTATGTCCCGAGTGTGTTCCTCGATAAGGGGAGAGAGCCCGAGAAAGAGGTTGCTTTCGCTCTCTGAGCCGCTGCCCTTCCCACCCCGAGCGTGTTGCCCGACTCGGGGGCGCCTCCGCGGCCACGCGCGCAGTCACTTGCGACCGATCGAGACATGCGACGTATCAAGAAGGAAAGGAAACTCGGTAAAGGCACTACGTTTCGGTAATCTAATATTTCGATCGTTTGGCAGTATGGTTGGTTCTCTATTAGGTCGAAACCTATTTCCTTCTCATAACCCATATTCCGCCGCTCACCATGTTACACTGTCCCATTGGTTTCCTCTCACGTCTCACAGAATGTTATTTAAATGTCCCCTTTTCTCCCACACCTGTGCGTGCAGTTTCAAATTTTCATTAATATTTGTTATTGATCCACTGATCATATGTCCTTCTTCACCGTTTGTTACTATTCATGCGGACATTTTTCCCATTATACGAGTGCCACATTATATGGGAGCCTTAGTGTATAAATCACCGGCCTCTCGGCCTGGGAGTGCTGAGCTCAGCCATAAATGATGCCTATGGTCACCTTAGATAAATCCAGGTGGTGTGATATTTCTGTTTGTGCTCTATATCTGGAGGTCAATGAGTGAAGTAGGAGGGAAGAACCACACACCATACTCCGAACGCTTGATTTCGCGGTCCTTGAGGCGAGATACAAGGTAAGCTCGACGCTCATCCATCAAACCTAGAGTTGATGGGTATGAGTGACTTTTTTTAGATTTTTTCCAGCCAAGCCTTGGTATAAGGATCTTAATGCTCAAATAGCGTGAATAGTAGGGAATTACCTTTTACTTCGGAAAATTTGTTAATTTAACCCTTAATGATGTCGAAGAAAGATAACTTATTATATATCTGTATGAGTTGAAATTCTAATCCGTTAATGGTTGTTTCCTCGAACTTTCTAAATAAATCAATAGATGTCCCAAAGTCTTTCAGGTTCTTTTTGTGTCTGGATTACAATTAATGGCCTTTAGCTATGATACTTATGATTTCAGCATGTCGCAATGAAGTAGGCCCAGTGTCATTTGACACGTAAAAATATACCAAGCATTGGTGTTTCTTGACGTGTCGATATTCAAAAAATTTAAGATATAACCTGGAAAATGTTTCGTAAACTCGTAAAAATTTCTTCTCGTCGTAATGCTTGAATATAATTCAACAGAATGAGTTGGCATCATTATTGGTCGTTATCTGTAGGAATGACTTAGCTCCACCCTATTCTTTTGCATGACCTCTTCACGTTCTATTATTTTATTTATACTTTAATAACCTAAATATATACATTCCGAGGAATGTTCCTGAGCCTCAATTTTAGTGGCCTCATAAATAATTGTGGATCCCAACTGGTACCATCCCGTTTATCAATGAAACTTCAATTCCTTACTGTAGAACAGACGAAATAGTTACCCTAAAATTTTTCTGAATTATAAATTTCTCCCCATTTATTCTTTTGATGAAATGTCTTGGTTTATTTAAATAAATCACCTTTCATGGAAATCCACGGGTAAAGTACTTCTGGCCGTCGAATATCGGAGCTGTGCTTAAACCTCCTCAAATGTTTAGCTTTTTTTCTTCCTCGTTTATCCTATTGGTTAGTCATGTGAAAATAATCGCCGTTTTTATTTCCTCATGGAATACATTCTCCTCTATAGTCTTAGGACGATGAAAATGAACCCCTTAGAGAGCGTTTTTAGACCTTGCCCTCTATTTACTCTATCCTTTATATACTTGTATTAGGCACAAGGCAGCTAAAATCCAAGAAATGAAATGAGGAGAGAAGGCGCCCTTTACAAGAAGGTACGAATCAGAAAACACGAAGGAATTAGATTAAAAGTTGATGGAAGGGAATATACGGCAGCGTGAAGAAGGGAGACTCCAAAACAGCGTACAAAAGAGCGAATACCCACTCTGTAGAAGACAAATGTAACGTCATAGTATCAGATACACGAGAGTACCTGTACTAGTAGAAGAGGAAGACATACGATGGAAGGAGTACATCGTATAAATGTATAAATAACCTGAATCCTGGAATATGTTCTGACAAAAGTGGCGATACCGTGACGGACTAAGACGATCGAAGTACAAGGTCTGTCTCAAAAGTAGTATGACTTATTTTTTCCCGGATAGACGGACGGGCGGCGGCTTCTCTGACTGGGTTCGCGGGAGGGGAGTCTCAGGAAAGATTGAAGGTTAGTGGCAGTTGGCTCCCAGCCTTTGCGTAGTATGGATCGATCGTTTGCGAAACCTCTATAGCGTGACCTCGTAACGCTCATGAACTGGTTATTGGAACAGCGCTACTCCATCAAATTTTGCCTTAAACTGGGAAACATCGGGAAAGAAACTCATGGCATACTCAAGGCAGCTTATGGTGATAACGCTATGGGAAGATCGAGTGTTTTTGAAAGGTATAAGTTGTTTCGGGAGGGTAGAGAAAATATTGAAGACACCGAGCGTTCAGGGCGCCCTTTGACCTCAAAAAGTAAGGGAAAATCTTGCAAGAGTAAAGGTTTTGTTGGATATGTATCGCAGGTTAAGTGTTCGCATGGTTTCTGATGAACTTAAAAGTGACGTGCACTTCGATCACAAGTCGATGCCCCCTAAAAGTGATGTGCATCAACTTGTGACCAAAAACATGGGCATGAGAAAGGTGTGTGCTCTCGGACTAACAAAATGAATTTTTCTGGACAATGCTCCACCAGACTACTTCCTCTCTCCTCGCCTCAAATCCGTACTGAAAGGACGTCACCACGACTTGGTGGATGCGTTACAACAGGATGTGATGAGGCAGCTTAGCAGCATTCCGGCCGCCGCCTTCCTGGAAGCGCACAAAACGTGGACAACCCGCTGCCAGTGGTCTGTGGACGCACAAGGGTGCTACTTCGAAGACTATTGGGTGAATGTATCAATTCGGGCAGCAGACATTTTTTATCAACTCAGTGCTACTACTTTTGGGCCAGACCTTGGATACAGACAAATGGCTTTGACAGGGCAGCTAAAGATCTAAAGAAAAACAGGGAACCCGAGTGGACAAAACCTGCACTACCCGCTGATGTAACTGGGGTGCTAGGAACTGGAGTTTCATCTTCGTCCCATGTCGTACAGGTCACATGGAGTGGTATTGCCAATGCCCGTAAGGGCACTCGATGGCAACCGCAGGCGTAAATTACGAGGAGGCAGATCCTCCCGGGGTGCCCGTCGGGGGACGGGGTGGTAACGGGGAAGTGAGGAATGGACGTGGTCAGCTGCGGACAGTCGCCTCCCCGCAAACGGCGGCGATGAGAGAAGGGGTCGGCCGGGATGGGAGAAGGTTAAGGAGCGGGGTCGAAGGTCCATATAAGGGGCGTCGGAAAGACGAACATCGCCGAGGACAGAGGGATGTTAGGGTATACTCGGGGGGGGGGGGGGCACCACTCACCGGGGGAAGGGTGGTCCGGGTCGGGGAGGCGGCGATGCGGGGCGACACGTCTCCTTGGAAGGTAATGGGAAGTCTTCATTAAGGGCATGCGACCGTCGCATGCCTTCGCTCCATCCATCCATTCCCCGTGGCCCCCGACTCCTGCCGGCCTTCTCCAACCGAGGGCTCTTGGCGACACAAATTCCCTCTCACTTGGCGGCCTCCATCGTTCCCCTCCACGCCGGTCTCGTGTCCGCCTGCCAATTGCTGATAAATACCCCGCCGTCGTCTGGGACAGAAATTTATACCATTCTCGTGAAAATTTCGTGGGGGAGTAAGTGAAATGATTCACGAAGACGAAGCTGCTGTTCTTAGTGTTCTTCATCGGCCGAGGTATACGTTTTCAATCGGATAATTTTTATTTAGATGCGTCAATGGTTCATCTCTATTATGTAACCCATTGAGACTCAGCTTCCTTAACTACTAATCTTTCGCTCACGTGCTACTGCATTCAGCGGTTCTAAAAAGAATGGTGCAAGCAATCGCGGGTGATGTTAATAGACCGGGGTAAATAATGAAGAATTAACCGCGAGCTTAGCGTGGACACATCCATCGTGAAATGAAAGCTCAATGATAGCTCAACCCATTAAACTAATCCCTAGTCCAAATCAAAACTCTGACTCTAAGCGGAACATTTTCGATTATAGGTAGGTTGGGAAACGGCCCTGAGGAATCAATGCTTGATGTGTTTTGATTTATATCCTACATACGCATTAACTATCACCTATTCCATAAACGTCACGCTTGGTACTTAGCGGCAGAAGTATGGTATATCAGAAGGAAGCAGTCCTTTAAGTTGAGTTTTTTATCCTCCTTTTTGTAAATGTCGTTACAGACTAGTCGATGTAGGTACTGTGCAGAATGTGGTTTTAATTTTTAATGACTTGTATTAAGAGATATAGTTCATATTTTTCGTGTGTTATCCATAATTTGACAGACTAAAACAATGAAGCATCGGAGGCATTGCAGCTGCACTTTTCATCAAAGCACATTGGTTTACTTGAATTGATTTCTCTTGCCCCTGTTAGTCGTTTGGAATGGATAACACCGTTGCGGGTAGGGCTATTCCAAGTTGAGGGCTACTCCACAAAATGAATGCACTGCCATTGACGAGCTTTTTAACCTTCTCACCACGTGTTATGATTTTGGAAAAAGTGACTAGGCTGCCTTGTAATGAATGCTTCGCTCGCACCTTTGCCATTCACTGGAAATAAACTTGATGCCTACACAAAAATTCATTTTATTCTCTTTTCTTAATTTTAATTACTCCTTTTTCGCTACAAAATTTGTAAAATGGGACGTGAGCGAACGTGAAGGTTAACTTATCGATCAGCAGCATGAATATCATCCGTTAAAAAGAGTTGAATCACAGGCGATCTTCATCCACCCACGGTTCGAATCCCACGCTGAAAATGTCGAGGAGGGAGGCGGGGTGGGGGAGAGAGAGAGAGAATTTCCATCCCGTTAATTCTTTGGGGCCACCGCATTCAATGGATCGCTCCGGCGGCATAAGCTCTCTCGCTAATGGATTAAGAAAATTACGAATCCTTTCATTCCGCGATGTTACATCGTAGATACCGGGCCGCTTTCACTTAGACGGTAGTGCTGCGGTCTTTTGTTCCATGGTTTGGCAGAAAATGGGGTGGGGGAGGAATGAGACGGGAGGAGGAGCGAGGAAGAAGGAGCGGACGGGATTGCAGGGAAAAGCAATCGATTACAAGGCGGACACAGTAATCTCTCCAACTAATTGAAAAACACCCCGATTCCGATTAATCCCCCTTGCATTCCGTTATTTCACTACAATCCTACGTCCGTCGTTATCGTTTCCCATCTCTCTCTCTCTCTCTCCTCAGTCGCCACCCTCCTTCCTGCGTCATCCCCTTCTTTTTGTCCCTTCTTCTTGTTCGCGGGGGGAGGGTGGTGGTGTGAGAGGATCATTTTTCATTACTCCCCTCCCCCTCTCTCCCCGGAACCGTCTCCTGACGCTGCTCCTCCTTGAGCTCTCGTCCCCCTCTTTCTCCTCCCCCACCCCCTTCGCCCACCCTTCCTATCCCATCATTTCTTACGCCTCCTCCGCCTGACGTCATCCCACCACCACTGGAACCCATTCCGCCGGCGGAAATGAGGTCACCAGCCGGTCACGTGATTCAATTTGAATGTTGATTGAAGTTATCGCCGATGGCCATCGCACCTTATCGACACGGGGCATCGATTGATGCTCCTTTCCCATCCCTCCTTCTCTCCTATCCCCTCATTCCCCTCCACCCCCAGACGTCCCCCGGTCCCGCCCGTTTCCCCCCGCATCCCTCCACTTGCTTCTCGATCCTCCCCGTTGCAAAACGTCTTCACGCTCAGCCTCTCCTCTTCCCATTCCCCGAGAACGTCTCCCGCCTGCCTCCTCCCTCCTTCATGCTCCCGCTAGATCCCCTCGTTTCTAATAGGCTTTCTTTCATCGTGAACCTGAATGTGCGCACTCAGTCACCTCCGAGTTCCGGATAAGGCACTCTCCCTTTCGATGCAGTCTCAGCACGGACAAGTGTGTACACACATAGGTATTCATATGCATTTGCAGAAAATAAGAAAAAGTTTTGGTTTTGGGACTTAAATGAATTGCGTCCGTAAGAGATAACCGAGGCTCAGCAAGGGGTAGTTCATCTTAATTATTTGCCCAAAATTGCTCGAAACTAAATTATTCGGTCATGATTATCTGTATTTTCACAGAACACTGAATTATATGTGCCCTGTGATAGGGTAGAACACTGTGGTAGGCAAATTAATGCATTATTTTTCTCGGTTTATTCAAGATATACTTTTGACACCTGGCTGTCACGTAAAGACAAAAACGGGTAGACGGAATAGAATTTGTTTTTTGTTACAATGTCTGTAACAAATTATTATCGACTCGAAACATCTCTGCGGGGTATCTTTCATGTGTGAACAAATAGGAGCGTGGTAGTCCAGTGGTTAGAGCTCAGGGCTAATTCCATTTACTTACTTCTTGGGACCCTCAGCATCACCCAAATTGTGTGCTTTTTCAGGGACTACATCTTTCTGGGAAACCATAGGCGGCACAGGGAAAGGAATTGGACCCCTACCCTGATGCGTGAATTTTACATGCCGTTGGGCTTAGTACTAAGTGAGCTTTACCCTTACCTGCGCAACCAGCCTTCGGGTTGATTACTGTTAGGTGGTTTGTGTAAATATATAGTGTAGATATAGTAATTAATATGTTAAAATATATTTAAAATATATTGGTTTCCCAGAAAGAGTTAATTAATGGTTAGCATTAATGGTTGCAATTAAATCCTTATTTTCATTTCGATGACCATTTTTGTTTTAGACTCTTACAGTTAAACATTTTTATGTATCACTCATGAATTGCTAACGCCAGTATAAAAATTCATAATTTGTGCTAATAATGCATCAGAAGTTTGTATGCACATGTCAATGCTATCTGCCTTCGTTGCGTGGGATAATGAGTTGTTTCTTCTGATTCGTTTATGCTGTTTGACTAATTCACAATATTTTTTTCTTCCAGGTAAGACCCTCTACATTGACGACCATTTTCTCAATTAATGCCGCTGTAAAATAAACAAGGTGAACCGTATTGTACTATTAAGGTAATTCGTATTATTATACCATTAAGTCAATCCGTATTAACGGTGTTCGAGTATTTTAAAATAATTTCATTGTACACTATCGCATTTTCTTTCTTTACATGACTGGAACTTCAACATCGTTGGGCAAATGAAAAGCGTTTGGAAAAAGTTGAATACGTAGATGGCATACCTATATATGCCATCAGACCATTAGACTATGAACGAATATAGCATTGAACCATATTCATTCAATTACATTGAATCATTGTCGTAATAAATGAACACACATAAGCAGAGTTAGTGTTGTACTCTAGAGCTCCGCGTTTATTAAAAGATAAAGGCAGCTTATTCTTCCAATTCTGTTATTTTTTCAATTAAAAAATTCTAAGTACTCTTGCAAGTTTCTGGAAACTGGTTTCATCCTTATAAAGTTAGGTGAGGCAGCATGCCAGCTTTATTCGCTAGTCCATTTTGATGTGGCGAATAGTTAATTCTTTCCTCCCGCAAAATGCGACTAATCTTGGTTCCTTCTATTCTATTTCTATCTGGAGTAGTGTGGTTATTGTCTTGTGTTTTTCTCCTTAACCCGGTTCAGCTTTCGAGATCCTTATTGTGTTTTCATTCGAGTAACATCTTAAGCAGGATCATTATTCCTTTGGAATTCGATGGCGAAAAGTTTTACCGTCCGGAGCCACGTCGAAAACGTTTTCCCTCTCCACAAAGAGGGCATGTTCTTCGTCCTCGAGGTGGAGAGGAAAAGATTTTCGCCTCGGCACTCACTACATCCGTTCGTTCGTTACCGGTACCAATCCCATATCCTTCTCCAGATACCACCTCAATGCCTCGACCCTCCTCACCTCCCACCAACCCCCCGCCGTCCCCACCAACTACCCCCTTCGTCGCAGGTCTTTCCCTCCCATCACCCTCCACCCCTCTCACCTCCCGCCCACGCCATCTTTCACGTCCCCCATCCCGGGGCCCCCTTCCATCGCCCTCTGACTCCTCCCGCCGTCCTCGCCCACGCAATCCTCTCCCCCTCTTCCCCTCTCTCCTTCCGTATCTCCTCTTCCCCTCTCTCTCTCCCGCCCCCACTCCCCTCCCTTCACCTCCGCGTCTAAGACGTGAGCGAGGGTGGGCGTCATCCTCTCTTTCTCCTTCTCTCTCTCTCTGGCTCCTGCTCGGATAGCCATCTACCATTCCCTCCACCTTTTCCATCCGCTCCACCCCCTCACCACCCTCCCCCTCCATCAGTCTCTCTCTCTCTCTCTCTTTCTTTCGTTCTTCACTCCTTTTCCCGCGTCTTATTTCCTCCTCTCTTACTAGCCCCCAATGGGCGATACCTGCCAATTGTATGAGGCTGCTTGTTTGTCGAGTATCTCTCTACAAATATCATGTGAAAATGATAAAAAAAAGGAAACGAAGCGGCCTTTTTTCACACAGATCGTCAAACATTTTCTTTTCTACTAATTTTCGTTTTTGGCATAAGTCCTGAGTAAAGTTATGATTACCACGTCCGGAATGTTTTAAGAGTTGCATTATCACAGTGCATTTATTCACCAATGATTAATTAAAACAACTGTTGGCTGACAGCCGTCGAAGATTTAATGCGTCACCTGTTCTTTCCACAAACATTACCCTAGTACAAAAATTTCCAGCCAAGGAGATAGAAAATTAAAAAACAACTACCCTTGTAAAACTTGTTCTAAACCTGTTTGAAAGCGCAAACTAATATTGACGGCGCAAAATAAGAGTGACTCAAACTTGAAAATCAGTTTAACTTATTTCTTCCCGTGAAATAGTTTCGCTTTTCTGTCTGTGGTTACGCAGAACTATCCCTAATGAGCAACACTAATGGCTTAGCTCAGAAGTTAATGCGGAAACAAATAAATATTTCCCCATTTTTCTGCGGAACGCTCACGATTATAAGATAAAAATGCTTGGAAAAATACATATATCACCCACAAGAAACGTGATGGCATCTTCTTAATGGTTACGCTCATGAAATATTCCCCAGAACAGCTGACTGTGCCTAATACTAAACTTAATTCCTTCTTATCGACAGAACAGTTTTAGAGATAAGGGTCACTTCTGAAAGTGTTTTGGTCGAGAAATTGACGTGAAATGCACTTGGCAATGTGATATGTTTAGAGTGTAATTCGCCCTCATGAAATCTTCTATGAGCTTAATTTCTTTATCATCAAAATATCTCGCGGACCCATATCCTGTTCCGAAAAACCTATTTTTATTTGGTTAAAAAAATAGGGAGTGGCCCACCACCCTATACCTGCGTTTCCACAATGGAGCGTCGTACTATATCGATGTAGTAAATGAACGCAGTGCGAGGGGAGATAAAGTACCCACTAAACGCAAGGAGGCTATATCAATGGAACGTGTTCCTTCTTACACTCAATATTTTCCCAATGATAAAGAAACGTCGCTGGTGTGCCAAAAAGATCCAATGACCGAATTTTTAATCGTTTCTTGATAGTTTTCAACTTTCGGTTTAGCTGTTACTTTTCCTGGAAATTAAAGTTGATTCATTGTTTAAAATGAAGGCGACGAATCTCCTGTGTGATGACGAAACAGTAATGTTGGAACTTAATCACCTAGTAATAATATGTGCACTTAATCACCAAGTTACGAAATATTAGTCGGAGATAATAGGTTCATGAGAATAGTTTTGAATACTTTGAAAATATTTGGGCGTTCACCACAAAAGCGCTGCATTCAACCTTTCATCAATAAGTGTCATTTTTCCCGGCTTGAATTAAAAATGTGTGCCATCATGTTCAATAAGTTATCATGCGGACAGATTTTTTATCTCATTCCAATAGGAGTCGACAGAAGGAGGTTGTTCATTCAACATGTGGGCCAGACGTGTTTTTTTTTACCTTTACTGGCCCAAATTCATTGTGAATTTATTTTCTTTCTTTCATAATATTTCGCCATACCTACTTCTGATTAAATTTGAGGACCATTTGTTTGAGTCAAAAAATTGATGTTAAATTTGAAAAACTCGTACGGTAACGTCTTATTTTTATTGATGTAATTTCATATTGAAAAAATAGTCATCGCTTTTTTGCATCTCATCAAAGCTGTGACTTTTTCCTTAAATTTTCCTAGAATTTAATCAATGTTTATCGCTTTCTCCGTTATCATTAATAGTCACACGTGGATTATTTCTAATTGATTAATTATCTTACTCAGATTTAGCTATGGAAAAATAATAGGGATTAGAAATGTGAATTATAATTCTTTTTATGTGAAAAATATTAGATATTTTTACGTTTACTCCATTATCCCCATTTGGTTCCCGAAGAATGAATACTATAACACGAACAAAATTTAGACTTTGATGAAGTCATTTTTTTATTTGATTTATTTGCGTAATTCGCTCATAGTGAGAATGTTTTGTTTGCCCATCACATCACCTGAAATTCTGTTACCTTTTATGTCCCACACTGTGGCATTCCAGCGTAAATCTTTCCCGTCCTTAGATTGTGAGGGAATAATTCGATGCACCCAAACCAGGATATGAGAGTGTCTGCCCACGTGTCGCATCGTCAAGTTCGTCGCGTTGACTTTTCCTCTAAGAAGAGGTTTAGTGTTGAATATTCAATATCTTACATGATATTTTTGGTTGGCATTAGCGCTAATGTCAAGGGATTGTCTGAGTATTAACATTGGCTAATGTAGCCTATTTAACAAAAACCCCTCGATTGCGTGTATATAGCACGTAACTTTCGAATTCCTAACCACCACGTAGATTTTGAAAAGGCTAAAAAACATTAGGCGAAATAAGTTATAAGAGTTCTTGAAATCAAACAACGAATCACGGTCCAGGATAAATGAGCCTCTAGCTACTTATTATTTGTTAAATATTTTGTAGTTTTCTTCACTCTCGTTTCCTTGGCATAGAATAAAACTTACCTATACATGTCAGATAAATATCGATACATACCCCATGGCTGAAATACGTTCGCACCTACGAGATCTAGACCTGCCTCCATTAGAATCAGTTGTGGAGGAACATGTTAGTTTATAAATGATTCATAACAGACCCACTTTGTGATAAACGCAACACATTTAAAAATGTTTCGAAAATATTAGGACTCGTACGGATCCATCCAGTTCTGGCTAATGTATTTCTTGGCAGTGGATCCATTAATTTTGAATACAAATCTACCCCCAAAGCGAACAACTTCGGAGATTTCCAATGCTTATTTCTGCTTATCTTTCCAAGTTAGGCATTTTTAATTCTACTCTGCAGTTTTCACTCGTGATCAATTTTTCATCAGGTCCCTATTTCTGTTTTTGACACATTCGCTACGCGTCTGCTTATTTTTAGTCCACCTTCATGACTAATCGTCTCGCTCCTAACATTACCGAAACGTTTTAATCTATCAACAGGGTTTTTGTGTTTTTCCCAAATTATGTGAGGTGATTAATGGAAGTAGCAAAAGTTTTGATGCAATCTCCCCGTCATTATTCCGGGTTGATATCAGGGGGGGAATGTGAAATCATTCGTCAAAAACTGCGAGGTGAATAATAAGGAGCAAAGTATAAATATGATAATTTTGCCGAATGATAAATTTAGGAATAAATAATCCGACTCTCCTACGATAATAAATGCTTGGGGAGGGGAGGGAGATTAATGGATGAGGTTAATTCGGCCCAAATACACAAATGGCCCAACATTTCGCGGCATGTCTCGGGTTAGAGCAAAGGCAAGGGTCGTGCAAAGTCTTGAACTGCGCAAGGGTTTTAGGATTTTTGTCGAAATAAATACGCGCGGGCATCAAGTCACGTTCCCTTATCTCCGTTCCATTTGGATAGGAGGGGGAGGGAGAGAGTGGATAGAGAGAGGGGTATAGAGAGAGATACCCTCTTTTTCTTCCCTCCTCTCCCTTTCCCTCGAAATGTCTTCTTCCCTCTATCTCATCTGCCTTTTCGCATGCGTCCATGTCTTCGAATTCCCCTGCCATCTTTATTTCTACCATAAACACAAGGCACCTCCGAATCGATTAGAAAAAGTATTGTTCAGAGTGCCTTGCTCTGTAGTATTTCAGCTTAGAGTTTGAACTGAGGTATATGTCTATCTAACCACGAAAATTATTTTCGGATAATATTCCTTAAAAATGGTCCTTACTCTTGTGATCTTGAGAGGATTTAAAATATTTTATAATCTTCTCTTTACCCTTCCTTTTTCTTAATATATATTTCACCAGCTCATCGTTTAAAAATTTTTTTGAATGCATAATATCTAGGAAACATTACTTTGGTCGTAAAAGTTTTCTTCTGCCCTTCCTTAATAATTCATTATTTTTTATTTCAAAGACATGTTATTTGATACTTCTTTGGGGCGATTCTTTACAGAAATCTCTAATGCTTCGTTTAGTTATTACAAGTTGTAGAGTGGAAAGTGAAAACTGTTTTTTCTTTCATCGGGTACACGGTGGTTGCAGAAATTTTGCTCCGCGCTTTTTGTCCAAATGAGCACATGGAACATGTGCGCCACCTTCGAAATCTCAATCCCCATGGGCCGTTCTTCTAACCCGACCACGTCTTGCCTTTAAAGCATTTCTTTGCCCCCATCCAAATCTTTATTGCATCAATAGTCTCCACCATCCTCTCCGTTTCCATTTTATCGTCGTATCCTATGTTATCTCCCCTTTCCTTCATTCATATTTATCTTTTTTAGTCTTTAGACGCTCTTTAGTCCTGCCTCCCCCCCCATCGTTCTCTTCAGGTTCGTCTGCTATCTTCCACTACCCTCCTATACCTTGTTCGTTTACTTTATTGCTCGTGCAAATAATATCAATCATACACTGTATATATATATATATATATATATATATATATATATATATATATATATATATATATATATATATGTGTGTGTGTATATCTCTTAGAATGTGGTCACATTTATCAAGCACGGAAATAATGAGTTAAACCTTTGTAAATAATCTGGGTTCGATCATTTATTTCTACTATACTTCTATTCGCATTTAAGAGATTTTAATTTTTCATAGCCGATTTAAGATGCCATTGGTTCTCTCGTGCTGAAAATTTCATAACACGGTGGTTTTAACTCTAAGGCGATCAAAAATAGTCTCGCTTTGGAAATGTAATTGATAACGGCCGGAAGCCGGGAGAGGAGAGGAAAACGTACTATTAAATGTTCGTTCATAGTTATCTTTAGTTTAGTGACGCTGTTAGTACTCAATATCTAATTTGTGAATGCAGCATTCTCATTATTGTTTCTTTTTTCCTTAATCTTCCCCACAATTCGTTCTCTTTCTTTCCCTCCAGCCTCTTCTGGCACTCCCGTCTCTTTCTTTTCTCCTCCACCTCGCCAACATTATGCCTCATTCGAATCACCCTCATTCGTATTTTTGCCCCAGACTCTCTCCTAAATCCGCAATCTCTACGTCTCCCCGTCCCCTATCTCCACCTCCTTCAGCCATCCTTCCCTTCCTCCGCCACGATCACCCGCCCCTTGCTCTCCACCCACATCTACAGCCATCATCTCCGCGCTTCGTCCTCATTCTTCATATCTCCATCACAGTCTCGGTTCATCTCTCGCCCTCTCCCTCCCACCATCTCCTCTTTTTTGCACTCTCCTCTTGCCCTCCCTAACCTCTCTTATCTACCTGTTCCTGCCCCTCCTCCCGATCCTACACCCCCGCACGGTTCCGACGACGTCCCCAGGCTAGCCGAAGCGCATCCCCCCCGCCGCCATATCATCCAACCAACCCCTCTAGTGCCCTTTACCTCCTCCAACCCCTGAACTCTGCAGCCCTCATCCCCCTCTTCCTCCATATCCCCCGTCACCTTCCCCCCCCCCATGGTCCTCCCCGCCCGTGCTTATACCCCTATCTCTCTTCTCATTCGAACCCCGACGGAATTTCAAACAGACCGACTCCTTCGCGGTGCGATGAGCGATATTAGTGCGGTTGTGCGTCGGGGTGGGACGGGTGAGGGGAAGAAGAGGCGGGGGTTGGTTGGAGGGGCATTGGCGCAGAGGGTAGGGTCGTGTCTCGTCTCGGGAGGAGGGTGGAAGGTTGAGGGTTTTCGGTGTGAAGCTGGAGTGAGGATGTTCAGCATCCTGGGTAGAGAGAGAGAGATCCTCACGAAGGGGAGATTTGGGGGTGGGGTGGTTTCCCCTTGCTCATCGCCGCAGATGCATTTTTGGGGTTGTTTTAGAGCGGTGTCCCAGGAAGGGGGGGGACCGTCAGCGGGGATGTGCCTCACGTGAATGCATGCGAGGACATCGAACGGTGTGAGGGGGGAAGGCGGAGATACAGGGGAGAAATGTGAGCTCTCTCCGAGGGTTGGATGCTTTTGAAAGTATTAGGGAGGGTGAGTTTTAGCGGGTGGGGTAAGAAGCAGAAGGACACGAGGGCGTAGATTCAGAGGGAAAGTGAGATAGGAATGATGAAGGTAGATGTTGATATTTTTTTACAGATGAAAACAAAAAAAGTCGTAGCCTTTAGATGAAAACAAAAAAGTGTGGCCTTTAGGTGTGGATTTTTCCCCTCATCTTTCTCTTCCTCTCTTCCCAGTGAGCACGTTGTAACAGATGCTTCCCTCATATAAATTTGTGTTTTAATGTGGTCCGAATTTTTTGCGCCCCCCGCTTTATTTATTTTTCCACGTTTTAGGATGCTGCGTTTCACTGCGTTGCGTGGCACTGAAACACGTGGTACGAGGGTAGCACGTAGGCCGTTAGCTTTTCGCTTTCCATCCTCATCTCTCGTTCTCCGTCCTTGGAAAACTTCCCTTGTGGTTCATGCTTCATGATATATTAATTGCTAAATTATGTAAAAATAATTCCTTCGTCTATCATTTATTAATCTAAGGTGTTTACTTTTACTGTGCATTTTCATCTTATTCTTCTACATTACGAAATAATTTCGCTGATGAGTCTTTAGTAAAACTTATCGTTTTTAAAACGTTAGCGCGATGAAATTAATGTCCTTAATTGTTAGAATTTGAGATTTTCGTCGTGTTAATTTTTGAATTGGGGCGCGTGCTAGTCCAGTGGGTAGAGCGCTGGAATACTGAGCGGAGGCCCAGAGTTCGAATCTTGGTGACGTCTCTGGGCGCTCTCAGATTCGACCCAGATGTGTAATTTTTCGGGTGCCAGATCCTCCTGGGAAACCACCGTTGGCCCTGGGAATTTAGATTCGAATTAGTAAAAAATACCCTGGTCTTCAAGACGAAAGTCGATTTAATAGGTGAGGGGAGCTCTCCATTCGATCCTATGCTTTAAGTAATTCCCACGTTCAGGACATAAGGACCTGTTTCCCATGTCCATAAACCGCTTGGGGTTTCCCAAAATAACCTGCTAACGAGGAAACTCCCTATCTTAGACGAGTTTTTTTCCTTTAACGCGTATGCCAGGAATATTTTGTGAGATAAAAATAAGCTGATCTTAGGCGTGAGCACAAATTCATCTTTTGAGTGCAACATTTGTTAACAAAACGATAATTATTCATCAAAAGTGATGAGTATAGAGGGTTACATAATTTATAGAATACGGCAGCGTAATATTCTGATTTGAATTGTGTTTCCCTTCAAATCAACAAATTATACTGCCGCACTCTGTGTATTAAAAATAATGGATCAATATTCTTATGATATAGTTTATGTAATTCCCAATCATTTTAGTGAATACACAGTCCTCTAGCATAATATGGCATACAGTGTACTGTACGGTGATTGTTCTATTGTGGCATGGTCACTCAAATCAAGCCAGTAGATACTTGAGCGTTTCTAGAAAGTCGGAAGACCAACATAAAATCAAGAAACGTCGGATAAATTCCTTCACGTTCTTAGTGTTGACAGTTATTTTCATTCGTGACACTCAGCTGTCGTGGCACTTAGCGGCACCCGTAATCTGTGCCTTATTTCCTTGGTTTGACAGTATCATAGTCGGTATTACATCATTTTTAATGTGACAAATTTTTAATCAATGTTCTTCAATTTCATTGAAATTAGCCCAGCTAATGATGACACGCGCTGATAAAAACAAGAAGAGTAATAGCCGACTCGATGCAGAAACATGTTTCCCTTAAATATTTTTCCGTGTCAGACAAAGTTTTGTTTTATCTCGATGTGCTCTGGTTGTAAAAGAAAAATGTTCCCATGGTTTAGAAAATCTTATGGAAAACACCGAATGCGAAGTTCGATCGTCGGTGGGGTGACAGCGTAATTGGAGACTATGACAGCAAATTTTGCGCGGGTTTGTAAGGAACGCGGTTCATTAAGGTGACAAATCGCCTGTCTGCCTAAAGACAATTTTATTTTACGGTGGGAAATAAAAGCGCTGGAAAATGAGGTTTTTAAAAATTTGGTGAAAAAATTGTTTTATTTTTTTTTTCACTCGCACCCTCCGCGCCTTCCCCCTATTAAATTGTAATCGACGCAATTTTCCCGTTCCACACACACACGCCACTGGATACGTTCAACGCCGTTGCACTAGCGCCGTCACCGCAGCACCATTCGCGTGCAGCATTGGGCACGCCTGCGAAGCACGGGAAGCCTGAAAAAACCAGTGAAAATTAATATCAATCCTGGAAAACATAGTGGTCAAGTACGGTCCTCAACCACACGATTTCTTTAGATTCTGGGATAAAAGCGTCGCGATCATTCGAAAATGTTTGTTGGCTTAATGGTTTCATCAGCATTCGGCAGAATGCAATCAACGTCGCTCCGAGCCACGGGCGAAAAGCGTAGCTGCCGAAGCCGTCGAATTTTCGGGGAATAAATCTTAAAAGAAATATATGACTCAGACAAAATTTAAGAGAAATATACAACTCCGACAAAAGTCGGCTGATGGCCGGCATTCATCTCGGGGTGTGTAAACGAGTAATAATAGGCCTATCGAAAAATATGTCTTGCCTTGTCACACAACACTCCCTGTTGTGCGGAGTAAATCTGTAGAGGTATTAATCTTCATGTTCGGAATAGGATTCCTGGATTTGGAGGGAAAGGTTGTGATTGTGACGGGGACAACTGTTCGGAGCCCAGTTCACCTGGAGGCCCGAAATCCTTTGAGTCGCCCCCGAATGCCGTCATGCTTATGGAATTATGTGTTTGCGGTTTTTAGTGAGCAAGTGCACATAAGCCGTGCTATCTCAGGCACCTCGCTGAAAACATTAGAAGTACCTCATGTTCATTCATGTGTACTAGCCGTACTCAATGAAATTTTCAAGCGGGGAAATATAAACCTCGACCAGTAAAACCTGTAAGCGTCACGGAAATCTTTAAAATCCAGGCGGGAGGAAACCAAATATCCTGGAAGGTCCTCGCGGACCGGGCATTTGCGTCCCACCACCCTCGGCCGTCTCCACTCCTCAGTCCCGGCCACCTCCCCCGGCATCTCTGCCTCTGGTTGGAGAGAACGAGGGGGATGGGGTTTGAAGGGGGTTGGCGAGGGGTTGGAGAAAAAAAGGAGGCGTAGATCACGATCACTCGCGGAAGAGGACTCACCCCCTCGGCGTGCGTGTGTGTTCGTGTGCCCGCATAACACACGAACGCTCGCGCAGGCACAGCACAAGCACCCACACCGGGGGGACAGCACAGTCGGGGAGGGAGGGAGAGTGAGATAAAGAGATGACGGTCTTAACCCCGCCGGTCGGCCCGAGCCACCACCGCCGTCACTCGGGCGCCAAGCCAACGTGACTCGGCCTAACTGTTCCTCCGGACAAGGTGCTGGTGGAGGGAAATATATATGTGTGTGTGTGGGGGGGGGTGGGGATCGAGAAGGAAGCAGATAAGGGAGAAGGAAGGAGGGTGGAGAGAGGAAGAGTGTGTATGTGTAAGGAGGGGGATGGACGAGAGGGAGAAAAAAAAGTCGCGGAGATTCGGCCGTGATATGAGTGAAGGAAATGGCGAAAGATGTGCGAGTACACAGAAACACATTGGGGTACTTGTTGGGAAGGATGCAGGAGAATGAAGATAAGGGGAGGTGATAAGGTGGTGAAATTTATTCATCCAAGATGGAGAGTCAGGAGAAGCGATTTTTAGGTGGATCCGAGGTTCATCAAACAAAGTTGACCAAAGCGCAAAATCTCGTTCGCGATCGCGTGCGCCCGGGAACAGGCAGCGGTCTCTCAGTCTGGCTGCACCCTCGGTTGGAACTAGAAAGAAACAAGTTTCTTAAAAACCTATGCTCAAGGACAGGTATTCACGTAAAAAATGGTGCAATTGTAAGTAGAAAAATTTAAATCAAGTTGCAACCTAGCATGCTGCTCAAAGTGACAGCTTACGCAGGGCATTCTCAGATTCTAGCTTGTCCCCAACTCCAACTTGCAAGCGGCGTTTCGGCATACTTTTGCCCCATTTAATCATTCAAGGAACGGGATTATTTCATAAATCACATAACATATTACCCGAAGTTAAAAATCTATATAGGGATGAACCACTAAAACCCTTCTTTATCTACGATATGTACCTACCATAAGTACTCATTGATGGGTTTTTATCTCGTCTCATCTAGCCTATATTCGTCGTCACATTGCGCTTAGATAAATTTAGATTTTTCACAGGATGATCCTGCCCTGTTTTGTCTTAGTATTGTTGATGGTATCATGATTGTTCCACATGCAAGTTGATTACATTTTCAAAGTTTCATCACCGGGGAGCGAACGACCCGAGCGACGGATACATATCTCTCTGATCTGCCGTGGATGAGACTCGATCGACTTGCGAAATTCGGTCCGGAGCACCTTCTGGGAGGGTGAGCCAAGTGGGGCATGGGGCGTCGGTGAGGGAGGCCGTGCCTGGTCGTGAGGAGCGGCGACTGGCGGTGGGAAGGATCGCAGGTAATTGAGACATCATCGAAGGGAGCGAGAGGCGGAGGCGTGGGAACGTATCGCGAAGACATGCGCGCACGGCACCATGTAAGCTAAACGTCTGCGGAGAGGGGCGCGTGCACGTTGTTGACGGTTCGGATGGCAGTAAATCTGAATTAGAAGGCTGGGATGCTGATGAAGCTGAAGATTTGAGATTCATGAATTCGCTTCTCGGAGATGTTACTCTTTTTTTTGGGCACAAATATATCCACGTAGGTATTCAGTGTCTTACAGCGTCTTCCATGAGACCGGATTATCCGTCTTTTTGGATGAATTTATATCAGGTCTTTATACGGAATTCTGTTACATTAAGATTTTATGTCAGGATAATGAGTCTTGCACTAATTGATAATCTAATTTCCCTGGAATATCATGTTTTTAAGATTTTAGTCAAGGCACTACACCAGCCACTGTTCGTTTGTCTGCAAAAATAGCGTGGTATGCAATAACGTCATTGAATGTGGCATATTTCATCATTTTTTTAAAATAAATAACTATATTAAATTTGTTTTCGGGTCGAATGTATTAATATGGCGTCGTGGAAAAGCGACTATCCGCCTGATTTCTGGTAATTTTTCCCCAGTTTCTGTAGGGTTATGGAGGACATAAAAGAACAGTTAAGAATAGAAAGCGTGGATTATCGGTGCTTTGGATAGCACTCTGCGTGATAAAACAAACGCATTTGCCTGCCACGATCCGCTTCCATCATGTATTTTATTAGCTCCTCACGATGGCATTCGAATTCCTCCGGCGTGCACCCTTGTAACACAAAAGATTCCGCCGCTCAAACTTGGCCCAATTGCAGACGGAATCGTTGCGACGCAAGAGCGCTCCCGTCTTCACCACTCGTGAGAACGGCTCCGTATTTTTATGTCGTATTGTTTTCCGTGCGAATATTTCCAATCGAAAAGTGGGAAATCCCGTGACGTGGCGAGTGGTTTGGGTTCTCGAGGCGATGACATCCGCACAGTCGGAAACGTCGCCAGCGAGAGGTGTTGCCCGCTGGAAGGAAACGTTTGGGCGCGAATTAATGGTGCGTCACAGGTGTTGATGAGGTTATGATCCGTCTGCCGCATGCAAATACGTGCTATGAGAATGTGTCGGAAAATACATCCGTTTCCACGTCTTTTTGCCAGAGGTGTGCCAACGAAAAATTTCTCGATTTAGCAGACACCTTGGGTCGTTAGAAAAATATTATTCTGGAAGGATATTTGTCAATATATAGAAGTGAAAACTGGATCTAAAGCCAACGTGGCACATACTGCAATCAATATATCTAAAACCCCAAGGGGATTTTCGCGAGAGGAGGGTAGCTGATGCGTAACCTTCTCTGAATAACTTGAGTATCTATTCTTAGTATAGGGAATCGAACGGAAGCATATCTACGACTTGAAGACACAATGCCTTCGGCGTCAAGTAAAAATATGTCATTGATAGCATCTGTAACAAACAAAAGCATGCTCACGGAGTATTTCTCGTTTTAAATTGCAAAATAAGTGTCGGTGTTAAAGCATAATAAGTAAGTAGAAATGAAGAAAAATCTTTCGAAAATATTTCTAAAGAAAATTGAAATTTTAAATTGATAAAAATCTTTCAAGAACTATGTAAATGGTCCAAATTTACAGCGATAAAGAGTTTAAATGTAATTAGTAAAAATAAAATTGGAAAGTACAATTACGTTCCACATGCAATGAAGAATATAGCATGATTCTACTCTATATTTTCCAAAGTTCAATTTTCAAAAGTTGTCCGAGAAGATTCATTTTTTTATGTCGAAATTTATATCGAAATTGTCGGAGGTATTCTTCCTTCCTGCCTTGTTTGATGTATTTATTGAATTCTCTTCCTTGTTTGCATCTTTCAAAGTAGAGAGTCCTGTGACATTTTAGCTTCAAAAACACCTATGCATAAAATTATATGAAAGGCACTAATGCAGCTTCATTGCGAGGATTTTTTATTTGATATTTCAACTCTCTTTTCCTCTTTCCATGACGACTATTCAGTGAAGTATCCTTCGAAAAATTTGCAGCCCTTTCCTCCGAGCATATTAACCTTCTTAGGGTAACTACGTGCGTTCTTGCAGGCTATCATATCTCAAAGTGCAAAAGCTTCTCGTCCCCGAGTTCCATCGTGGTATTTAACCACGGTTTAATGCATGATCCATAGCATGAGGATTGGCAAACGTAAAATTAGCGTAATCTCTCTGAACTACCCACTGTAATATTACGGTGTTCCTACGCTGGGATCGCGTACCGGAATTCTTCTGCAGAGTAAATCCTCCACTGGGACTGCGCCTCCGTTGACACGGGCGTGCATACACGACCTCCACACATCGAGCGCACGACGGCAACCCGTCACCTTTCGACACTCAGCTCTCTTTTATCCGTCAATTTGTCCGTTTCGACCAATGGTCGCTATCTTGTTATCGCCAGGTTCGAAAGAGTCCAAAAGAGCTCCTGCCACACTTCGTCACAAAGGAGCCTCAGAGAAACTGGAAAACCCAGGCGCTAGGGTCCGCTACTCAAAGGCCGTCCTTTGTCGATTTCCAAGGTACACCCGGGTGAAGTAGTGCAGGAGGGGAGGATTGCTTATCTTTTTTTTCTTTTACAGGGAACATACCCAGTAAATCGAGCCACTTGATAGCCGTCGAATACACAAATTTTTCGCATAATATTACCACGAAGGGTGAAAGGGGGAGGGATGGTCAGTGATACAGGTGGCCTTGGTCCGAGCGGACTTTCTGTAGGGTAGGGGAAAAAATTTGCCTGATCAGCGTGCGTCCGAGGAGCTTCGGCGATTGGGAAATGAATCATGCGTTTTTCCGAAGCGACTGCGAGAGATTGGCACGATGAGTGGCTTCGACGTCGAGTTAAGGCCGTGGAATCCAGAAAGGAGAAAGGGTAGCCGAGGGGGGGGGGTGGGGGTAGTGGGGTTTCAGAGAGGTTGCAGAGGTGATCGATGGGTAATCGCAGTTAATTAGTTTTCATTTGTGCCGTTGATTCGACGTGTGGCGTCACGAGCGGGGACGCATGACACACTGGCGAGTTCCTCAAGATGAGACGACGCGATGAATGCAAACGAATATCTGCCACTGACACGCCGATCGGAAAACGAGCCCGGATTAACATGCGGGCATCCGCTAGAGGAAAGGTGGGATTGACTCGCACCCTTTTGCGGAGAATTAGCATCGAACGGGATTATCGAGGGGGCGTCCGCCTACCGATGGGAAAGGGACGTTATTGGTGTTGTAAAATATGTTTACCAAGTGACAACATTTATGAGTGATCAATCTACTGTCAGCGAGCAAAGAAAAATAAGCATAGCTTAGTCGCACATGTTTCCTCTTCGGGAAGAAAAAAATCATTCCCACCAGATTTCCTCTCAAACGACCCCTTCCCGATTTTTCACTGGTCTACTCGGCTTCGGCAAGGTTTCCGCTCACGTTTTGAAAAGCAAGTATTGGCACGAGTTTTCTATTGTGGAACAGTCATTTTGAATACCTTGGAATGAAAACAACAAACTAAAATGAATCTTGAAGACCATCCTTTTTTAGGTTAGAGTTTGAAGCAAAATGCCTAGAAAGAAGGCTAAACGGAACACCGCAACTTATTTGCGAAGGTATAGGGATTGTTAAATGTGAGCTCCGAGTTTCTGATCATCTGAAGTTGAACTTGGCATTGTGGGCAATTATGTCCCTGCATAAAGTTTCCCTTAGCGCTCGCTAATTGCTTCCTGCGATCGAAAGGCGCAGTCCGCGATGACGGAGAATAAACGTGCCGGGGACAGACAACCAGACCTGCGCATAAATAGTTAGAATAACGCCAATTGGTTAGTGACAATCATTGCGGGGCTCCGTCACACACGTTGATTAGGGAATGAAAAAACGCGAGGAGTTTTCCATCACAGCCATGGGCGCATATTATATTTGCTTTCCGCCGCGAAGTCTTCCACACGGCGCAGCTCGGGGGAAGAGGAGCCCGCGAGCGTCGGAGGAGACTTCCACACTCAGCAACAGGTAACCTAGCCCTAGATTCAAATCGCTGGGTTCCTATTTGTGAATGGGGGGGGGGAAGAAACGTACGCGGTTTTTAGCCACGCCTATGGCTCTTTCGGACCACGCCTCTCGGCGGGAGCGCGCCGATATACCCCGAAGGTAATGACGGCGAGGGAAGCAACACTTGGTCACTGCCGTCCGCCGCCATTACCGCCCCCGTCCTGCTTAAGGAAGCCGATCCCCCTTCCCGATACGCCTCCCTCATGACGCACTCCGAATGCCACCGGGTGCGGCCCGACTATCGGTCACTCTCCCGATACACGCGCGGACGTCCGATAAAACTTTTTTCGGTGAGTCAGAAATACACCAGCGTCAACATTGGCATGCATAATTAAACACTGGAGAAAATATATTTCATCTCGTACGCTCGTTCTTCCTCGAGAAAAGAAGCCACTGGATGTAGCCATTAGGCTCCGTCACACGAGCCGGTTGTGCGTGCAGGCCCGAGAGCGGTGACTTAGCAGGAGAGTGCGGGAATACGCCCTCGGAAGCGCAGGGTTTCCTAATAAAGCCGTGCCCGTTTAACTTCGCCAAGAATTTTCGATGGTGAGATTCTATCGTTGGGAAATTCTTTTCTTTCCCTTTATTGTCTTCCTGAGTAAGGTGGAATGTGGTGCTCGTCGAACTGTTTTCGGCCACTTAAAATCGAGAAATTGTGAGGCACTTTATGGCACAGTCTGAATGAGGCTCCATTTATTAAAATTCTTATATTTCATTTTTCGTATTTCACTACTTAAGTTAATTTCTTATTCTTTTTGTTACCTACGTTTGAATGTATTATATAAAAACGCAAGGTAAATAATGCGTGAAATGTGATATCAGTATCTTATTACTTAAATCAATGAATAATAATGGCAATGGTTGAATAATGTGGCAAATGTCACTTTTCTGAAAATACAGAGAGGGGATTGATAAACATAAAGTTAAGAAGATTTTTTTCTGTTAGAAATAGAATTGATAAATAGTTATGAATTCTTGCATTAAACATGAAATTTAAATGCAAGTATAACAGTGATTAGACGCATGCTCTTCCACAATTTTGGTACAACAACACTTCGATTTGATATTTTTGTACGATTAAACGTGCTTCCATATCCTTTGTAATGATAACAGGAGGGAATTATCTGTGTCCAATTTGCAGAGTGCAGGAAATAATATGCGGATTGAAAGTATTTATCGTTGAGTAAGTTGAAACGTTTGTCGTGCTAGGTTAAGTTTTTAAAGTGCAATTGTGGTTAGTCAGCGTGTGCATTCAAAACTTACAGTTAGCGTTAAAAAACTCTGATTCCATCGCTCCGTGCGGCACGTCATACGTATTTTGCGCTTTGTCGTGAAGCATTGCTACCAAGCTACCCCGCAGGTTTATAAGTGGTAGGTAAAATTTAGATTCCGACGTTAGTTGATACCGTCAAATACTCGTTACCGACTTATGTATTCAGTGCTTACATTTCTTGCCATTCAATCGCGATCGTAGAGGCATCATAACTTAGCTAAGAAGCATCAGAATTTTATTTTTTTTCTTACAAACCTCTAATTTAATGTATATAAATGGTATTTAGAATTTTTCCTGAATTTAAATAAATAAAATACACATGAGATGTTAAGCGGTGGTTCCAGTAAAGTCTCGAGGAAATCAGGAAACAAACCTCCATCCATCCGTCGCACCAGGCTAAGTGGATTCCACGCACGTTGTGAGCCATTGGTATTCAAAACAAATCAAAGATCGTTTCGCTTAGTTGCCGGTGTCGCAGCGACCCGCTTCGCAATCTGAGTGAAAATTAGTACCTTCGCACTCTAATTGTGCCGCAATGCAACATTTTATCCATTGCCTGCTCGAAGCAATTACTTCTCTAGTCCCTGGCAGAGTTCTTTTGACGTGGAGTGAAATGTAGTGAATTTATTCTTTGAAATGTGGTTTTTTGTTTCGCCATAATCAAATGGCTTTGTGTAATCTATCTCATTCTCATCCAACACTGTCCACTCCCTCTTTCAAGACGATTCACGTCATTCATTTACATGTTTCATGAATGGATTGATGAAATCACGGTATTTTTTTAAACATCTCTCGAATTAAATCATCATCCTGCGTTTCTGTAAACAGAAATTTTTACTTGAGCTATGTTTTGTACCGAATCCGATGGTCCAAGCAAATAAACAAACACGGATACGGACTATAATAAATCCTAAGCTAAATATAACGTTTCAATGTGGAAGTTTGATAGCAAAAGTCCACTATGTACGCAGTTATTCCGCATTTTCGTCAAAAAATATTTTTATTTGAGTCAGAAATTGCGTTATACTTTTACAAAATCCCAACTTCGTACGCTAAAATTGATTTACAAACTGTTTTTACAGCAAGTGAATTCTTATCATGGTTTATTTTCTACGAGAGTGGAAAGTCATGTCTTTATCTTGATGACTGTCCCTAACCTAATTCATAGTAACCCGAGAAGGATTGTTGAGGCTCCAGTTACACTGTAAGAACGTGTTACACTGGAAAAACTTAAGGAATAAGTATATGGGAGTGCTCAGTTATTTGAATAGTTTGGTCTCCCGGAAACAGATTATTACCTTGTCTCAGGTAGTCTGATTTCTCGCAGTTGCATACGATTTATGGGGTATAAATCAATTACAAAATAGCTTCAAAATGTTAGTCCGTACAATTCACTTTGGATATGTCACTAGGGAAAACGATTGTAAAGATGTATGTAGATATTTTAGAATGAGCCATAAGTAATTAATGCTTTCTTCAATGTAGATCGTATGAAAACATAAAATAAATACAGTACCAACATGTGAGTGAGACAACAAGAACAAACTGTAAGAGGTAGTTGCCAAATAACCTACGGCTAAGTAGAGGTGGCAGTAGGCAGTGCCGCGATGCGGATCCATGACATCTACAGTTTGGTATGAAACGCTTGGGATTCATATGCCGTCAACAGATTGTGACACAAATATTTCAAAGGCAGCGTGAGGAAAATATGGAAATGAAAATCTGAAAGTTATTTTCCAGCCCCGGGGCTATCCGCAGGTGCTTAAAATTTACAGCTGGCTTCGATGAAGGGAACGAGTGAAGGTGATCATGTGACCTACAGTGGTGTTTTTCCTGGTGAGAAGCTCAAACATTATGAACGGCTGCATGACGAGCAATTGTTCAGAGATCACAGACGCATAAGCACAAGAATACGCGGAGCTTTAATGCGGCTGGCACTTCACGCACACTTACTTAGGAATGTATTATCCTAAAAATATTTGGAGCGTGAAAAAAGTTAACGACCGTATTGTTCATCAGTCCTTTTCACAGCTTTGGACATAAAGGTTTGTAAGTTGCGATAGCCGGACTTTTCCATAAAAGGTTTTAGTGCTATGTCAAGTTGTAATTAATTACGTGAACAAAATGTTTTTTTATTTAACCAGAAATATAGGGTGGACTTTTTCCATACTTAGAAGAAAAACTTTTGGTGCCCAAAAAAGAATAATTTATTTGGTATAATATAGATATCTGGGCTATATATAGTGAAATTATTCATCGTGAAACCTAATGTACATAAGCAGATAGGTGATTCGAGAGGATAATTACTTCACGTAAACCATACGTTTTGTTGTTAATTGATGATCATAAGAGAGCCTGCTAATGATGATTATTTACTTTTAATTAAGTCACTCTCCCAAAATCTATCCTGAAAGAACTGAAACATTTTTCGACGTTCATTAATAAACGTCTTTAAAATGTGATATGTAAAGTAAAAGGTAAAGTAAAGTAAACCGAATCTCATTTTCTGAAGTGGTTTTAGTAGAAGTTTAATGAAACATCAAGAAGTTAAGGGTAAGCGTCGAAAATTGACTGTATTAACCACACTAAAAGGAAGAAGGTTGCATATTTTCCCCCAAATAATGCTGGAGTCCCTTCTCTCTTTCCGTCTTTTTCCTCCTTGCGCGAGGATTTTAGTTTACAAGAATCCAAGAATCGCCGTGGAGTGACCCCAATGGCCCTCATGAATGCGTCAACCCTATCCCCCTCAAACCGCTCCCTTTGGTAGAGGGATACCCCAAATTTGACCGTCCTACCCCCATAATACCCCATCCCCCTCACCCATCCTCGCGGATGCTCCCGTGTTGTACAAGTTTTCGGTACCGGCAAGGACACCATACTTCCCAAGAGCCCTCTCCGCACTCGGGAGAAAAAAGGACCGCCTCCACAGTGCCATGTGCGGCCCTCCTCCACGCCCCCGCACCTCCAACGCCGCCTCCGATCTCCATAGAGCATCTCAGGGACCGCCGCCATCGCCTCCTCCCCACCTCTCGACTCCCCCCTCCCCAGCGGTCCCCCCAAACCGCCCCGGTGGCCCGCCCTCCCACCCACCACCCCAATCCAGCGTCTGGACGTGCACCCCTCTCGCTCTCTCTCTTCTTCACCCCCGTTGTCGTATTCCTCCCCTCCCCCCGATCCCCGCTTCGCTCCCTCACTCCTCCTCTATCGCTTCACTCCCATCGGACTCTTCTCCTCACTCCCACACACGGTAAGAACGCAACCTCCTCTCTCTCCCACTCCTCTCAGCTCTTTTTTCTCTCTCTCCCCACAAACCTTTATCTCGGGGCATCTCCCCGCAGCAACACAGCATCCCAACTCCCACTCTTTTCCTTCCTACCCCTCGTTCTCTTTCCGCGCTCCGTTCATTCCCCTTCCTCTCCTCCCTGTCCACCACCCCCCCTCGTCTCCACTTTCCATGTTAGCCTCTTTCTTTTATTTCCCACCCCTCTTCCTGCCCATTCTCCGCCCCCCTACCTCCCCATTGGTCGCGTTTCTGGTTCGTTCTTGGGCCCTCCATTCCGTATACCAACCCACCTTTCCATCTTCGGATCCACTCTCGTCCCCATGACTACTCGTCCCCATTCGTGGAAATATTCCTCTCCTGTTGTTGTCACTTTTTCAGCAATAGTTACTTATTTCCCCATAAGCAAAACTACTAGCGGTTCTCTAGTTAGGTGAGAGAATTTGTTAGTTTTTTTAATCATCTCTTATGTTTTGCGGGTTATCTAAATTTTGCAATTACAGTGAAGCATTTCACTGCATTTGTATGCTTTCATCGTCATGCCCACTCCAACGGATATAGTAAGGATTTTCACCAGTTATTTGCAGTACTACGGGTTGGGCATACTATATTTCTTCTTCATTTTTATTCAAGTTATTCCGCTTGTATATTTGGTGAGGTTCAGCTTCATAAGTTGAACTAATTTTCAAGTATCTCTTTTCTGTCGTATGCCAATTTTTTTATTATATTAAAACATGTGTATAATACTCTAACATAGTATAAAAATATTTCATACATTAATAGAAATTAAACAAGTATGGAGTAATTTTAGGCAGTCTTATACATGTACCAAGGCCACCATTCATTAATTTTCAATTATGCATTACATATGAAAGGATTTAAAAATGTCATGATTAAACATTGTGCTTATAACTTTATACAAATTGAATAAGTAAATAATGAAATACACTTTACTAAGTAATATGTCCTCTAGACTTTCCTTGGTGAAAGCTTAAGTGAAAATTCGGTGCATTTTATTTATTAAGATTTTCATGGATTCTGCATTTTTCCAAAAGTCCTGTAATGAAAGGTACACTTAAGGCCCTATATACGAAAAAATCTTTCAAATCCCGTCAGGTTTGGCATTAGTATTTCATTATTTTTCATCATCTATTATCTGTACAATTTGCCCTTCTGTTCTTGATATTAGCACACTTTTCATTTTTCTACGTGAAATAATTGCGTTTATGACCTAGGTTTCCTTACAGCGTAACATCTTCAGGTCATCCCAAGATGTTACTCTGTAACGAGACCTAGTTCGAAGATAAAACTATTTTATGTGGAAAAGCGAAGCGTCTTCTTTCATCATGAAGGATTTCCTCCGTGTTGCCCCATAAATTGTGTTATTTACTTTGGTTCTTGCTTAAAATTGGGCAGAAGTTGTGAAGTGTACATTGAATCACGGATATTCATTTTAATTTATTAGTATTTCGTTTATACCTAATGCCATGGAGATTGGAGCACATGAATCACATTTCAATCGTTCTCGCACTCGTCGTCATTATACTCTGCGGTTGACGTTTGGAATACAATATTTATAAGGCAGTCTAACTAAGATGATATTGCCGTCGTGAAATTTAAGACCACACGACACATTTGCGTAATGAGAGATAAATTGAGCATAGTACCTTCGCTGTCAACCTTTCACTGTATTTCAGACTCCAAGATTGTGTGTAAGACAAGGAAATAGGGCCAGAAGCTTGAATAGTGGAGAAAAATATACCACTCCTCTTGACGTCATTCTTTTAAACCGTTTTACTGTGATCAGTTGGCAAGTTGAATGAAGTTCCATTTACAGAAGTTTTCATAGTGTTCAATAAGTATATTCGAGTTCACGAAAGCATACTGAGTAAAAAAAATGTAGCAGTCATTGTCTTCGCCTTCTCCGCGAATCGATTAACAAAACGTTATTTAGGTCTTCGAAACATCCTTGTGTCCATCCGTAATTGCCGGAATTTCTAGTCACTTGCCTCTCCATGATTTTGCATAGAAAATGAAATAATCTGAGGCAATGTTTTCCGAGCCCCGCGTGCTTTTCTCTTGGTCTCCACGCCACAGTCATTTGCTTCGAAAGGAGTGATCAGCGAAGGGACGGCAAACATCCCCAGTCAAAACCCCGTTAACAAACCTGAAACTCCCCGCGTATAGAAAATTGTTTCATTTATCGAGGAGGCACACCTTTACATTCCACCGGAGCGAATTAAAGAAAAAACTCGAGCAGAGGGAGAATGAGAGAGAGAGATGGGGACGCCGTGGTTGTATTATCAGATTTTCTAATGGAAAGAATTGGGTATCTCGTGGCTCTGGATGTTTTCAAACAATTAGTCCGTTAATTGCGTGCAAAAACGTGCAAACAACACGCGGGGACATGATTCCGGAGAGGGCGTGGGTGGGCGCGGTGGGGAGGGGGTAGAGGAGGCGGAGCAGTCGGGTGGGGGGAGGGGGAGCGGCGTGTGGGTGTGTGCGCCCGCGGTGGGACGAGCGCGACCGTCACCGCAAACAGTAGCACCAGAGACATGGGAAACAAATCTAAGTTACAACTATCGCGGGCGGTGGGGGGGCGTCAGGGGGTGGGGGAGTCGAGTTGGGGATGTGGGTGTGGGGAGGGGAGGAGTAGGGAGAGAGAGAGAGAGCGACACCTGGACACACAGAACACAATTCAGGCAGGCTATCGCTGAACATTTATCATGCGGCCTCCAGCGCCGCTGCCTGGTGGTCAACCGGTGAACCAGAACGTGATGTCGGGCCGTCCGCGGAGGCAAGGGACGCAGGGCGGTTTGAATAACTCGCTATAAGGGGCCGCCGCCGCGACCGCGGGGAGCGGAAGTGAGGGCCGCGGGACAGGATGTGCAGGAGTGTGGGTTCGTGCAAGAGGAGGGGTTTTGGGGGTGAGGGGGGAACTGTCGTGGTTGTTATGGAAATCGCGGCGAGTATTTAGAAAACATTTTAGTCCCGGGCACGAAAGTGTCGGTAGTCGCCGTCGCGGGCGATCGGACCTTTTATTTCCACTCTACTTTTGCGCACCTGCATCTTGCTATTTCACTTGACGCATGCGCGTTTGTTTGCGCGCGCGCGTGTTTTTGTGTATTCCTCTTTGTGTGCGTACTTTCACATTGCGCGGTGCCGATGGATCGGGGGAGAGGTGGGGTGGGGTTCGAATTAAGGCAGGCAAGGGCGATTCCCCCCTCAATGTAGTCCGCGAAGCGCCGCCCTTTTAATAAATGTCGCCCACTTGTTCCTTTCGCCGTCTCAGTGTTTGTCTCTCATTTCCCAATATGTATTGTCTGCGGGAAAAGCGCTGAGTTGATGGCATTGATATGCGCGTGGGCAGAGCGTCGGTACTGGAATGCCACCACCTCGGTTTAAAAAAAACGCGTTGGAGATACATTTTCAGGCGAAGTGACTGTACTTACCAACTACCTACGTACCTACCACGCGGTTATTGCTACTTTTAAGTGTACTTATTTTATTTGATTGGCATGACGAGGTCTTGATACAGTCATTTCAAATTTGTTTTCGTTTACCATTCGCGTTAAAATGTGTGGTGATTATTTTTTAAACATAAAAATATGAATCCAAGAAAAATATCCTAATACTGTGCTCGGAATGATTAAAATTTCACATTTGACATTCATCTTACCTTTTTGCAAGAATCAGCATTCTTATATTTTTACCAAGGTATACATGCATCAAGAGAGATCTTACATCAATGTGCATGCATAGATTTCATCTTAACCATAGGAACTAGCCATCTAGAACATTCAACTTTAAAAATTGCTGTCATTTAAAATTAATTTCAAGAATTGTCATGTGTAAAATAATGAGCACTTGACGGTCCACCTTCACACTTCGGGGGATGCAAGTGCCTTTTCACCAGCTATACGAGTATTGAATGTTACAAGGATTGAAGTATATATTTTATATTTTTTTTAACTGTCTCATTCGAGAAATACTGTGCATGTTTTCGAATTCATAAAATGAATGCAATATTCGTCAGGATTCTTTTCCCTTCCAAACAGCGGGAAATTATGTCGCTGTGTGCCCGTCAACACAAACTTTTCGAGAGTCCAGCGTAACTAAGGGCCCCGTACGACATCCCGAATTGTCGTCAGGCGTTAACGTTACCACGTGGAAATGATGGGTTACCCCAGCCGACTCCGCTCCCCCCTCCCTCCGCCGTGCCCTTCGGCACTACCGTCACTCAATCCCACACCCCCCTGAATCATCGGTCGGCAGCGTCCGTCGTGAGCTCGGAGTAGTGCGTATTTCACGCCGCGGCCCTCGAGGACTTCGTCCCACGAGGCGAGGGGGGGGGGGAGGGGTTTCCCCCTTGAGGTACGAGGGAGGCGGGAGACTGTTGCGTGTCGCATCTATCAGGTCCCCTTCCCCCCCCCCTTCCGGGGTGGGGGTCACTCGCTCCCTCATCGCATCTCTCACCGTTCGCTCCCAATAAAGTAAAACGGGCGACCTCCCACCAGACTCCGCGCGTATTCTCCTCCGGTAAAATCCGTCAGCCGTAGGAGATTGGGGATTAAATAAAAAGAAAAAGAGAACCGCAGTGCCCCACCTTAAACCCCTTCATTATTCCGCCATGTCTCCGTGAACTTCTCTTTTCGTTATCGCTATCTCCCTCCACCCATTCTGCTTCTCCAAGAATTACGTTAGCAAGCCAGCAGGTTTAGTATCGCCAGCAGTGCTACCATAAGTTGCGTTTTGTTTCCTTTCGGTGGAAACCCGACGACCTATTTAACCCACATGTCGTTCTCCCGGATTTCCTAACAATAGTGAAAACAAAGCGATTCACCAACCATGAAGTGTGGGATAACATTGTCACACTCTGGAGGAATCAGATATGCGTGATTCGTCATTGAAGCGAAAGAGATCGTCAGTGTTTAATTTCCTGAGTAACCCAAGGGGAGCGATTGGATGTTTTTTTTTGATTCTCCGAAGTGTAGGACTTCAGAATAAAATCATTTTCCTAATTGAAACTATTTGCACACGAGCAACCAAAAGATGGTAAATTTTGTCCTTAAATTCGAAAAAAGCTACTTTTGAAAGCAGTAAAAGTTTTCAATTAGTGTGTATATGACAGTTGTGTAGTCCTTCAGAAAAACTTTAAGTGCGTTTTAACTCTTATTCGTGAATTCGGTATTTTCAACTCTTATTCTTAAGTAGGACTGTATGATGTTTCTCGCTACTGACCGCGAAGTACTTGAAATGTGGCAAACATATTACACGATATTTCAAGAACTTTAGTGGAATATTTTGACTGCAGCACAATATTTATGTTGCGGTCTTAATATGCCACTTGCGATTGTCCATTTATAGTATTTTTGTAATTGCAGTATGGAATTACAACAATATAATTGCGTCTCTGTCATATCACTTTCAATTTACATATATCGCATGGTAATTTTCAAATGTATGACATCGCACTCCAACCTTATACGTTCGCACAGCCTTTACCTGCCATTCCACCCATGAAATCCGGTGCAATCTGTCATTATCCAATTTCAACGGAGGTTTCACGCCTCCGCCATGTACAGTTTAGTTTTTTTCGCGTTCGTCCCTTCTTTTGTTTCCAGCCTCGGCTATTCGTCTCCTTAGGTCAAGCGTGCTGCCGCCTTCGAAGGAGGTGGTTAAGCGCAGAGGCGTCGCTCGACCCGTGACTCAACGGCAAACTACGGTCGCGGGCGCAAGTATATTGCCTCGCGGTGTCGTTCATCTCCCTCAGCACCCACGGCTTTTCGGTCCTGGTCCCAATTCGACATAAGTCGACGTTCACCGACGAAATTCGCGATTACCCATTTATTTACGGTCCTCACTCAACACCAACGCAATTCAAGTTTCACGATGAATGCTCCACATTTCCAGGCTTGACTGTAACGAGGGACGGAGGTGGTATTCCAGTGGAAGTCCCCTTCAAGGAACGCGTCTGGCGTTTTGGATTTTTAACAGCCCCTGATTTAATATATGATAGACTCGAAGTACTCAGAGATAGGCTCGTTAGTTTTCCACGTTCAGGCGCTTCCCCTTTCAAAGTTAAGTTCAGAGGGCTGATCCTAGGACGTACACCCTGTCCGCGTTGTTCAAATTAATGCAATTACTCTTGAATGGAAAATTTTCTTTTCTTAAATTTCATATCTCGAATAAAAATAAAGAATTCTCGCCTTTTTTCATGGATTTGTTTTTTAAGCATAAGTGTTTTATGTTTAAAAGTACGTGCTATTTCACTGCTGAAAATGCAAAAAATCAGCAGAAATTATATTTTATTTGCAATTCCAAAATAAAATCTTTTAATAACAAGTGCACGGATGTCCTTTGTTACATTTTTTGCAATTAAATCAATATTTATTGAGACTACACATTGAATTTGGGATTGAATAAAAGCTATTCGTTCAAATTACGACAAGTGGGGAAAATCTTGTAAATTATTTGGCCTTAAAAAGTCGTACCATTTGGCATTGGCCATTTATTACTGAAGTTTAGTTTACAGCCTTAGTCATTGATTGAGAATCACGACCCTTAACCTGCTAAAGGTATTTTAATGTATATTCTGAATATCTACTTGCATTAATCTATCCTATTACATGACTTAATAATTATAATGGGTGTAGTGTGGTTTGAGTTATTTTTGTTGTTAACGGAATGCGTTTTGAAAGCAACTATTGACGGCACAACAAATCTTTAATTCCAAATCTTATTTCTTTGGCTTTAATATTTCATTCCTTATTATTAATTAACAACCTTACCGTGGAACATAATCATAATGTCGAATATACGTTTCAGATCTCCAGGGTTTGAAGGATAAGATTCCTTCAATATGATCCATTTGCATTTGCAAATGACACCACTTCCGTTTCCCAAACATACCCGCTGTTTCTTCTTCCAGATTAATTATAACTGAGATTAAGTCCATCTTTTTCAGAACTTTCCTATCAAATATCTATTGAATTCTATAATCCTAATTCTAATATCCTTCCCTATTTAATGCCTAGTCGGATCGAGATGGAAGCTTAAAATAGGTCGCTATTAGTCAATTGTCTTACCGCAGGGCCCTTTCAGGAGCCTTGTGTCATCTCAAGATTCCGGTTTATTCACTAATCGATAAGCATATTCTGGAAGAGATAGGTTGTAAAATCACGCACGTTGGACGAAAGGGGGAGCGCCGTCGTGACGCTCCTCAATGCGCGCGTGTCCCGTGACAGTGACTGCGAACACTTCTCATGTCTCTCAACTGACGATGCTTAGAAAGTATGCCAAGGACGAGCCGGCCTCTCGCCTCTTCCATTGTCTCGCGTTTATCGTGCATATTAATTTTATTCGTTTTCGCTCACGAAAAAACACCTTACAGTTCTCGCTTCTTCCATTATTCTCTCTTCAATAGCATATTGGAAAATATTAATTTTGCCCTACTTTAACGTTCCTATTTTCATGGTGAAATGAGTATGCTGTAACTCGAATCAAAATAAACTCGCAGTGCGCGAAATCGAACGTTAGCAGGTAAATAATCGGTTGGTAAAGGGTGGATATTATTTTCACTGACTGCGGATGATGATTCTCATTATGCAATGAATAACTACTGTTAAATTGTATTAGCTAACTTACTAAAATCTTTTATCTGTGACGAATTTTACGAGCGCTGTTTAAAAAAGTGTGGTCAGAAACTTTATATCGCACAATTTATTGTGAACACTTTACTTTTGTGTTATAGTGTTGTCTTTATGTTTAAAATATATGTCTGGTATAAGTTTCATTGATTTGAATTCAGTAATGTATCAGCAGTAATGTGGCGGCAGACGTTACAAGTTGAAACATGTTCAGTTCGCCTGTGCCTGCTAGTGTATGGTGCAAACTGCACTGATGGTGCAAACATTCCGCAAAGATGTCTATTCAGATCGGGCATCAGGGAAAAGTCACAAAGGACTCTGGTTAGCCCTCTAGGGAGGATGAGGAGCACACTTCATATGGCTTTTTACGAAATATTCTGCTATACATTTGCGATATGCGGCCGTGAATTATCATGGTGCAGCATCCGGCCTGTTGCTTTACAATGCAGCCTTTTGCGATTGATACGGCCTTGGATCAGAGGTTTTCATATTTACCTGCGTAAGATGAGTGACTGGAACTCTGGGTCCACCTCCCTTTGAGATTATCTCCATTTTAATAACATTTTTAGCCATCATCTGGCTGTGCTATATGGAAGAACAGACTCTCCATAGCCCTGTGATACTGCGTAGGCCTCGACTGATGATTTTGTTCCGGTCAAAGCGAAAGTTCAATGATGTATTGCGTGTTATCTCTGGAGCTGAACGTGTTTCAAGTTGCAATGGTTTCCGCTGACGCAATACTGGAACCAAATCAATGAAGATTATGCCATATGTGTAATAAAAATTAAACTGACATTATTGCAGCATAAAGGTTTTGTAAAATTAACTATGCGAATAAAATATCCATGTGTAAGTTGTATCCCTCTCTATTGAACAGCCATGGCTCTTGTTCCTGATTGGAGACACCTTATTCTATCCTGAATATTCAAGGCATTTAATGCTTCAAAGTTAGAATTGGTTAGAAGAGGGAAGTAGGACCCTCTAACAAAATAACTCCTTTATTTTTTGTTCCACCTTCTCATGAAATTTTTATTTCAAGCAGCTCACAAACATTTCCGCAGTAATAATTCTGGTTTAGTATAAGTTCTCATTTCTTCTTTTCTAATACAAAATAATCCATTTATACCTTTCTTCGAATCTCTGCTATTAATTTCCGGGGCTCATGGCATTCCAATATTCCTACTTCCACTATCTTTTCGTCCCCTTAATGCTGTAAACGCATTAAAAAATAATTATCAATCTGATATAATGAGTACTTTACATTCCATTTTCACCGCAAGGAAGTATTACGGGTTTCCCAAGAAAATCCCTAATCTAATCACAAAATGAATTCAATGAAGCTAGAAGTACAAGGTATTAGCACTGTAGGTATTAGCGAGACATAATTTTAAGATCTCTCTCACTCTTGCCTCTGCACTGAGTTGAGTCACGAATGTGGCGATTTCTCATCCATTCAGCTTTCATTCAGCACTCATATGGTCGACCTTATGCCTCGTAAATGGGCATTTTGTAGTTCGTTTATTATGAGAAATAATTTTTTAGGCTCTGGTTGAATATAGATAGGGAAGTAGCGGCCGAATTGATTCAAAAAGAAAATTAAAGGAGCTTAAAATGTAGCTCCAGTAATGATTCGGTTAGCCGAAAAACATTGGGTGAAACAGGCGCAATGGCATCCAACGTGGGTGTGGAGGATACATATAAGTTAAGTGACGCGATCTCAAATCCAGACCGGCCAGAACTCGGGGCACCCGGGGGCGATATGAGAAGGAAGCGAAGGTGGGGGTGTGAGGGAGCGAGAGGTGCGTCGCTGGGGGGAGGTGGGTGGGCGTGGGCGGGATGACTGAGCGGGGAGGGGCGTAAGGGAGGGTTGAGGGGTGGCAGAGGTCGCTCGGCCCGCGGCGGGACGGAGGAGACTTAGGGCCGGGAGATTCGGAATAAACAAGCAGATAGGGGCGCTGATGGGACTCAGGTTGGGCAGCCCGGAGAGCCGTGAGAGATCCGGGGTCGGACGGACGGGAGTGGGTGCGGGTTTTTATTCCGTTCACCTTCCCTCCCACGCCCACTCTGAATCTCTTTCCCTCTTTCCTTCCCTCTCCGCACAGAGATCACCCCCCTTTCTTCCCCCTTGCCGTCCCTCCTCCGAAACCGCTCTCACAGCCCTCAACCCCTCCCCCGACCACCTGCCCCCACCCAGCATTCCTTACATTATCTCCCTGGGGTGGAGGGAGAGGCACGAGGAGATTAATTAAGTGGACACAGAGGCGATCGGTATCGCATTCGCTGACCTCAAAAGGGTCACGACCTCTTACGGTGGCCCGTACTGTGTTACGGCGTAGGACCTCTCCTCTCTTTACCTCTCGGAAAAATAACGAAGTCCCTGCGTTTTTATCTCTCCTCTCTCCCGGACCCATTCTCCACCGTCCCCTCCCCTCTCCGTCCCCATTTTTTCCTTCCTCGGGTCCCACCTCGCGTTAATTTTTTTGTTACCCTTCCTTTATATCCTCGCTGCCCCTCTCCCCCCCTGGAGCTCTCCCCACTCCTCCCGGGTGGCGACCGCTTCCTTTTGTCTTCTCGCTCCCTCACATGACCGAAACGTCGTCGATTGCCTTCTCGGATAAGGTGGGAGGAAGATATATATTTTAGTTTTTTTTAATTATACCTTGACCCGGTTGATATTAAATCACGGAGTAGTTTTTACTTCTCTCTTTGCCGCGATTGAATTAATCTCCTTACGAGTGTCATGTAGGGATAAAAATGTCTTCTTCTTCCTTTCCCATTCCTCGGTTTTCATCGCCCTTGTCCACGGACACCTCGGCCTCTGGAGTCTCTTCTCTGAATCTCTCTCTCTCTCTCTCTCTCTCTCTCTCTCTCCAGTCCTCCCTCCCGGTCGAGGACGTTTCGCTCTCATGTCGACACGTGGGAGGATTCAATTCGCTTACCCTCCGATTCAAAGTCACTTATTATCACCCAGTTAACATCACGGAGCGTAATTAGCTCAGTTAGCCTACATTCTACTCTAAGAAACAATATTTACAGCTTAGGAAATTCAAAGAGAATCGGTATTTATAACCTTAGTGACTTTTATGATGTAAAATCTACAGTTCGCTACAAATTCAGAAATTTACAAATTATTTGAGCTTATGCCTTGAGACCATTTATGATTTAACCACATATTTCCTAAGGACATTTGCTTATTTAAAAAGAAGGGGTGAATCCATTCAGTGAAGAAATATTATAGTACAAAATACAATTCGCATTCCGGCGATGAATTTGAAAACTTTTGGCGTCCAAACATTCATAAATATACACCTTTAATTTCACTTGTTCGATAAACGATGCTTCAGTAAATGGAAAAGTAGTGAATGATTTAATAAATCAAAGGTTTTACACGAAATAAGAACAAATAACATACAAGGGGGGTCCACTAAAAATACGATATAGCCCGAATGAACGCTTGCAGGTGATTAGCGCTTGGAACTTTTGGAAGGTCAGACCCCTCATCACCGAGCCTACGTGGTGCGAGGGTTCTGAGTGAATTTTTATGAATGAAGCATCGGAAAGAATTTTTTCCGATACTTTTTATACGAACCCTGTATTAATTTTGAAGAAATAAATTCTCGGTATGCATAAATTTATTTTAACTTCAAGATCTGTCGTTCCCATCTGAGGGAGAGAGTAGAGTTGAACCGACGTGGAATTAGTTCACTCAGCATATTTACGTAGGAATAAAATTGAAAAGTATCTGTCGAGTATTTCTACCATTAGATATTGAGGATAATTTTGTAGTTTCAAAATTGGTAATTTTATTTTATATGTCAAAAATGATTTTTACTGTTTTTTACCTTATAAGAAAGTCCATATGTTTTAATATTAGTATATTAATTTATTTAATAAATGATGTCCCTTTTTCAATTGGTATTCCGCTTCTCTTTGATAAAATAAACACAGGCCATGACAGATTTTTAGAGGCTTTCAAATGCAGTGTTAACCAAAGAAACTAATGTTTTTGTGAACGGCGAGATTTTTTAATTTCATTGAATTCATTGGTTCAAATTCTGTGGGATCACCTGCCAATCGGGAACATTTATCTGCTGAAAGAGGCAATTAAGTGCACCGAATCAATGCCATTAATCCAAGATTCTTCTCGCGAGATATCATTGCAATTCGCCGATTGATGCGATATCTCATCACGTATCTCCTCGATGGGAAACAAAGCAGTTTGCACGGGGACCTGGCGACGGATGATTAAACCAAAAAATTGCCTATTTCAATTTTCCGCCGCCGAAAAATCAATAGCCATTCGCTGGAAGTTTATGAGGTTGATTGATTCCCAAACAAAGCTTTCCGAGCCGCAGTTTTTCTCGAAAAAAAAACATTGAGAGGATGAATCATTGCCAAACCTTTCCGAGCACATTGCGTTCCTCAATTTCATTGAGTTGTTTTTTTTCCGCTGCGGTCTAACAAACATCCTCGTTTCGTTCATCGACGTATCCCTACCGTAAAAAACTGTTGCGAGAGAAAATTCCTTTTCGACTTTTGACTAGGTTCCCCTTCAATTATTCCAAGAGGGAACGTATCTGGATTGTTATTCACGTTGTGTAATCGTATTTCATTCTCTTTTAGTCATTCAAACTTTTGTTATTTTATAGGTGTATATTTCCTTTTTATGTGTAATATTTGTTTTTTTTATGTTTTCAAAGAAATTATTTAAAAATATAAACTTAAATTTGTTTTTAATTTGATTTCAGAATAGGTTGATACACAAAGCTATGAATCCGTGCATTAAACCGTAACTTAAAGTTTGTTACATTGATGGAAATGTCACATTCATATTATACTTTTTTATGACATGAGAATTTATTCATTGAGAGTTTTCAACTCTCAAGAGTGTTTTTTTGAAAATTTTTGTTCCTGTTAGAGAATGACGTGATAAAACAATCTACATGCACGTATTTTGGAAAATTTTCTCAGTACCTAATTATGAGCAGTAAATCATTGATTGCATAACAAATAGTTTGCTGCTACGAGACTGACGGTAAATTTGCGTGTCGATATTTTTCTATTCTTTAATATCCTATTTTGTTTGGTCAAATGTTTGATCTGATAGAAAAAACAATAAAATTTTGGTCCTGCGAGTATTTCAGGTTATCATACGAGCACATTTGTTCTACTGTTGGAATTAGGGTGCAAAATGTCCCTGGGAGCAGGTACCGTTTGTTTGCTCGGTGTTGTTGATTTACGAAGCGTCGAACTCGTGCACTTATCCGAAACAACGTTTATTTCCATGATGAAAAATTGACTTTCATTTTATGTGCCTCCTGATATGAGAGCCATTTAATTGAGGGTAGTTATTAGTATTTGATACTTCAGTTCCACGTTACCCACCGGGTTTGGTCGTCTCACGTTTGAACATTATCAAAATTATAATCTAGGAACGATTGGACGTGGTGCGCACCTGGAATTGTTTAGCAAATATTCGGCACTGAAAAAATATTTGAGCCATGATCCTTTCCATTTGAACCGTAATCGAACACCTATTCCACAACCGGAAGCGGGAAAAATCATGAACGTGCGACATTTAAGACGCAGGACGTTTAACCGTCCTCCAAAATTATCCTCCAAAACCCCTCTCCGTATCCTCCATATCACGCTGTTTGTTCCCGCTCCCTCGTTCGCTCCCGTATTTTCATCGTCCTTCCCCGTCTCCGCACACCACAGTCTCCCCGACCCCTTTACACCCGAAACGAACAACCACACGAAATCCCACCCTCCCCAGTATCTCTCCGCCTCCGATGCGAGACTCGAAACCCCCCCACTTTTCACCCATACGACCACCCTTCCCGCACCCCGCACATCCCTCCTTCCTCCCGCAACCCTCTTTTTTCTCCCCTATAAACATCCACCCGCCCTTCGCCCCCGTCTCTCCCCGAAGCAGCAGAAGCAGCTTCCACTTCGTCTTCCGTTCGACACGATTGACAAATTGATTCGGATGGGACCCCTAAGTGTTTTCTCGCTCCGCCATAATAGGGAAGATGTGTGTGTGTGTGAGTGTGAAGGGTGGGAAAGGAGAGTGGAAGGGGTCGGGCGAAGGAGGAAGGAAAGAGTGGGAGGGAGAGAGAGAGAGAGAGGGGATGGTGGCTATCTTTCTCTCTTCCCTGCGTGGTGCGTTCAGGTCGGAGGAAGGAGTCGGAATGCGGAGGAAAAGAGTGGAAACCCAAGGCGGCGGCGGGGGTTCGTGTGTGGGAGGGAGGAGGCGGAGAGAAACAAAAACAAGTGAGCATCGGGGGGGGGGGGGAGATGCGGGGATCGGGACGGATTCAGCGGGGAGAGGGGGGGGGGGGCGGCGTGGGGAAGGCCGGTCCCCCGACCGCCCTCCTCCCCCTCTCTCCGCCGTGTGGCAAATTGATTTTATTCCTTTTTGCTCCCTCTCCCCTGGCGTTTTCAACTCCTCCGCAAGGTTGGAGATGAATGGAGGACGCGATCCGGGAATGTCCTGCCTCCGCGTCTAGTGTGAGTGTGAGCGCTCGCCCGCGCGCGCCAGTTTGTGTGTGAGTGTGTGTGCCTGTGTAGGTACGTGTTCGTGCGAGTCCGTCTCCCGGGTGTGGAAGCGTGACTCACGGCCGTCCCCGGTCCCCTTCAATTGTTTCAAGTTCGCCGATGCTGGCTCGGCATTCTGCTCGGTTCACTCGTGCATCTCTCTCTCTTGTGCCCTCCCTTGCCGGTATCATTTTCTTCTATTGGTAAGACCTCTCTTTCGCCGTCATCCATAACTTCACCGTTCAAGGCCGAGGGCAATGTGTTTGAAATGCCCGCCTTACTTCAGCGATATTAGGAAACGTATCTTATATCAAGCCGAGACATTCAGCTGCTTGACATTAATTAAATGTTGACACTAGCGTTGACCATTGGAGGAGCGTCGTGGTTTTTTTATTTGTGAGCAACGAATGATTGTGAATTATTTCGTTTTAAAATTCCAGGAAAAGTTTTTATCTATTTTTCAATACATTTTTGCATATAATAAAAACTGGTACACATACCACAACGATCAAAACTTAAATATATTCGCCTCCTTACACGTACACAGTTAATTACATTTTGTCGTGAGTGAGTCATTGAAATGTGTCCGCTATGCAGTAACAGGAGTTCATTCCAGCGAAATGCGGTATATCAAAGTGTTGTATCTTTAAGTCTGTAGCACTATCCAATTAATCTGATCCCATCTTATCAGCTTGTTTCATTAACAACGGTTTTATTGTTCCTTATCGTCTTTATATCGTCGCTCTCGATAGAGGAAATGCTATCGCTATAAATGGTCGGGGCTTTTTGTCCGCAAATTACCCTCTCATCTTGAAGAAATCCACTCCACCCATTCTTAATCTTTCCATTGTTACACTACTTAATCGTCGACTAAACAAATATCTACGTAAAGAACGAAAGCGGTGGAGGAACTTACTTATATCGGTTTTATCAAATCTTTCAATCAAGTTGTTAAAAAACGTTCATGTCTCTAATTTCCTTTGACATCTTTAATAACCTCGAGGAAGAGTTAAAATGTTGTTGACTCCACTTAAATTCAGTTCTATTTTGTGGTTGAACTAAAAAGACGTAATTGCTATCTTCTAAACTACTAAATAATTACTTCAGTCTCAAAGTTAAGGTATTTGGAAAGTTATTTATGCTCTTTCATAACCCGATAAGTTTCAAGTTTTCCACCATTGAAGCAACTATTTTATTAAAATTGGGTCGAATTTGTTTACTCGTCAACATCCTCTTCTGCAAATGTAGGCTCCCGGAAAGGGTGACCGAGAAAATATATTTTACAATGAAAACTATTCTTTCCATTCAAATGACGTTCAAATTTTAAAAAAATGTATTAATATTTTAAATTTCCAAGTAGCATCACTATGGAGGATAGACGACTTCACGTGAATTTGATTGATGCATGTAACTTTCTTTTGTTTTAATGCAGCTTAATTAAATAGTGATTTCAAAGGTTACGTTAGTTCTTCGAGTCTTCGTTAACGAAGCTTGTTTTCGTCTCTTGCTTCGGGGAAAAAAAAAAGAGATTTCACTTCAGAGTCCTGTAACCGCCGGTTATCTATCTCGTTTGATCACGCCAATCAACATTTCAACAAAGCAGCCTATTATTTGCCATGAACATGGGAGTCTGCTTTCCGAAAACTTTTGAGAAAATTGGTCCGCGGAGACCCATGGCTACACTACGGCGGGGAATCGTCTCATTCAATCGAGCCAAACTCAAGGGAAGGGCCATTCCGATTTCCATTCATCGAATCGAGCGGCTTGCAGTAGTCTCGCCAAATGGAAAGCTCGCTCGAAAGAAATCCCCACGCCCTCAAAATCGTCTGGAAAAATAAAAAGTAATCACGGGCCCTTCCCTTTCCCTACCAGCGTTCGCGCCCGGGTGACCCTCGTCCGAGATTCTGCCATGCCCTATCGCCGCTCCATGGCTTAATTAAAACACCTGAAAAGGAGGAGAGAAAGGGTCCTCTCAGAGGTTCTCTTCCCTCCTCCCGCGACGCTCCCTACCCTCAACCACTCCCACCCCTTCCCAGGTAGACCACGTGAGCGGAGGGGAGGCGCACAGTCCTCTTCATCCGTGCCCCGAATCGAGGCGACGAAGACATCCTCCCAGTCTTTGCGCTCCGTTGGCGTAACACGCGTACAAGCCACGGTCACATGGCCTAACTACTCCTTCGTACGCCTCCTCCTACACCAAGGAAGGGGTGCGGAAGCTCGCCTCGTGGCCAAACAGTGGAGAGCAATTTTTCTAAACCGGATCCCCAAACATTACCTAATCTCAAGGCATGTTTTCAGAAAAACTAAAGATAATTATATCCCATTGATATTTCAGTCTATCCGTTTTAGTTGTATTATCATTTTATACTTAGGACCCACGTTTCTATATATAATTGGAGAATTACATATGTCTAGGTATTCATAGTATTTGTGAAATCAATGGACTTGGCCAAGATTCGATACTAGGATCTCTCAGCCGCTGATACGCCGTGTTCAGTTCCAATAAGTTTTCAAACTTTGTAAATTCGTCAATTTTCATGGCAATATCTTTAACCGAAGAATAGTAGATTCACGGATAAATTTTCCGATGGTCTTGTTTCCTATATTCGAGTAGAAATACGTGCGCATTTAAGATATGTATATGACATCTTATAAAGTATTCAACTAATCCATTTCTTTTGAGTGAAAATTGATCATAATAATGTAGTCATTTTATTAGCTATGTTAAAGTTTTGTCTTGTTTCAATAACCTTTTACATCGTGATGTTTTCTCCACATAACAAAATCGTTTTTAAACAAGTGTTTCTAAGTAGTGCTTCCGAAGTTTTTCTTCGTTCGGAACAATCACATCCCAAGTCATACAATAATGACTACCCGACACAATTAAAAAAAGATGATTCACACAATAATTTCATGAGTATGTATACGACTCGTCATGTTTTGCCCGAGGAAATCCCATTCGGATCTCGAAATCGAATTTTCCCGTATTTGTATTCTTAGACTCCTGAGGTTTTCATATTTATTACTCCGATGGTTGATAAGCCCTTGGATATATTGCGGCCTGGTACACCACCTCTTGTCATCCGAAATCGTCATGTCCGTAAGGGAAACCTTGGAAATCCGTGTACGCCAATGAACACTCCTCCTCTTACCCCTCCACCCGTTTCCGCCTGCTACCCTCCCTCAGCCCCGACCAACTCACCCCATCTTTCCGCTTCCCCATAATTCCTTATCCGAACTCCCATTTTTATTCCCGGCCCATGGCCGATGTCATCCTCGGTCGCAATCAGGCTTATCAATCTTTTTTCGTCCCCCATGCGAGGAGAGAGTGGGGGAGAACGGGTAGGAGGGGAGGAAAGGACGGAGGGAGGAAGGGGAATAGATGCGAGAGGGGCGATAGTCCCATTTCCTCAATCCCTGCTGCCTACCACCCCTAAATTGTCCCCTTCTCCCACCCTTCTCGCCCCCTCCGTTCTCTATCCCCCCTCCCATGCGTTGCTCCAAGAGCTACGAGTTCTCACCCCTTTCTTTCCTTGTCTCTTTCTCTCTATAGCTTCCTCCTTCCCACATCGGATCGTATAGCGTTCCGATGCTCACCCAATGCTCACTCATTAGTCCCGGTTGCTGTTCCTACTAGTTGAAATTACCTTGGGATCACGCCGTATTCCGCGCGCTCGCGAGCCGCTCCGATCAACCATCTGTGCACGCACCCATCGATTCCATCCCGGGGTTTATCCCTGTTTCCTGAACGACCGGAGAAAAGGTTTCCTTTCGGCGGCGGTGACATGGAAGTAAATCTGAGGGGATGAATCAGCCTCGCTCATTTATTAAAGTTATTAAGAGAAACTGGAAATGCGGTCCGTGCACCGTTGAATCGAGAGTGATCGTGCACCTTAGTTATTTCTCGGTGTTTTCGTCTTTCTTGAACCTTTCTGCCCATTGCTCTCTTTCGTTTCCTCTCATACGCCCAAAGACAAACACACCCTTGGCTTTTGATTTGCCAGAGAGATGCTCAAAGGAAATTTTGGCATTTAAGGTATCCTGAAGCTCTCTCCCTAATTGGAAGATGAACATTGGATGCTGCTGTACAAAGCTTTGATGCTATAGATTTTCTTTCGAGGTGATATGAAATGTAATTTTTTTCTGATCCCAAAAGTTCTTCGCTTAACTGCTGCTTTTTAAGTCGAGCATTCGTCCCTTAGACCAGGGAAGGTTAAGTCGCCAATTGCAAAAGACCTCACTAAGCACCGATTGCTGGAATTTCGCCCGTTTCGCAACGCTCTCCACATCATTTCTAACTAGCCCCTCTCCCTCCCCCTTCCATCGCCCTCCACAGAGCAGAATCCAATCATTGAGTAACAACGTTGAACGGCGGCCAGGATGCCTTTTTCTTCTAAAGTGCTCAGCCATAAAAAGCGAATTACAAAATTACTTTGTAAATCATGAATGAAAGGTAATGAGCGCCAAAAGATTTGTGAAGTAATTTGTAATTAAAGGTCTTAGGTCGTTCATTAACCACGAATATGAACATTACTTTGAATTTAATTAGTGTCAACGAGACTTCAGTACTAAGTTTCCTGAGAGGCTTACGGACTCTTCGCTGATGTGAGCGGGTTTTGTGACTGAAATATAATTAAGTTTAAACGCAGAAGTACTGTGGAAATATAGCATGTTGTTAGAGATAAAAAAGCATTGTAGCATTACACTCCAGGCTAACGTTGACCGACCGGTTTCGATTTATCTTTCCATTTCCAGGGCATAAAGGTCTTTGTGTGCTCCCTTTTAGTGTACTTTTTCATGTAAAATAAAAATCCTTTTCGCCATAAAGGTTACTTTATTGCCTTGATCCTAACATGAAGCTTGGAAACCGGTCGGCCGACAATGAATTGAAGAGTTTTTTTCTCCATTTCATTTTGCGAACAGTGTTCTCAGGATTGTACATTTAAAAAATTATTTCTAGATGGCATGGGAATAAATCAGGCATCGAAACCGGCTTACCTGCGCTTGACGACTTACGATACCAACCATCGGGTGTCCACAGTTAAACGTCTCATCTGATTGGCGATGTAGTGCAATTGATTTGTTGGCACACGTGATCATGAGAACATTACTATTACCGGAGTCAAATCTCGGTCCTCGCAGAGCCAAGCTACCCTCTCCACTGGTCACACTTTACCCTTCGTATCAACTCTTCCTAATTAGTTTGAAAATCTTCATCACTGCGGTTCTTCTAAAATACTTTCCCCAGGCAAACTCGGGATGACCCCCACAGTCGATTCCACAAAATACGTACGGGCTTGCCTATCTGGAAAGTATTTTCCGATACATTGAATTTCTAATAGATTCAGTCAGTATATTCGTATCCATTTATAGGATTTGGATGACAAATTTCATGGCCGCGAATAATTATAAAATATATAATTCTATTCCATCTGTAAATTAGCCTCCTGTCAAATTCTAAGCTGGGAGGAGAGACAATAACCTCAAATACAGGAGTTAAGTATTATTTATTAAGTATTATTTTTTCATTAGTTGAAAGTCTTTTCATTAGTTGAAAGATTAGTCTCACTACTCAGAGAGTAGTTTCAACCTCGTCCACAAATCTATGTATGCAAGCTAGTTGATATGGCTGCATTGAAAATAATACCATATGATGTGCAAAAGTTCGCCATCAATTCTACAACGAGAGGACTTGTTAGATTATGAGTGATCCCCCTCAAGTTCTCATATTCTTCGATGTACTTCGTGTTTCCTGCCGCTTCCCTCTCGAAGACACAGAGGGGTTGTGCAACCTTGTTTTCCCGTGAAGGCACGCAGGCTGAAGTGGGGCCCCGCTGGCGAGGTACTCTCTCGCATGCCGCCATCTTGCCCCAGCATCTCCGCGGGCTGTCCCCGCTCCGCTCATCTCCTCCGCCCCATATCGCCCTCGGATCTCCCACCGACATCTCCCATCTCGCTATTTTCGTCCACCCCTTTTCCTTTCTTCTCCGCCTCCTTTTTTCCTCCTCCCCCTTCCCGCACACACTTCCGATTTAGTTTGGAGATTGAACGTGCATGCCTCCGACCCGATCCTCCAGACTCTGGGCATGACGCGCAGAAGCCCTCCAAGACGCCCGGCAACAGGGGACTCCATGCGAGGGGCACGGTGACGCCGCGGGTTCTCAAGGGGCGAGTGGAGCTTGTGTCGGTGTCACGGGTTGGGGGAGGGGAACTCAAAAGCACATATGAAGAGTTGGACGGAGCGTTTGGTGGCGACCACTAAATGAGACAAAACAGAAGACCCCAACAAGCCGTTCAATAGTTAATCGTTACTTGAATCTCAGAAAATGTGATGTTAATAGTCACCAAAGTAAGGAGTTCGGGACGCCAGTTACTCCCTTAGGGAAGGATTGAGAGAAACCCGGCGTCGGTGTTAGCCCACAAGGCAGCAAAAGAGGACGCGACGTCGGACGATATGTTCCATCAGAGGAACGGTGAGATTCAATTGATGTGAACCCCTAACTGAATCAAAGTTTTTCATTTTTCTTTCAATTCGAACATTAGCAAAACTGCACCTCTCTTGTCTGGGGAATTGTAATGAAAGGGTCAAGGAGTTTTGTTTTTCATGCTAGTTTGGTCTAACCTTGAGTATACTGCAAGTGTATGGGATCCTCATGAAGTGGGCGTAATTTTGGAACTAGATCGAGTACAACGTATAGCAGCTAGGTTTGTGAAAAAATGTTATGAACAAGGTGGCAGTGTCACGAATCTATTGGATGAATTAGGATGGAAGCCTCTAGTTGACCGTAGGCTTAAATGTAGGTTAAATTTACTGCATATATTAGAGGCAGGTTACTTATCTGAGGATGTTACAATCCCCGACTTAATATGGTAGATCAGATCACCAACATGAAATAAGAGAAATTTATTGTATAACGGATGGATTTAAAATGTCATTTTTTTTAAATGTAGGGTTTGGGATACCACTGAAAACTGATGTAGATAAAATTTGATTCCACTGGGGCAATCGGAATCGACCATGTCAGGAATCAAACCTTTTACATTCCTCGATTATGAGTTCGACTCAAAGAAAATTGAGAGTAACATGACATTCAAAAATGGATGTATCGCTCTTCACGCTAGGTCCGTCAAAATGAATTTTGTCAAATTAAAATATTCCTCCTTAACATAAATTTGACTGTTATAATTCACTTTTTCAAGTGACCTTTAACGACTCTAAGAAAGTATCAAAAATGTGGCTGATTATTTAGTTGATTGCAGGAAATAGCTTGTAGTTGTTTGTGAGCAGGACTGTAAAAACAGGAAATACGGAGCGAGAGCTTCATGATAGAACCCCAAGGCACTCAAAGTAAGACAACAAAAGAGGTTTTAATAAGGGACTTCCGCGGTAAATAATTTTGTTAACACGTATTTTCCAAAAGGCCACCAAAAGCAGGAAGGCAGATAGTAGGACCGTGTCCCATCGTACCTCGGCTGTCCTAGATCCCAACTGCTGAGGTTCCTACGTTAATCGTGGACTAGTCTTCTGTAACGCCGTACTCGTCAATCCAGGCTAACATGTCACTAGTATCTTCAGTGTAACATAGATTTACGAATAATTTTGCGATAAGTGTCGGCTTAGACGGACGACTGGAAGCTTTTCCATTGATCTTTTGCTGCTCAATTCCAAATGAATTTCTGGAAGAAATGTGTGTCATTCATCTGTAGAAAAAGCTAGTCTAATATCGTATATGTCATAGTCAATCGCCCATCCAAACTATGCCTTTCGTAGATATTATTCCCGTGTTAATATTTTTTTCGTTGTTTAACTGCTTATTGTTGTAGTTCATTTTTTATTGTGTCAGGAAAACAATCTCTATCTCATTTATGCCGCCTAGTATTTAACTCTCTGCATAGTATAATAATAATGAATATGCAAAAGAACATGTCCGTAAACATCAAGGTTTTGGCATGAGGTTGAACATGGTCTATTGAGAGCAATGTATGTGAGAGACTATTAATTGTAGATGTGCCGTGACTTTCACTTCGGTGCGATTAATGACACACTCAAACGACACAATAAAAAATTAACTACAACAATAAGCGGGTAAACGGCGAAAAAATAGTGTTTCCTCAGGTACGTTTTCATAATCAAAACATCAATGCCCTCAAAGATCACCTTAAGGGGTCTGCTGTCGCTGCCCTTGTAGGAATCCCCGTCATGGGTCAACTGCCAACTCCCTTGCGCCACGAGGAACGGCCGCGCTGGGTCCCTGGCTCGCCTGTGCAATTAACACCTTTGGAGTGGCGGTGAGAATGACTGGGGTGTTGCAGGTGGGATGTGTGTAGGAGAGTCAAAGAGAGGAGAAGGCGGACGGGAGGGGGTGTGTCGATGGGATGGGATGAGAAGGTGCAGAGAGGAGCACACGCACACATACACTGTCGGAGGGAGCGGATGAGAGGTAAGCCTCCCCCCCCCTCCCACTCCGCTCGATACTATCTCTCTTCCCTTTTCCACATTGAATGTTGAACGATTGTGAAGAATTAATGGGGATGTCCTGGCCCTCACCTACCATCTATTATATTCCGCTTCTTTCTATCTTGCCTCCCTCACTCCACCCATCTCTATGCTTTCCTCTCTCCTTCTGTCTCTCCCTCTCCTTCCTCACTAAAACATTTCTCTGCTCACCATCTCCCCCTCTACTCCCCCTCTACCCCCTTGCCTATATCGCCCCGTTTCTTTCTAGCACTTATCTGATCCGCCCCGCCCCCTCTCTCGTCCCCTCCCATCCCGAGATGACTATCGGCTCATCATCTTTGTCTCTCGCGAGTATTTATTTTCCGTGCACCGCATCCCTCCTCCCTGCATGTGTCGTCTTTCGTAACAGGTACACGTCGTTTTTCTTCTTCCCCGCCCACTCTCCACTCCTTTACTCACCGCTCTTTCTTTCCCTCTCTCTCTCTCGCCTTCCAACATTCATCCCTCTCGTGGATTGCAGGCTATTTGTCCCCTGACGTTACCAGACCTCAGTTAAACGCCCATTCAATGGTTGATGGGCTCCTAATGTCTAACTTCCCATGTAATAATTCTGCGAAGATAACGTTGTTGCTGCATGAAATATCAGAGTTTTTTTTTTCCTACGGAGACTGGGAAATTAAAACGAACCGGCGTTGAATTCCCCATCGGGCGTTGCCTCACGTAGGTTATGAACCACCGCAGGCCATCAGCGAGATTGCATGTTATTCGGACGCAATGTATTTATGGATTATGGACGTGCATAATGGTTCAAATAGTATTTAATAATTATGGTGCATGTTTGAATTGTGGCATTACAGGATTGTTTATTTCGCCTTCCTATCAGGGAAATCGAATGTGATATCCTGTTTTGCAAGAAGTGATAAGGAGTCTTAGGTAAATTTGTTACACGGTAATACGTTCCCATTTCAAATGCACTATGATTTCCCTTGAAACATTGAAGGAAATAATACCACATGATGTATCTATTTTTTGAGGCGACTGGTTTATTTTCTCCCTTCTATTAATGTCATGATATTTTGATATTATAACTATTCAGTGTTAGATATTGCGTTTATGCCGGCTCATAGGATCACCCAGAGATTTTGGATCCGTCATACGCCAATATTAGTCTCAAAAGTAGGTTTCATCCTTTACACTGTAAAATTCAGATATTTTCTAGTGAGAATAACGTAAGAACCAATTTGTGAAACAAATATATTATGTTCTTCGAATGATTGGCATTTTTCCAATTTTGATTGTGGTCCTTCAAAGAATTATCTTAAATGTCCTCAACGTAGTAGCTCCGTAGAGAAAGATACCAAAAAATCATCTTCGGAAATCAGAATGGATCGTTTTTTCTTGCATTATTTTAATGAGATGCCCTTAATTCTCAATTTTTTCGGTTGTGAAAATTGGTAGTAGGACTTGTACACAAATTTATTTCTTCACTAATTGCCTGCGCATGGCTGACATTTCGGAGAATATCTGCTGTAGATTTAATAAGCTGGTGCAAAGAGCAAATTCTTCAGCCTGCACTTAGAATTCGTGTTCTTCGTAACGTATCTCCTCCTCTCAAGAAATAACCCACTCCTCCTCTTCATCTTGGTTCGTTTCCATTTTTTATTAGTTCCGCCATCATTATTTCTCCCCGTGTCGTAATTCATGCTATTCATTTGTTTTCATTTGCACAATTTATACATTTTTTTCTCTACTTCCCAGCAGAAGTTCACTAACTTTTTCTACTAAAATAGAAGACATAATATGCAGTTGTGGGGTTCACGTTGCTTAAAATGCAATATTTTCTTTCTATATTGTTAGTTCTTTCTACTTGTATGAATCCTGTTAAGAAATCTCTTCTAACGTGATGTGCTGAATGATTTGCAAGTGATCGCAAGTTTGTGGACAAAATTAAAGGAAATTCCAAATCCATGACCCTTTCTTGCAATTTCAGATAAATATTCAGAGTAACCAGGAATACTATATTATATGTTCCACTGGCAGAGTAGAAGTTTATATCGTTTTTTAAAAAAGGCTATGCTTTTTAATTTAACTATAAATTTAAATTGACTATTAATTAAAAGGGAAACGTCGTAGGTTATTTTCCAATGCGCTAAGAATAGGTGTTTGCATGCTAATACTAGAGAGCCTTTAACTAGGGATAGATTTTTGAAACTCAAACCAAATAAACTTGAATTGGATCTTACTTCTTTCCTGAAATTCTCGTATGAACCAAACTACTTCATTACTCAGCGAGCGCCAGTTTTTTAATGGAATTATAATGGTAGAAATTGCTGCTTGGGAGAGAGAAGTTCAAGTCAGTCCTCTCATTAGTAAACGGAGATTCATCTGGACTTCAAAAAAAATTATAGCATTCCCCGTTGGGTCGGTTCATAAGTAAGTCCTCGAGAGTTTTTTTTTGAGAAGCAGAAGCCTTGTCGACTGCAGCATCTTCCTTTATTGAGTTAATTATTTAAAATCATTTTTGCGGGGTAAGATGGTCGCCAGGAAAATAAGATAAATTACATGGCGACTTTTTTCTCGTGATTAGGAAATATTTCATCTCGGCCACTTGTCTTGCTTCTCTCCTCAACAAGGAGGAAAGTAGGGCAGGAAGTCTTTCACGAACTGAAGTCATGATTATGTCCGCATGGGGATTCTCTTGATAAATTGGTCTGATTGCTTTAAGAGAATTCTATAAAAGAAATCAATAGATGGAAGCAGTTCCCACTCGCGATAAAAACTGGAGAACGAATGTGATATTCTGTTAAAAAGAATGCAATAATCAAATGAACTGGTTTGCAGTAATTTCGAAATCAGCAAAATTACATTCCCCCAGTCGTCGAAATGAATTATTTTGCACGCTCAGCAAGGATCTTTTAATTTCCATGGGTGATACAATAAAAAAATGCATGCAAAAGATATTTTAAAAATTGACCCATTTAAGGTAAATGTATGTTTTACCATGCACTTTTATTACATCATTCGTCCAGGAAAGCACTCACACTACAATGCAGCTTAGAAATCTTAAAAAATTAGGGGTAACATTTAGCACTTGTAGAATGCCAAATAGTACACGAGTCTCCGGTAAACATTTTCAAGTTATTGTTGATTATTTGGATCTAGAACCGCTGACTCTAGAATATTGGCTGAATATTACTCAGCCGCAATTCTACCGAAGCCTAAGGATACCCTTTGCATTATTCTCAGGGTTATGAGCTCCTCTGTTTGCGAATTTGTATGTAGCATTTTGAGAAGATTTTGTATACTGAGCTGAAAAGTTTACCACCGTGACAGATAATATTGAGATTTTGTATCGCAAAGTAGGCGTCTCCATAGCTCACGTCTTGTGAATATATAAAATATGGTTAAAGGTCATTCTTTGAAATTTACCTGATTAATAATAATTTATCTATCGAGCCAAAATCTTAGAGCGTTCTTTCTGGTTAATTTTACCGCGGTGAGGAGGTCGTCAAGAGAGTCGAGACTCCACTGAAGAATGTTCCCCGCCTGCTCCCCTCTCCCGACCCGAGATCCCCACCTGTTCTCCAGTACGTCGTAATGCGTGTGGAATAGTTAGGTATCTCTCATCCGGCCGTGGTGTGGCCGCCTATCGCTAATCAATCTCAAACCCGTCCAAAATCGCCGCTCTTCGGTTCAGGGGGCACGTTCGCTATTTTTCGAGGGGAACAAACTCGACGCGTCGCGTCGGTGACATTCCCCTTTCGGTGGCCCCGCGGATACTCCCTGCTGCGGCTAACGAATAGAAGCCGTTCGTCGGTGATAAAAGTCTGGATCGTGTGGAATAATAATAATAAAGTCAACACTTTTCTCAAATAATAATGTATTTGTATAAAAAACACTCATTCTGAGGGTAGTTCTCTTTAGAGATTCAAACGTCTCTCTCCAGCAATTACTCGTCCCAAACCAAATACTTATACAGGTACAGCAACTGACGAACAGTTTTGAAGTCAACTCCATAAGAGAAAATTTTCAAAAATATGTTTAAAGTTGATATAAAACAACAAACAAATAAAACTGAAGAAATCATTCGTTACCAGATGAATATTATATGTACGGAGGGATCCGGAGGCCATAGTATAGTGATTCCCATTGTTTCAAAGTGAATAATTCGAAGGAAGCTTTCAAGAGGTGTTCGAAGCGGAAATCGGGACCAAAATATAAAGAAATGGATCGACTTTGATCGATATTGAATACGTAATTTTCCAACATGGGGTCAGGTTTTTCGCAGTAGTGCTAATAATTTTATGAAATGAAATGCATGAAGGAATTTAACATTAAAGTTAAATCAGTAAAAAGAGCATGTCGATCATCATTTGGATCGAAAAATCGCTCATTTTTGCACATCTTTTTAATCTTACTAGCCAATTGGTCAATTGTTAAAAGCTCAAAATTCATTTTAGAGCCTTTGAACTTTATGTTAAACTTAGAATGACTACTGAAGTTCGATAAATACTGCTGACCATCATATTTTTAAGCCCAGCCCAGATATTAGCCCCTTGCCGCAGATGCATATCCGGTGACTGTTCCTCGTGCTCAAAACGGACCTCAAAGCATCGATATTTTCCATCTGTAGCCAAGAGCTGACGTGCGAAATAACGCATGGAAATGAGACCGTTATAATACCTTTTCTCTTTATGAACTGCTGCATCGCAGTTCAAAACACTTCCACCGGATAAAAATCTCTATTATCTCCCTTCCTCTCTTTCTCTCCCTCCCTCACTCACACACATATCTACAGCCACGCACATGTAAATATATAAATGGGATCACCAGAAAAAATAAACGCCTTATCTCCGAAACATATGTTAACGTTCGACACGCGGAATCGTACCACTTGTGGCGAGGTTCGTTTTTTTCATACCTCCCGCCAACTCAAACGTGCCATTGTGTGAGGCAAGTATTTCCTGCGCGAAGGCCCGAAGCAGAAAGGATGGTCCATGGCCAGGCCCAAGGCTCATGCAAGGGGAAGGTAATTTACGAATGAAAAGTAGTCATTGGTCTTCCCCATTTTAGCCACATTCTGATGGGATGAAATGAATCTAGATTTACAAAGTTATATCGTATATAGTTAGTATCCAGAACGAGTGGATAATGGAAAACAATGCGTTTTCAGATTTATTCATCGTAGTGACCCTGCAGATAGCATTGTTAACTAAGTGTCCTCATTTATTTCAGATGACTTCGAATCTCAGAGGCTAGAAACGTTAGAAATGGTTAGAAAAATGTAGGTTTTAAATGTTAATTTGTGACAACTAGCGTTGAATTTCATTTTATTTTCGTGGTGTTCCAATCGTCCTTCGTGCTTCCAATAACTGCAGAGATGCCGCGACAGTGTCTTTTAACGGAGTCATCCCCTAAATGTTCATTACAATGCAACGTCCTTCATGATGTTGTGCTGGACCAGAATTGTGCGAAGGGAGAGAGGTTCCCTCATATCGGTCTGCCCGGAAGTCAGCTTCTCCCATATTTTAGTTGTGGGCTCGCCTTCATAGATAAAATGATTTCCTCTGTGTCAACGTAAAATCCAATGTCTACAAAGCAGCACTAGTTATAGTATATGTTTTCACTTGCACAGTGTGATACATTTGGCTAGGTCCCACCTATTTGGTTTTATAAGAGGAAAGAAATGTAACACTGCCGTAATTGGTATTTATCCAACAGTTTAGTTGCCAGTGGTCTGCAGACCAACAGATAAGCAATTACGTATCTTTCTGGTCGCTCATAACGATTTTTCACGAAGAGGACTGCTTAATCCCGAAATTAGGTCCTTCTACGTGGAAGATTGGGAAGATGGAACGGGGCTTTTGATGTGGAGGGATGATGAGGAGGGAAGGGAAAGAGAGGGGACATCATCCATCCCGATTTAGTCAAGGCGATTACGGGGTGGGCGGAGGGAGGGCGACGTGGTATGGTGGGTGGTTTTGGAGCGGGGAGGGGGGGGGAGAGGTGGTTCGGGGTCGTGGGGCGTCGCATCCCGGTGGTCGGAAGGTCCTTCACCAACCCTCTCCCTTCCCTCCTCTCTCTTGCTCGCGATTTGAAGGATGAGCGTGGAGTTAGATTGATGGGAGGATTGATGTGTGCGGGGATGAGCGGTAATTGGTCACGGATATGACGTGGATGCGGTCGGCGGCGGCGGCACCGGTAGGAACCTAGCGGGGCGGGGAACGGGGGGTGAGAGGGGCAGAGCAGTGGCCACGGGATCGGGGGCCGTCCGTACCCCACCCACTCACATTAGACTCCTCTCCCGCCCCGTATCTGCGCCATTGTATTGCCATTTTGCCCCCACGGTGATAAGCTATTTTCGAATGGCATATTAATCCCCCTCCCCCAGCCAACCCCATAGCTGTAAATGGATTTAAATCTGTTTCCGGAGCACCTGCGGTTATCGTCAAATTGAATCTTTTGTAGGTATCCTGTCCTACTCATATGCTCTGCTCGTTGATTCCTAATTTAGTGGCTAATTATTTTCTTATCTGAGTATTTATGTTAAATTTAATCATGTTTACATTTGCTGTACGGTTGATTTGAAATGACAGCCGAAATATAAATTTTCTGGACAAAAATTGCAAATGAAATCATATCCTTAAAGTCATTTGAGTAGAGTGTGCAGGGAATGTTTCCCTGCGACGAAACCTATAGTTGAGGAATGGATCTAAATGATTTTTTTCATAAGTCTCTCTCTTAGGAATAACAATAATTGTATTATTTTGGTTCGTAATGGTCGAGTTTCTTGGGATATTTTGCTAGAAAAACATGTGAACCCAAGGGATGTTAATGAGAAGAAATCGAATTTCTACGTGATTCGACTATCGAGGGGCGGTAATCTTTCCGTCTGAGAGGAAAAATAAAAGTTTTTTCATTCGTCTCTAGTACGATAAAAGTCTAGCTAATTCTTGGCATGAATAAATACTTCACATTACAGTTAAATTCATCGGACGCATTCTGAGGATTGGCAGGTTTGCTAAGTATTATGATGGAACGGGAGATTATCGGAGGAGGACGCAGAATGAAAAGCTTGTAACAGTTAACTGAGGGCTTGGTAAAGAAAATATTACTCATAGGTAAACACAGATGGGATCAGAGAATAGATTAAAGAGTTGCAGCACACTGTTATTATTTATGATAAAGAAATGCTTCCCAATAGATCTTTATTTAAAATACATAACTATCATTTTCCTCTTCGCTGCTCCATGGTGGTGAGACAACCTTAATCTGCTGTGGGAAATTGGATGTCTGCCGGCATGAGCTCGCCGGATACTGTGTTGTAAACGGATGGCGAGTGAGCTGCAGGCATACCTATAATTTTCTGCGTTTTGGCGGACATCGGCTCAGGAAACTGCCGTCACTTTGAGATATTTTCGACAAAGTTTCAAAAGTTTTGGATTGATTAAGTAATGACCTAGGCTCAAATTCGGAATATTTTAAAAGTGTCCATTCTGTGTGCCGCATAGTAAAATTTTGACAATGCGACGAGTTCAAAGATGTCTCCATAAATATTCTCCTCAGTTTTTCGAACTTCTAAATACTTTCCTCTATGCTCAGTTTTGCAAGTTCATAATCTACTCTCTACCAAGCATGTTAATTGTTGGAAGAAAATTAAAAGTTCTCGTACTAAGCTTCGTTATTTCTCTAGTGTCCTTCCATCATCTTGCCGGTATTTCAGTCGTGAATGCGTTCAGTATGTCCTCAAATGTAACCGGGAAAGAGAAACAATGGGTGACTCAGGATCTCAGGACCAATTTTCAACCAGCTCGCCAATTTATTAGCGTAAATCACGTATTCTCGTTGGCTCCATTTTTCTCCATTCGTATCTCTTTTATTCCGATGTATTCATTCTGACATCTCTTTCTGAAGTCCCTCATTTGCGACGGCTTCACGTCAGTTTTCCTTCGCCGAATTTGAATTGCATTTTCAAAGTTTTCCCTCGTCTCGACGACCGAGAAGTATTCACCATCTTCGGTGAATTTCATTGTCAGCCGCCGCTTGATGAAAGACCTCGAGTGGCTGTAAAGCAGGTCAGGCCAGCGGGAGAAGAGAGCAAAGAGGCGGGAGGGGGGGTTGCCGCTCGTTGCGGTTTCAGTGGATTGGGGGAGACTACAGTGAGCGCGCCGCGAGATTCGGCGGAAAGGTGTGCAGAGGGGAGGGAAGGAGTGCCGGTGGTGGAGGGTGGGAGAGGCAGGCGTTCTCCCTTCGGAAGGGGAGATTGTTCATCGAACGAGACGGAGGTTGAGGAGGGGGCGGGTGGGTCGCGGTGTCAGGGGGGAGGGTGCGTGTGGGGGAAGGCAGAATCATTGTTGCTCGCTGGAGGGTGAGGAGTCGGCGGTGAAGTGATTGGAGGAGCAAGATAGGAACAAGAGAAGAGGATTTAATCGTTTGATTGATAGGTTTCGATGTTTAGTTAGCGGAGGTGGCCGTTTCATTGAATCCATCCACACAATGGATCGAAAGGGCCTCGTGGAATGTTAATAATCCGATTTTGATTGATTCCTTCCCCCCACCCTTCTTTCCCTGATGCTGCGGCGTAGATAAAAGTCAATAAATCGCTTGAAACGCGTTGCACGTTTAGCGTCTCCTCTTGTTTTTCCCCCTTCATGTCCAAGTTGGTCGAAATGAAGGATCCAAGTCACAGTACATTCATCTAGCCATCCATTTTAGGACTGATATGCAGTTATAATTTGTTTTTTTTTTCCAAATTTTTGTCGTGTGAGCAATGAAATGAAAAACAAACTGCAAAATCTCCACGGTTGGATCTCTTGTTTTGACATAGCAGGCATGCATACAGGAATGGTACTCTCCACATTTAGCAATATTCAATAATATTTGATCATAAAAATGTACAGGTATAAGCTTTATTCGTTCTTCTATATCATGCATTTACGCAGCCTGTCTGCTCTCTGCCCCAATTGCAAGATTCTGGCTGATATATTCCATGTCTATGCACAGTGTTCATGTATTCCTCTGCAATTATTGGTGTATTTCTCTGCATGAACCCACACCTGCTCTAAAGATGCGTGATTATCTAATTTCATAGCCAATTTCTGCATATTATTTCAGCAAGCCACATCAGCTGTGGTTTGTTTACCCAGTCACCCTAATTATTCTCTTGGGCAGAACAAGTATTCAAAAGTAACTCTGGAAAAAATTTGATTGCATATTAGGAAATGAATAATTACAGTAATTTCGTTGCTCCTTTCCATTTAATGATTTCAGATTTATTCATCTGACTAAAGTTTATTTAAATTCTGGATTTTCAGATTCCTCGAGCATTTTCACCATGTTGTGACCAGTTCCTTCCCTAAAAAATTGATGCGAAACGAAGAACGCGTGGGCGTATGCACTTAATCCGCCATAAATGAGACATTAATGAGGTCACACGGATGCATCTTTCAGTGGTCGGGCGGCCCATTAGAGTATTTTCGTCGGTAGTCCTCAAAGTGTGTATAAGTATGCTGCTCCATCTCTTCCATCTGACATATCCTTTGGTACGGTAGCATGCTCGTACAGTTAAGGACTTGGAATAATTTTCCTCGGCATCCTTATCTCCTTCTTTGGGTTCGCTCGTAAGACTCTCTTTAGTTTTCATTTAACCCTCTGATAATCGCAAACATTTTGCACCATGGTTTAAATTCGAGCGCTATGCTTCAACATCATTTTTTGTGTGTTCATTAATGTGAGCCGAGTTTCATTTTCATCTTTGTTGGCGTTTTTGATGACGGTCGCCCACTCTTTCACTTCTCTTTCTTTGCGCCAACGCTGGGATCAGGATTAAATTTTAAGATGATTGGTCTATGGTTCGTAATTAATTACGAAAGGAAGCTGGATTACTTTCTACCCATTTCCTGGAATCTGCCACGCTGGTGGCGGGCTGGTATTCCTGTGAGGGTCTCCCTGGTTTTCGGAGGTGTCAGTTCGTGGGTGCGGATGGAGGGTGGGAGCGGAGTGCGATGGTCATCGGAGAAGAGGAGAAGGGGACAGGGAAGTCGGCCGCCCCGCCCTCCTCGCCAACGCCTGACCGCCTCCGCCCCCCACCCTTATTCTCACCATCTCTGCCCCTCACTATCTTCCCCTGCCCGCCACCCCATCCCACGCCCTCTCTCATCCCACCCTCCTTTCTCCCTTCCGAGGGGGAGGAGGAGGGAGACAAGGCTGATGGATGAAGCGGTCCATATCGCCGGTCCCAATCGAAGGGATTCGTTCTTGACGGGGGAGGCGGGGAGGAGGTGGGGAGCGAGGCAGTGGTGGTGACCTGTTAAAAGCCGCGTGGCCTCCTCGCCCTCTCGCGCCCACACAAGCGCCCCCTTTCCCGACACCCACTCCCCGCATCCCACTCCATCCACTCTCTCTCGTCCCGTGTTTAAGATTCCACCGTCTTCGAACCTTCTTTTCCCTCCCCCTCCGCAGATCTTGATCGCAAATAAAAATATCATAATGTTAATGGTGGTGTTGTTGATAATTATAAGGACGCGAGCGGGCCCGCTAATGACGGGAACATTCGCTCCCGACTGGCCTGAGCGTCGCGCGTTGCCCTCCCCTCCTGGGACTCCTCTGACTATTGACATTTTTCGGATTACGATGAGTAGATTTTTTTGACGTCCATCGAGAAGGCTGCTTCGCCCTTTGATCGGTTTTTGCTCGAATGTTTCGTCCCAGGGATTAACCGCGGACGTTTTGTTCCGTTCGAATGGTCGTGCGAGGTTCGGCTGTCCATGATGAGATCAGTGTCTTAGGAGTGATTTTATGGCCGAGGCGGTTGACGTACGGGAAAGAATGGACTTTCGAAGCTTCCCCAAGTGGAGAACATCCCTAAATATACACATAATTATCCCTGAGGCTATCGAGAGAGAGAGAAGAAGGCGAGATGGTCGAAACCTTTTTACTCAGGCCAAAATAAACCCGAATGTTACCATTTAGCATTGCTCCACGAATCGGTCTCTTATGATGACTGGAGCATATAACAGTCAACTCTTGTGTGTTCTAGTTTTCGAAAAAATTGTGATTATTTCCTGCCGGTTGTCTTCAGATAAGTACATGTATTGTAGTAAAACAGCTGGTTAGACGATCAACTTGGATTTTATTTGAGACGTGCATACAGCTCGCCGACATTCGTACGTACGTAAATAGTTCTCAAGTGTCACTTTTAACTAGGAGTGTGTGGCTAATGAAACTTTTTTTCATATTTATACTCAATTAGCCCAGCATTCAGATTTGTTCATTCAAGGGTTTATTTAGATGCTCATTGTCGGGGACACTCTTCAAAAATTGGCATGCTTTAAATAATACACAGATTCCATTCATGGTATCTGGGATGATACGAATGTGATTTCCCTCATCTATATTAATGTGGCCAGTTTCCGATAGAACTTCCTACTTTCCTATATGCCGTCTATAATTGCTATATAATGATGGCCACATATATACATATAAATTTCTAATGATAATCCAATCTATCCGTTATATCTAGTGACCTTAATTGGACATTTTAACAAGTTACTAGTTGTCATAGTTTTAAATAAGACGACGTCTATGCTTATCTGTAATTGCAAACCAAACGTCATACAAATTGACCTGCCGGCATACGCTAAAATTATTGCAAAATGTTTGCATGCCAACTGAATGAGGCATGGAAAATGAATGGTTGACTGTGTTTTTGCTACATGGTGAGAAGACTTAAAATACGAGTCTTAATCCATCCACCCACGAAAACATTCCGTGCACTGATTGAAAAATTCATCGCGATTAATCGCCCTGAAAGGTCACCTGATACGTGCCGTTCATTGTCGCCTTTTTTTTAGCCAAAATTGTTGTATTTCAGGGCAAATCAATGCTATCATTGTCATGCTCAGCCATGCAGGTCGTTTCAACAAAAATACCATCAGCGCCCACATCCTTCAAGCATCGCATTTATCGACTTTCAGGTCGATTTAAACTTAAAGGCCACCTGTTATTTTTTTTACCCCTCCTTTTCATTTTCGGGTCGCTTACCCTTTGATTATGGGGAGAGAGGAGGCAGTGGTGCGTGTGAAAACAGCGGGTGTCCATGCGTAAATCATGAAAAAAATATCCTCGCCGTCGACCAAAAAAAAAAAGAAGCATTCATAAAATCTGTCATTCTAGACTCCGTTTGTGCAAATGCGTCTCTCTCCCTCTAATGCCCTCCTCGGTGGCCTTATTTTTCCCCCACACCCTCATCCGTCCCCCTCCCCTCGCCTCAACTCTCGACAGCCCTCCCCGTTACTCCCCTCCCACCCCACACTCTCCCTCTCACCTCATTCCTAATCTTGTTTGCGCCGTATTCCGCGTGTTTTGTTTTCGTCGCTACCCCATATCGCACGCTCGCTGTGGAATCCCATCCGTTTGTTGTTGGTGCATATGCATTATCCCGGCTGCACGCGCTCACCCTCGCACGCCCTATCTCCCTTATCCCCCTCCCCTCTCCCCCCTCCGGCCACCCCCGCACCACTCCTCTCCCGCACCCCGTCCCCCGCCACCCCTCTCTCCCCTCGCCCGTACTTTATCCTACCTTCCGTCTGCGTCGCACGCCGCCTCCTCTGCCACGCCGCACGTTTTCGTCGCCCGCCGCGCTCTACCCCAGCGGCACCCCTCTCTCTTTATTTCCCGCTTCGGTCGGATTTCGGAGGCCAGCTGGGTGTTTTTCGTTATTTATCCCTCGCCCATTTTTATTGACTAATCTCCTTTCCGCGTCGGGGATGTGATATTTTTATTCTCCAACCACGTCGCTCGCATTTCGTCCTTCCTTTTGTTATTAATGTGTATTTTTATCGGCGTATTGTTTCAATTGGGGCGTGGAATTTATTCGCATGAAATGTGCTTTTTAGGTTTATTTTGTTATTCCTTCCGCCATCCGCTCAGCGAAATTGATTATTTTAATCCGTCGATTATAACAGTTTCGTGTTTTTCGTGTGAATCAATGAGACTTTTTATGGGTCTTTATCACTCCGCTTTTTCATCGTCTTTTCCATCAATTTTTACCCGTATCCGGAAAAATGAGGCGCATGCATGAGCCTATGTGCTCTGAAACATATATATTTATATATATATTAATTTTTTGGAATCGTATTCCCACTTTCAGGCCGTAAATTTCTTTTCTCCGCAGTTTGCACTTACTCATTTGACGGTTAATCGATGTTGGTTATTACTTAAGGAAACTTTCATTCGTAAGAGAAAGAGTCTCAGGCATGATTTGGAAATCGCACATACTTAAAAAGTTGGGTGACATATAACTGCAATTTCCGCATGTAATTTGACCTGATGATGTTGTGTCGCAATAGAACTATGGTTGTGAGAAATTAAATCACACGTGGAAACTGCAGTGCTTTTTCGCCAAAGTTTCTCAGTTTCACTCATTTATTCTTGGGGTCTTCGTGTAGGGAGGTTACATGTTGCATCTTTGTCGTCCTCCTCGGCATGTATCTGCTAGAAATTTTGAGTTTTATGATACACACGTGACCCTCTCCCCTCCCAAGCCCGACAACTTCCTCCCCCGACGCTCAGGGCGGCATGTGTAGGTATAGATATGCGTCATGGTCACGCCAGGTTCTTAATATTACGTTTACTGCAGCCTTCGTCGCTTTTATCTCGCGAGTTATTCATCCAGAAATCGCCTAGTCCTCCCTTATCCTTCCGCTTCTCGCTTGCTCCCGAAGACGCGCCCGTTTGCGAGAAGGGGCGCGGAGTCGACGGCAGCCGGCTGAGGTCGCCGAGAAACGGAGACGTATATTTTTTCGTCGTCGTGTGTTTCAGAGTGGGGGTGGGTGTGAGGAAAAAGGGAACGGGGTGCGGGCATGCACGTCGTGCTGCCATCTCTCTCGCCCCCTCCTTCCCCTCGCCCTCCATCGTCGCCCATGCATCGGCCGGTGGGTCCCTCCCTCCCGCCCCCGGGTCCTCTTACCCATCCTGTCCGCCGCCGCCTCACGTATTCAAGCGCCCACGGTGCACATACCGCAAGCCACGTGGTGCAAGCTCCTACCCGCCGACCTTTCCCCATATCCCTCCGTCGGCGGCGGATACGCGCCCCATCCTCTTGGTTCGCGAGTGTCCCAGAGAGATTTTTCTGTTTGTCCATCCGACTCCATTTATATATTCACGCGCGCGTCACATGGATTCCGAATTCCACCCTCCTCTCGTCCCCCGGAATTTTTTCTCCCTCTCTCTCTCATTGCTCTGTTCCGTTTTGTATCTATCTTTTTTTTTCTTTTTAAAATTTCCATTCTCCACCTGTGCGGTTGCTGCTTTCCCCTGATTACTTTTTCCGTGGCCTTCCAACCCGCCCGACTCCCATTTCCCTCTCCTCCCGTTTTTCTCTCTCTCTTTTCGGCTTGCGATTTTTTTTCATTTCGGGATTACGGTGAATGCAGGGAAAAAATGGCGGGATATTCGGTGGCCGTTTTTCCCTCCGCCCTTTTATGCTGCTCGGCGCCTTTTGTGTGACGTCGGTCCAGATACAGCGAGGGTCCCGGCGCGGAGGTCGAGGCGGAATTGTTTCAGTCGGTTGGTGTAGGTTATTCCAATGTGGCGAAGAAGAGGAGGAGGAGAGGGGGTCATTATCATTCATTATCGTCCACTCGCGTGCTCCCCCGCGGGGCTCCCATGCATCAGCTTGGATCTTGGTGCGCCACCAGCGAATGTGCTTTTCTAAACTCACACAAGGTGTCTCATTTCTGCGTGGAGGAGGTAAATCATTTTGTTCCGCCCCGTCATTATGCATTCATGCGTTCTGGAAACGATGTGCCCGCGAGAAATGTTGGAGAACTATGCTCGCTTTTATGATCGGATCTCAATTCCTTTGTACGAAGTACTGTATTCACCACTAATGCATGGGTCCTAAATCGTGAAGGACGAGGGTATAATTCTCAATAAATATATTTTCGGATGCTCAGTATAATATTTTTACTCAGTTTATTCGATTTCCGCACGTTATTTTCTCATTTCTGTGCGCCTTCGTCATAACGGTATGAGATTGAAACGAGTAGGGAAGTTATAAATAATTCGACCTACATGTTTTATCCAATTTTGACTTTGATGATGTGGTATCACTTTGTTAAACCTTGATCAGTCATATTCATATTCATTCTCAAATAATGTGTTGCATTCTTCGATTTCTTCCTTTTTAGCTCTCCTCACTTTCATATTGGGGTGCCATTTCTATGTGCCGTCTACAGTATGAGTTATATACTTTTCTTTCACCACGAAATTGATATCCAATTGAGTACTATTTGCCTCGCATCAAATGAACGTATATTTTGAACTTGTGTCGCAGTCGGCTCTTCTTTTTGGCGGCAAGATGAATATCTCGCTGCTGGCCATATAATTCTTGCGGATCGAGGAGCTTGAAGTAAATTTAATCAGATATCCTTATTTGGAGGAAAAGATAAAAAGCAGATTCTGACGCTATAGCATTTATGTAAGTGAAATGTAGCCACGTTTCCCGTAATTTTTCGGGTTGTGACTCTTTGAATTATAAAATAAAAAAAGGCCAATTCTTATCTGCCAGCTCAAAAACATAGTACGGCTAATTAATACCTTCCCTCGTGAAACATATCAATTTTAATTACGCAACCGTGTAATAAACACCAAAAAATCTGGCCCCTCATGCGATCTCTTTCGTCGTAGAATCCAAGGATATCTAATGCGTGTATATTTTACGCTATCGCCTCACATCTTCTTTTCCAGCTTTTCGCTTCGCCTCTTAATTTGCATGATGAGTGCGCCGAATTCGAAATTCGTGTTTCCTCGAGAAAGATTTGGCTCCTTTCTTGTTTATTGTTCACGACGTATAATTCTCGTAACCACCAGTTACATTTCTGTTCATCTCCCTCCCGAATTTTCCCTCGACCCCTTCCACACCACTTAATTGCCGGTGTCAGGTCTCGTGTCCCCGCATACTTCTCCCCATCGATCTTGTTCCCCCACGTCGCTTCCGCCGAAAAGATCGATTACCTGTATATCCCATCAGGACATTTTGTTCTGAGCCTCCAACGGACTGTCACGGCTTTCCACGAAAATGTTGCGATCGCCGAGTAACGGAAGCAAGCCAGCTTGCGGCTCTCCTCAGCCACCAGAAGGCTAAAGTGATTAATCCCTGTGACTTCGTATTATTTTTCAGTCTGCCACTACCAATCCCGGCACCTAGTTCTGGAGACGGAAATCTGTAGCAATCCCTGGGCACGAGGCCCTCCGTATTTATCCTGGGACTAACACTTGTGTATATTGCCAACGTCTTTCCTCCTGGTGATGGAGGATCAAAGAAACCACAAACATTCTACTGGAGCCTAATGCGTTGGCGTAATAAAAAGATAAATGAGGGGCGGGGTGTGAGGGCGTCATCGATCATTCAATCGAAGAGCGTCAGCTACGACAGGAATGGAATTGAGAAGTAAAATATTGATCTTAATCACTCATTTAAGTGCTTTATCTATTAAATGTAGGCGAAGGCCTATTCACTTCCGTTAAATGCGGCCACTTTCCCGCTAAATTTTTAAAATTGAATCTGCGAGGCAAAACGCAATGTTAGTGAGTATTCACCCCATCTGATTGACGCTATCTAGCCAAATTCAATGAGTTCCTAACCCACGATGCAAAACATCGCGACGTGATGACCAATGAATCCAGATCAGGTGGCATAAAATCTCTGCAAACCCTCAGAAGGCTAGCAAATCCCCAATTTTATGCTAAAAAAGCGTTCCGTCATCCGGAATAAAACTCCTGCCAAATTCCTCTACGTTTTTCGGAGACTCTGGAAGTGAATTCATGTGTCCCGCTTTCACATTTCGAACATTAAGGAGAGCGATTAGAATACTCGACTGAAAGCCCGGATATGATTGATGAACCCACATTTCCCCTGTCCGTATAAGTCGTGGACTCTCAAAGTGTAGGCTCCACAGGCGGTCATAACTGTACATCATTTCTTCAGGCACTCAAAGATATTGAGGCCATTTTGTTACCGCGCATTACCGATGCTCAACCTGCCAAACGAGCACTTGCAGGAATGCGAGCGTAGCACTCCGGGCACCCAGGAATCAGGCCAGCGGACCGATACCACAGACGTGGTAGAGATCAATTTGCTAAAAAAAATAGCTAAATCTCACGATTCCCAATGGCGATTTCATTCACGCCACCCTCCAGGACAGAAAACATATGTGAGAAGAAGGCAAGATTGAGCCATTTGGATAATATTTAAATTCAAGAATCGATTCAGTAACGCCTCGACAATATGCTCCTGGGGACCCGCCCGTCATCGTGAACGGATTGGTGCGGCTGGGGGCCGTTCGGCCGGAATCGCCTGACTTATGGGTCAGGTCGCGGAAGAGGTGGAGTATGGCGAGCGATGAGGAGGCGGGGAGAGGGTGAGAGGGAGGAGGAGGTCTGGTGGCGGGAGTGGGTGGTGCGGGAGCCAGGAGAATAAAATTTCAGAAGGTCTTTGTCGCTTATGTATGTATATGTATTCCAAGTTAAGAGAGGGTGGCGTGGGGCTTGGTGTGGTACGGGGGAGGGTTAGGTTCGAGGGAGAGGCCCTGAGCGGAGAAAAGATCGGAGGGAGAGGTGAGGAGGTGGAGGGAGGAGGCACGGAGGGGGTTGGAAAAGAAAGAGTGACGGAAGAGGGGACACACTCACGGAAGGAAAGCAGGGAGGGAGGCAGTGTTTATGCGGTTCGAAAGAGGAAGAGAGTCGTTGTGGGGCGATCAAAATCTAAAATGGCCGCGAAGACGAATAAAGCCCCCCTTTTGCGTGCATTATTAAGAGGATAGAGGGGAATATATCTTTTGGGTCGGATCGCCAGGAATAAGTAATTAAGCGGGAGAGAGAGAGAGAGAGAGCGGTTGTGTGTGTTTATATGTGTGCGTGCGTGTGTGTGTTTGTGTGGTTTGAGGAGAGGGGAGGATGGTGTTTATCTTGCGCGGATAATTCAATGCGGAATAATGAAGGAGAGGTAGTGGTGTAGAGCCGAGGGAGAGGGAAGAGGTTCATAAGGAACTAAGGGAAAAGGAAGGGTGCGGGGGGAAGGGTGGGGTGTGGGCGTTGTTTGCTCTTAGTCGAGGAATCTAAGTGGAATGATCATCGTCCTCTTCTCGAATTTGAAATGAGCCGGGGGAGGTCGCACACCTTGAGAGGCGGATGTTTTTTTTTAATTGTTTGCAGCAAAAAGTTTTGGTGTCCCTCGTCGTTGATTAGAGCGGACCCTTCGTCGGTAGGTGGTGTTCGCGGAGATTTGCGTGATCGTCTCAGGTGTTCACTCAAGATTGGACAATGGATGAGTTTGCAATGAGGCGGGTGAATCTTCTCGCCGCATATTTCATTCGAAGATTTTGGTGGGACATTTCATTCGTGCATCCTCTCATCCCCCCCCCACTCTCTCTCTCTCTCTCTTTCCCTTCCCTCCCCCTGTGATCGTCCACCCTTATCCGGTGCCCTCGTTCGCTCCGTTTGGAATTCGTTCATTTCCCCCCACCGCGCCCCGTGTGTGTGTGACCTTTCCTTCTGAATCAACCGAATTATTCCCGCATTTACGCAAGCGTGTAGATGGGTTGTGGACACGTTATCACTCCAGTGATTCGCGTTCCAGACGTCTGACCTGCTTAGCTCCCTTCGTCCCCTCATTCCCGCCTTGCTTCCGATTTCCTTGGCGTGTGTGCGACTCTAAATTCCCAGTCATTTGGAGCAACTTGCTTTGCTCACATACATTTAGTTTTGTTCTTCCGAGAGCGCAGGTGATGACTTCAAGGGCCACGACAGCCTTATGGGGGAATAAGTACGTCGTTTTATTGTGATTTAATCTACCCACACGGTAACGGTATTCATGCAGCGACCGATGCGTGAACCAGACAAGAATTCGATTCCTCTATTTTTCTGAGGTAGGCACTTATTCTCAGTCTTCCCTCGAACGGGGTGTGGGGAAGACCTCTAAATATTGCAACATCCCTACCATCAATAGAACATTCACTCAATCGAAAAATTTCATAAAGCCTTCATATGTCAGACTCCCATTGAAAGGGGTTGGTGCTTCTTATTTTCACCAAATGCTGTGCTTAATCAATTGAGTGCTGTTATTTTCATCATCTAGAGAGTTAAACACGAGGTTGCAAACTGAGTGCGTGTTATCTGATGACGATGAAACAAACGTTGACAGTATGTCTACCGTTTCAAATTGTTTTTATGTTTGTGTAACATTATTAATGCAATGTCTTGATTAAATATGAAATTTTATTCACAAATCCTTTCTTCCTAAGGAAACAGTGAAAAGATCCTTTTGTTACTCCAAAAATCAATTTCTTCTGACTTCTTTACAATTCAAACATTTTTATATTTAGAATTTTTGCGTCGATGAACGAGTGACTCCGGGATCATTCTCTAAGATTCTATTCCAAGACCCCGCATATCACACACATCATCAAAAATAAACCATTTATTAATTTTTAGTCATCTAAAATAGCCAGTAACTCATTTTCTTTGCCCAAACACCGTCGTTCTGAACATACTTACCACCCCTTGGGAGCTTCATAATTTCCAAGTGATTATCATGAACCAACATCTCAGTTCTCTAAGATAAACTTCAACTTTTACTGACTTTTAATAATCAAACCACTGTACTTTTCCACATAAAAGTAAAGGAAAAGTAAAGTGGTTTGATTATTAAAAGTCAGTATGAAGATTTTCCACCAAGTTACGCCAGAAATTGTTTTATTTTACTTTAAATTTTTGTTAAAAGCCTCTAAATCGCCAATATTTTACCCCACTTGCGATCAATGTTGGAGAATATTGCCTTATTATAGTATGCTGTTGACTGTGTCTTTCCATTTTCCACACCTCATTATTTTTTTACCCCTTGTAATCGTGATAGTCTCTCAGATTAGGGACTTCTCTTCTCGATCCTCCTCCTGTGTTCCTCCACAAATCTACAGCGTTTTCCCACATCATCTTTCCGCGGATAGTTAGTGTTTAGGACCAAAGATCCGGGAAACTAGCTTAACATCTTAACCTGGTTGAATTCCCTCCCGTCGGGAGTTCGAAATTCTGGCGGCAAACGGGAAAAATATATTCACCAAAGTGGGCATGAATGGGACGAGAATGAAATAGAATCAAACCGGCTCGGCGCCTCCAAACGGCCAAGCCCTCACCTCATAACCCAAGCGGAATGTCCCCTTCATCACCCTCGCCTCCTCTCTCATGTCCCTCCCACCCCTCCCTCTCCTTCCCTCTCACCTCACCCTTCCCGTCCTCTCTCTCTTTCGTCCCTGCCCACCCCATGACATAAACTCTCCCTTGCCTTCTCTCCCGCGTCTTATCCACCTCCACCGACCCTCGTTCGTCATCGCTCCTCCTCATCCCTCCACACCCTCTCTCCTTCCCTCACTCCGAGCGGTCGCGTTCTCGTCTCCTCTCCCCTCATATCCCCGTAATCGTCCCCGGTCTTTCTCCCTGCCCACTTACTCCCCCACCCCTACCCAATCCCCTTCCCCCGAGATCTCCTCCTATTCTCGGCTCCATATCTAAATCCCTCCATCTAATTCCCCTTCCCTCCCTCTCTCTCTCTCTCATGGGCACTTTCTTTCGGTCCTCTGTCACTCTCATCATTCCTTAAAAATAAAAAATGTCCCGGGTCTTTCCCTCCTAAACTTGCCGATATCTCTCCTTCTCACCCTCCCTTCCTTCCGCGAACCTTTTCCTCCCTCTTCTTATCCGAGCTCATCCTCCGTCTCCTCTTCTTCTCTCCCTCTTCCCGGAATCCCGGTGCTTCCTTATCTTTACATCCATTCCTTCCACCGAATTCCTCCTTTCTTCCTTATTGCCTCAGCGGTTTTGCGTTGTTATTTTTTATCATGATTGTTTTTTTTACCTCTCCCGCAAATCGATGACATACCTCTCCCTTACGCTACCAATCCGTGGCCTTCTTCAGCATCGTATGAAACTTCAGAACGGGAATTGTTTAATGGAGGATTCGATTCAGTCAAAGAAGGAATAGAGGAGTACGTGAGCCTTGGCTCGTAAAATTGGACCTTGGATTCAACAAACACCAATCCACTTCTCTCCGCATTGTTTTTGATAATTATTGTTGGTAAATGATGAAATGGGCGATTTAATTTTAGTGCTACATTGAAAAAATGGGCAATAAAATTATAAATGCATGACATTATATGAATGCAGATACGCTTTAGTACTTTTGTGATACATAATTCATTGCGGCTGCATTGCACATTAAGGTGAGTTTGAGTGATACCAAATTCATTAACCTCCCTTTGTTCTTTCGTAGAGCGGAAAGAAACCGTGACGGTAATGTAATCTAGATATAATCAGCAGTTTCAAGTGTATTTTAAACAATATATTTATTGTGAGGAACTATATTGCCATTCATAAACATTTAGTTCCGTTTGTCGACACATTTCATTGGATGCGGCGTCTTTAAAAAACAGATTGCAGACCGCACTATTTGGGAACATTTGATTTTAAAAGGCATAAAAAAATTGCAGTTTTTCCTTAAAGCTTTCATGATTACATAGTGGTCATAAAAGTTTCTGCAGCAGATGAAACCTGCGTCAGTTAATAGAAATTAATGCACAGCACTTTCCAAAATTGTTCTTCATTACGCTTCACCGAACATTCGCTCCACAGGCGTCTGAGAATTCACTCTGTGTGCTTTTATCTCTTCATCTCGGTGATCAGTGTTAGGTAGATTGCTCGCAATGTTTTCCGTCCCACCGGGGAAGTGAGTATGACAAGATATGGTCTAATGCTCAGTCTTCCCGAGAAATATTAATTCGCTCGGAGGAAATAAAGTCCGCGTTCGACTACTGTCTTTCCTTCCATCCTCCCAGAACCGTGGCTCTGCTCTCCGTCATTATCTCCCATCCTCTTTCCCACGTCACCTGGTTTCCTTCCCTTATCTCTTCATCATCGCCCCTCGCCGTCTCATCTCCCTCCCTCCATCCCTCTCGTCCATCGTCTCAACAGTCGCCCACCCGATCTCCTCTTCGCCACACTACGCCTCTCCCCACCCTCGCTCCTTCCGTCGTCTTATTAATTGATCGCCTGTCCTCCTCCTCCTTCGCCCCCACCTCCTCCCCGCTCCTCCTGCTAGTACAAAAATTGTTTGTCTTTTCCCCAGACAAAAATCCTTCCCTCCGCCCACCTCCCCCCCCCCCGAGTGATAAATGGCGCCTATTCATATTTTCCTTTTTGCTGTCTCCCATTCCTTCCCCTCCCCTCCGACCCTTCCCGCCAGCCCTATCGATTAATCTCAAGATAAAATGCTGCGCTTTTGGACGTTCCCTTACCTCCCTCTCCGCTCCCGAACCCCAACCCCTAGCCTCCCTCTCTCTATTCTTCTCCCCCTCCCCCGCCTCTTTCTTGGGATCTCCTCCCACGGTCACGGAAGCGCATACGTTAAGGACCAATGAATTCGTTTCGCGAGGGAATATTTTCTTTTTGCTCCTTTTCATGTGTGCAAGTATGTGCACGGCTTTCTCATTCGACCATTTTTTCACCACCACTGCTCTCTTCCCTCCAATTTTGTTTTCAGTTTTAGGGGTCGACCAGGTTTTCCGTGCTCGTCAAACTCATCCAAACGTTTGTCTGCTCGTGTGTGCTTATTTCGTTGGAATAGGAATATTCGCGCGAGTGGGATATGTGTCGACTGTGGTCAGAGGGCGATCGCACTCCTTTTTCCGTTCTCACGTCTGATGCCTTCCCGTTCCAAGATGATTCTCCGCGGTCCCTCCGCAGACCGGCGTCGGATATCCTCTGTCGCGGCGGATGCTGAGGGAAGGGCTTTCGGCATCGAACGTGGATGCGTGTCCTCCCCCTTATCCCACCCTTTTCCTTTCAACTCGTCCCTCGCGGGTTTCATTTGGCTTGTGCCGGTCCCAGCGTCCCCCTTGCATATCTCTCCGTTATCTAGGATCGCATTCTGGTTTCTGGGAGAGAGAACGATGGAAGGAATAAAGAACCGCTTGAACCCCATTCCTCATTTTCGGCCTGCGTGTTTACCGGACGTTTGAGTAAATTTTTGGGATATTACGCTCCAACGAGCGCGGGTGGGACGTATTTTTTGCGTTTCTCTTCCCTTCCTCTTCCGATTGGGAGGGGGCCCTCCCCCTTCCCTGCGGCGATGAATTTCTTATCGCGTCCTCTCCCGTCGTCGGATGTCTTTAATCGCTGGCAAGCGAAACGAGCCAGTAATTTCTCGTCGGGTGATGCTCAGTTTTCTCGATGCCCGGAAAATTGGAGGGGGAGTGCCATTTCTGCGGTGCTGAACACTCAGTGGATTTCGTGTGAATGTGTAGGAGACCGGTTTGATTCGGGGGGCGTGTCCACTTCATTTAGCTTAAAAACCTAATGGCTTGGGACACTTTTATAATATCTTGTAAGCTAAAACCTGAAAGGGTTCATCTCTCAAGTCACTTTAGAATGTCTCTAAAATAGTGGTGATTTGGAATGCAATGCAATATTTTCTTATATTCTGAATCAATCGAATTCAAATATTTGAATACTAAATCAATTGAATTACAAATACTTATTTTTATTAGGTAATCTACCGGATAAGGTAGGTTTTTGTTATATATATATATATATATATATATATATATATATATATCTACTGTAGTATGATTATTATTATGAGTATTATTATAAAAATCTATCTACTGTAGTATGGGTCTATCTAGTCTATCTACGGTATGTATCTACCTTCTTTTATGTTTCTGTGTGTGGAATATTTATTATTTGAGTGTTTGTGTGTTTATGCGTCGCCGGAGAGCATCATTTTCAAGATTATATGTATTTATATATATATATATATATATATATATATATATATAAATATATATATATATATATATATATATATATATATATATATATATATATATATATATATATAGGTAAAAGGAAAGGGGATAGGAAAACACATAAAAGGCGAACATAGGACATGTGGGGAAGGCGGTTTTTGAGCAGATCACGAAAGTAAAAATGTTTCCTTAACCGGGATTTGAACACCGGATCTTCCACTTGCCGGGCGGACGTACCCTCTTCTTGTGTGTATTGTCTATTTCTCCTTTGGTGGGTGGAACAGCTCCCGAAAGCCTTCCTTTGGCAAATGATTCGGAGCACTTGGGCGTCTTAAAAACATCGCATATCTCAGGGTAAATTAAGTTTCCTTGGTGGTGTAATGGTAGCACGTCCGCCCGGCAAGTGGAAGATGCGGTGTTCAAATCCCGGTTAAGGAAACATTTTTTACTTTCGTGATCTGCTCAAAAACCGCCTTCCCCACATGTCCTGTGTTCGCCTTTTATGTGTTTTCCTATCCCCTTTCCTTATACCTATTTCTATGTTTGAATGAATATTTGTGCGCCGTATGGCGGGACTTCGTATTTGAATATATATATACTATATATATATATATATATATATATATATATATATATATACTATATATATACTATATATATAGTATATATATATATATATATATATATATTAATGCTATATAAATTAAAATGAAAGAATTGACTTAGTATTCCACACACACTTTATTAAAATACATGTGAAATAACCAAGTTTCTTCTTTCATTTTGAATCTGTTGTGTGAATTTCATAGAGTTACGCCGGATGCAACAAATTTCGAATGATACATTTGGTCAAAGTAGTGTGGTATGATTCGGTCCAATTCAATTTAATTTTTCGGACGATACCTCTATTCTACTTATCTTCTCAAACCCTACTTAATATACCAGGGTGTAAACTACATGTACGTACAATTGTAGCAGATATTATCGTAACTCCTGCAGCAAGTATTACTCTTGTTTTGTAAGCTCTGAAAAAGTACCATTTATACCAATATCATTTTTATCGAAACCCTTACCCCCATTTTAAGCTCTGTCAAAGTAAACTACAGATGCTTATAACCCCGTGAACTGGAAATTGACTACATTCCAAATCTGAAAAGATCGTTCGAAAGAATCCTCGATTATCAATGAAACTCCTGGAAATTGCGGATTTATTAGTTCAAGCCAGCAACCTATTTCAGCGTCATATATATTTTAATCCCTGTAACTTCTTGGCAACATAAAGGCGTATCCTTTGATAGACACTGTCGGAAAGTAACAAAGAGTTTATAAAACGGTATATTGGAACAAGCAGCCCCAGGATCGAAGGTATGGCAAAGTCCTTCATAGATACGGCGACTGGGATTAGATAGTCTAAGCCACAATAGGCGAGTCTGAACACCATGGTAATCGTGTAGCCAATCAATGCCGATCCGCATGTTGTGCATTGCTTCACATTCAAGGCGCTGGAAACGAGACAAAAGATAAATCGCATGATATTTCACTCAAAGTCTGCCGCAAAAAAATACACAACTCCACTCACCGTCGAGATTTTCCTTCACTGGGCACGTCTCCATCCAATCTGACATCGAGGTACGCTATACCCCATCATCTGGCTCCATCAACCCTCAACAACTGACTTTATCTTCATTTTTGGCATTAATCCTCGCCCTTCAAACATGGCTCTTTTTGGGATAAATCACTGTAACTCCATACCAAATTTAGTTCTTACTTTGTTGTATCTTCAAAAGTTGGAGACGAATTAATCCACAATTCTGCCTAAAGCATTAATCCATATTTCTGTCGAAAGCATTGAACGAAAAAATTGGTTTTACAGAGTCTGGGGTTTAGATACTAATTTATTGTTCGTGTACTCGAGAAATTTCTGGCGCATTCCCTAATAACGTATAAAATGCATTACTTCCAGCTGGTGGGTATCATATTTTGTACAGTTTCCAATCTAAGTGTTTGTTTGAAAGTTTAGAGAATGGATATACCCATTTTAAATTGTATCATTAAATTGTTTCAATTCTTATCCCTCTACTGTATTCGGTCTCCTAGAAAGCTCTAGTTACCACTACTCAGCTAATCATCGGTCGCATAGGAATTTGTTAGATTAAAAAAATTACAAATTGATCTTTAAAATACATGCACCAAAGTCACATAAACCAATCAACCCGAAATTTGGCTTGGTAGGTGAGGGTAGATTCCCAACGGCTTGGTAAATTCACAAATTAGGTAGAGGGATCAGTTCTTTTCTCTATGCCGCTCATATGGCTTCTCAGGAAGGACGGGTATCAGAACAAAAGCCACATAAATAGTAAAAAATAAGTATCGTATCATACATGTGAAAAAATTGTTAAAGTGACATGTGCTCTACTTCCATTTTGATGAAAGTTTTGGAAAACGGGAAGATGGAGTCGCTGTGGACTTGAAACGGTGCTGAAGAGGGGGAAATCAGGAGGAAAAGAGTTTTCTGGGAATGGTCGTTTGCCATAATTAATGCTGCCGAGTAGGTTCGAAGAAGCTTAGTGTTTGACGTAAGAAACTCGTTTGTAATGACGGAAATCCAATCACGGTATTCCAAACGCCATATAACACCCAGGGCATGATCATTTGAGTTGCTACTCTGTTTGAAGAGATAGAAAAACCTGAGAGGGAGAGAGAGTACACTAACATTGTTAACAGATTGCAAGGGAATGTGAATTTAAAATCAATAATTCTTGCTAAAGCAGCAGTGCCTTGATTGAATTCAAGGAGAATTGAAACAGTAGAGGTTTTTGACAGAAGAGTTGGATAGTAAATTGAAGAGCAGCATAAAATGCCTTTACCTCCTCAATGCCAATGTCTCTATTTCCTTTCCTTTTACCTACGAGTGCCTTGGTGAAGTAAATTGGTGGTAGGCGTCTTTACCCGTCAGTTGGATGAAAAGCATTTTTATTGGCAATGGGATGTGGGTGGAAGGAAGATAATAGTCGTGGTAGACGGTATGAAAAACGGTAGAATTTATGTGGAATTGAAGAGCAGTTTAATGAGTTTGTTTTGGATGTCATGGTGTTAATGTTAGGTGAGGGTTGCCATATATCGCGGTGGTTTTCTGTGTTTCCATCCAAAACTTGACGTGATAGATAGGCTACTGTGAATATTAATATTGTTCCGTGCGCCGCGAATAGGTGCAGGTGCTCGTCACTGGGCGCCTTTCACCGTTTGATCCTCCGTGGGCTCCAGTCTCACCCCATCCCATTCCCTTTCCCCTTACAAACCACCGACGGCCATTATTCCTCCGCGGCGCCGTCGGTTGACCGTGCGTTTTGGCCCACGCCGTGGCCGGTTGGCTCCACGGATATGCTTCGTCCGCCCTCCCCCCCCCTCAAGATTCCCCTCACGACAGCACCTCTCACTCTCCCCTCTCTCCCTCTTTCTCCCGCGATATCGCAAACTTTGAAAACCTGGAGAATATTTATTGGCTCCGCGAAAGACAAGGCCATTACACTGTGTGCACGGAACGAGGATTTGCGGAAATTTGAATAATGTAAGCGTAAAGAAACACTCGAGAAAAATCGGAATAGACTTCACCTCGTGCGGGAAATGTTAGAACGTGGTGAGAGAAAAGTCTGAAAGGAATTTGGTGGTGAAGAATACCTGTAGGTTAATTGGAAGAACGTCGGTTCGGCTCTCGCCGCGAAATTGGACGTCCAGTTTCGGAGATATGGATGCTGGGTGAAAACAGTTCGTCGGGTTAGAATGACCTCGGCCAATGAAAATCTAAATATAGTAGTTAAAAGTAACGGTGCGTTTTATGAAATAGGTACCCAAATATGTAACTGTTGGCTTTTAAGTATCTTTTTAAGACTGAAACAAAATGGATAAATTTAGTGAAGGGATTTTAATGACACGAGGAGAAGAAAAAATCGAATGAAGAATTGAAGGAGATATACGGATATATAGGACACACATACGTATATCCACGCATTGGAAACGCACTCACAAACTTGCAATATAAATAAACAAGAGTAAAATTGATAAATTAATATGATTGAATATTAGCTACATCTTAAAAAGAAACACATGTCATTATTTGGTGACATAAATTGAATTCTAATACTTTGAAATTCTTCCACACAATCTTTACCCTTACCACACTGATAAACAAACAATTACTGCATAAACATCCATCGCTCCAATCGGCATTATCTCACAGTGCATCAAGAAGTAACAAAATACGAACATATAACGGAAGCACAGTTAAAGAAACCTATGGGGTATTGATTGCACTGTGGACATTGATACTTGGATGATTGGAATTGTAATTGGAATTCTTCTTAAAAATAGCAGGCTAAGCCCAGCTCAATACCTACTATTATTTCAAATAAATTATAGGATGAAGGTTGTTAGCAGAGGAGGATCGTCTAGGAAGAATTCTGATATTATCGAAGGACCAACTTCCGATAATTATGCGAATTTACCCGACATTGACGAGGCCATTTCGGCGCCTAGTGAGTCCATTTAGGCTGGAACACTACGAAAGTCGGGAGAGTGGTGGAGAGTGAGAGAGTGGTGTGAGACGTTGGTCTGCGCGCGATGGGAGGAGAGGCAGAGTGGAAGAGCGACGTTTGAGGGGTTCGATGGGAGCGCAAGACCCAATCGGGAGAGGCGGACCTCGGGTGTGTGGAGTGGGTGCGGAGTGGTCGCTTGCGCACCTCATGGGTGGACGGACGTTCGGTACCCGGGAGGAGGAAGACCTCTTCGTCGTTTGAGCGGAGAAGCCGCCGCAAAAGAGGACAACTGAGGATAAGAGGGACGAAATGTGTTCAGGGGTTTGGAGGAGGAGGGGTGGGAGGTTTGAATCGTCTTCGGCGGGCCCACGCGCCTCCCCTTCCTTCCACAGATCCCCCTCTCACCCCCCATCCCCTTTGTCGCTCAAAATCCTCCCCCGCCCTTGCGTCCGACAATCTCTCTCTCTCCCTTTAGCCACCTAACCAACCACCCTCCACCACCACCCTTCCTCCCACCGCCCAGCACACTTCCCTACCTCCTCCTCCCCTCTCGTCCGGAAGAAAGGCCCCCTTCATCCTTATCTACAGCCATGCATCCGCTCTCCCGCGCTCCTCTCCTTCCACACCCTACTCCCGCTTTTCTCTTCCCCCCTCCTCATCGCTACCTTCCCCCACTCCTTCCCTCCTCCTCCCCTTATCTCTTCCTTTCCTCCCGACCGCCTCCCTAGTTCCAATCTAACGTGCATCTTAAGGCGTCTCCTCTTGAGTCTCTGAATTAATTTATGGCGGGTCTATATTTACGTCCTTTTGGGGTGAGGTCGGGGGGGTGAGGCGGTTGAGAGGTGGTCGGGTGAGGGGAGGGGCGGAACGTAGGGAGGGATGCGAGGGTGTGTGCGAGTGGGGAGGTATGGGAGAGGAGGCGGGGACGACTTAGGGAGGGGAGGGTCTTCGGTGAGGTTGCAGGGAGGAAGGTTGGCCGGATCATTTCGTGGTTGATATTGGACGATGCCTCTGGTGGCGCAGTCATTTCGTCTTTATTTCGCGGCGTGTTTAACCAATAACCCACCCCTTCCCCCTCACACCCCCGCGTCCCGGTTCTCCCTCCCAATTTTCCCCCGCGCCACACTCTCCCCCACCCATTCTCGTCTCCCGTGGGTCTTCGCGTCCCTGCCTTCGGTCTTTTCTCCGCATCTTGCCCACTCCCAGTCTCTCTCCGCTCCCACCTTATCTTGAGTACACTGCACTTATCATCCGAGGACATGCTTTTCCTGTGGAAGTTAAATACTAGAAGTTGCGCCGACGCATTGGTTTTACGCTTCCTCCTTCTTGGTTGAGCTCTAGGGTTGGCGCAAGGGTTTTTTTTCTGTAATTTAAAACGTATTAACGGGTCGGAAAATTTTATGCATTGGACCATGGAGTCATCATCGTCATAGTTTTGGTGCATTCCGTAAGTAAGTAGTGATCAAATGTTATTTTCAGTGTTTCGGAGAAACACCATCTCTGCGGGGCACGTTTAGCATTCGCAAATAATGCATTCCTGCAAGTGGGAAAAAGTGTTGGCGCCCCTTCCGAAGTCTATGAAAACATTGTTCTTAATGGTATTAATATTATAAAAAGATTAATAAGCCACAATGCATAATTTCTATCGCAATTAATTTGACTTAATTTGGAAAATGCTCAACTTAACACTTAAAAGGTAAATCGAACTTTTATCTAGATTATATGAATTCATTTAAAGGTTCCTACTCTTCCAGTTTGTTTCTATCATCAGGACTTAAAATAATTTGTTTTCGTCAATTAATAATTTTGACGAGACTTTTTGGCTCTGTTATTTCTGTCATTTCGGACCCAAGAACTACGCGTGATACACCGTTCATGAGGTCTTAATCTCAACCTCTAAGCTGTCAGAGAACTCTTCCCGCTTATAGAGTTTGAAGTACTTGTATTTATAAATACCTTCAGATGAAATTATCCTTTCGTCTTAATAAATTGTTTTTAGCTGGAGAGAGCGAGTAGTGGGCATGAATCAGAACCCTATACTTAGGAGTGCTTCACCCAGTGACAGCCTCTAAATTATGTGTATTACATAGATCGTCTGCCGCAGAAGTGAAATGATATCTACCCTTGCGGGTCACTTGAAGTTTATAAGTGGTCAAAGAGTAATTTACTGTGAATAGGTATGGCCAAAAAGAGCAGTTTTTTTAAGTTGAAGCATGCAGATCCTTTCCACCTGTACCATGTAAAAAAGTATGTATCATTCTTTTGAATTTTCTGTCTTCCTTCTGTGGGAAAAAGTTGATTCCAAACGAAAATTTAGTGTCAGAGTGTTTATTTAAATATGCTAACAATATTTACAGTAAAGACTCTAGATATGGATAAGGTTCTGTGCGCGTAAGATAGTGAATTTTGGAAAAGTGGAAAATCTGACGTAAGAGATCAATTAGGAAGCAATCCAAAAATCATGATAAATTTCCGAATGACCCTTTTTTATTACGCTTTGCTCCACTTATAAATATAACTTTGAGTTATTTATAGAAAATGGCTGAATGGCGCGTTGATTTTTTGCCTTAATGTCGAGTAATCATCTTTTTTCTATCCACAAGTTGCACTCCATTGTAATGAGGCCTATTAATCAATAAAGCCGATGAAGTTACGTAGAGAGATTCACGAGACAACTCTTGTTGAAAGAAGGCCTGGATTTTCCGTAATTGTACCTTGTGAGCACCGGTGTATTTTTCAGTTATTTTGTAGTTAACCCACTCCGTCAAGAGATTGATATGTACTATATTGATTAAATACCTGAGGAATGAATATCCATTAGTTTTGATGTCTGATCACCTGTCGAGCGGACTCAGCGCACATTATTAGGCCAAATTACTGTTGTCTAAACACGCCAAACGTTTACCCCTGTGTCCGGTATATTTATCTGATGGATTATCCAGAATCACCCATTCCCTCTCAATCCCCCCATCCGAGATTATGCGCTTTCTGCCAACGTCAGAAGAATCTTCAAGCTCCCCGTCGGCAGATACCCTTCGTTGACCCTGCGTCGGAGAAAAAAATAAACATCAACCCCTCCCCAAGCTCCCTCGCGAGAGTTGGGAAAGCCCTTCCTCCCGACTCGCGCCCCTTAAATCTTCATAGCGATACGTCTCCAAGGAGATGTCTCAATTAGCAAGGGATTGCGTCAAAGGTCGATTGGCGCCTGCGGGATCTCTCGTATTTATATTCTCTCTTTTTTTTTATTTGATTCCCCTTACAGTTGGGCCACGAGTGTATGCCCCTCCGTCCCCCTCCCACATCTCCTCCACCCTCTTCCCCATCAAAACTTGCCCCGATCCGCCCGCCTCTCCCACCCCCATCCTCCTTCCCTGCTACTCCTTCGGAATCTCACCCCTCTCTCCCCGTCCATTTTGAATCTCCCTTCACGTTCCCCTACCCCCACCCGCTCCAAGCCTTCCCAAGTGCGGGGAGCCAGGCCCCATCTTTTTGAATCTCCGTGTATATCCACCCGCTTATCCCGCGGTTCGCTTTTAAGACATTGAGTCCCTTTTTCTCCTCCAAAGAAGTTATCTCGGGTGCGAGGTGGAGGGGAGGGAGGGGTGGCGTAGCGGGGGGAGGGGCAGAAAAACAAATCTACTTCGATTCCCATCTCCAGACGACTCAAGAACTACCCTCGCTCCCCCCGACCCCGTTTCTCTTCCTCCACTTCGCAGTCGTCAACCTCCTGGACCCCCCTCCTCTCACCCAACGCTCTCCTTCCGACCCCCATCGCCGAACATTTTCGTTCCCATCTCAAACATCAGGTGGAATGGGGGAAGGATGTTTGTGGTTAGGATAGGGGGTTGGAGGAGGAGCGGAATTCCTGGGCAGAGTGAGATTTCACTCTCACTATCTCCTCTTCGTCCTCATCTTGGTCCGACTTCAACTCGCCCACCCTCCGCCCCTCCTCGCCACACACCTCTCTTCACCCTACCCATCACCCCGCCTTAATTCCCCGGTTCCCACCCAGTCCCCACCGCTTAAACCCCCGGAGTGCGGGTATTCTTTCGTAAGTTCCTCACTCCATCCTCCTCAGTCCTCGCTTCTGTGTCTCCCTACCTCTCAAACGCTCTGAATATGCCACCCCCTGTCTCCTCGAAAGCCACTCTTCTCTCATTTTATCTCCGACTTCCCCCACTTAGCGTATTGGGAATGATGTGCGCACGTGAAATAATTCCCCCGAGGAGTACGGGACAATTTTTATTGTAACCCATAAAACGTGATTTTTAATGCACTTCGTTTCCGTGGATGATACCCCGCGCTCCGATTCCAGTGGATTTTTGTTTTCTTCGGATTAAGTGCCGATAGTTTACGTGAGGGTCTCACTGTTTACTATCGGTCGCAGGAGTTCGACCCCCATCCAGATTTTCATCGATCGACTTTTTATTTAATTTTGAACTGAAAATTAAGAGTGCTTTCGCTGAGTTCATCCTTGTGGGTAAATTTTTTCAAGATATTTTCCCATGCTCGGTGAGCTGTTTCTCGATGATACGTAATATCGAACATTTTAATGGCATTTGACATATGTCTGAGTATTTGAACTTATATTATGGTAAAATTATTTTTCGCATGAAGCGACTTCAGTCTTGCGTATACATAAAAAAATATGATCTGAGTTTCATTGAATTATGAGTAATGATTTATAATCCATATAATAATAACTAAATCGATGTTTTAAGTGGTTTCAATTTCTCAAATATACTCATTTAAGTTGGCAATTAAGTATACTCATTTCCCTCATATAAGTTGGCATATAATTAGACAATGGGAAAAAGCCCGAATGTTGTCCAAATTTTGTTCGTGTAAAAACTTGAATTAACCGCTCATCTCTAACACCAGGTGAAACATCTAAGAAATAGCATTGTATTACAATTGGCCAGATATTGATTATTACACCAGTCAAACAGATTTCACCTTAGCATAGGTACGAGTACATATGCAAAGGTTCATTTAACTCTTGGACAGGGGATGAAAGCTCATAAAAACCGGAAACTTCGCTGCTGACGTATTTGCAGCCTTCCTCAGGTTACTCCGTAATAAGTATTCTCTCGCCCCATCCCACGTAGCCTCCTCCACGAATTCCGGCCGTTAGCCTCTTGCTCCCCATTATCTCGCCCTTAACTCTCTCGTTCCCGGCTCCCGAACCCCATCGTCCCACACCCCGGCTGCACCGGCATCCCACCGGCCCCTTCCTTCATTTGAATCGCGAGACAAAGGAAGACTGCGATTTCAGATAGATTTCCGTCGCTCTATTTTTGTGGGCGCCAGACGTCTCGGGGGCTCTAAGCGCCGGGCGCGGTGTGGTGGATATATATCAGCGGCGGTGGGGAGGGGGCGAAGCTATGGGGTTGGGGGCGGGGCGAGTGAGCGAGCGAGCGTGTGTGTGTTTGTGGGTGGAACAAAAGAGAAACGATGACGAGTGGGGTATGTGGGTCGTCACCTCCCAGCGACGCCCTTCCCTGCGCGACAGGATAACGACGACGGTATCTGGGCACCACAACAGTTTCTTCCCCTCACCCTCCCCAACCCCATGACTCCCCACCGAACCCTCAGTTCCTGTTACTCAATATGCCTATAAACCTCTACCCGCTCTACTATCCCCCTCCCCCACCCAATCTCAAATACTCTCCCCGATACACGAAAATCTTACCGAAGAGCCTTATTCTCCACTTTAAGGACTACTCTCGGGGTCGAACACCAAGTAGGCCGAGGGATGAGCGTTCTCTTGGAATTTGCACGAAATCGCGATTCCGAAATAATAGGCGGACTAATTAAGTATTACCTGGTTGTTCATACCGGAGGTTTAGCCGCACTCATGGATGGCTAGCAGAATGATCAATCAAACTAACGAATCCAAAACTTACTAATCTCGAACACAATTTTACATTTCTTTGTTATAATTTCTCCCACAATTGATAGGTAGTATTAATCATACTGTTCGAAGGAAAACTGATTTTTTGCGATCTCATCGCTTTAGATTTTGTACTGTCTGAAGTCATGCAAATAACTAATACTTATTCTTCCGGTCAGTTACAATAGCTCGCAGAGATGTTCTATTTACAATAATTTATAAATGGTATTTCTTTTGCAAGAGGTTTCAATAAGATTCCACCTCGTATATTTTAAAAGATATTTATTTATTGATGATTTGCGGAAGAAGTTTTTATGCTCGACAACGCTATTATTATTCATGTCAATACCTATAAATTTGGCCTGCTCTTGAAAAGTCATAAGTCTAAAAACTCGCGCATTAGTCGAAAACATTTTCCGTGACAAATCCTTCATTTTATTTTCATTCTTACATACAGGATATATACATGTATTAGTAGTACACTTAATATTTTTATCTTTGGTTGGAGAACCGTGTATTTTGAGCTTGGAATTGTATTCAGCATTGCCGCAGGGATGAAAATTTAGTAAGTGTTCTAAAATATATAAACTTTTAAAATAGTCGTCTAATGCTAAAAAGTCAATCCTGAGGATTTACTTCTTAAATTTAAGTAAGCTTGCTCCATGATCAGCAGTATTACGAGCATACGTTTGATTAGCTAAATTCAGTTTACCTTTTTGGTAACGTAAATGCGTTGGCGTTTTATGAATCAGCGACTAGAACCGACTGTGTCTAAAAAATAGTGGTACACGATGTGTTATTACCGATTATGTTTGCCCTCAACTTCAATTGCCAATTCTATCAGATGCCCAATTTCATTTTGATAGGATACGATCTGCCATTGAAAATATCACATTTGTTAAAAGCATCCAAGGAATATTGTCTTCAATATTGACAACTCCTATGATCAAGTCCCATGGAGTTATGCAAAAGTGAAGGTAGTTGCCTAACTTATAGGAGTTGAAATTTCTTTGCATCCAATTGTCGCCCCTTGTCCACTGCTTTGCGCAGACGTTGTTAATGGCTCGGATCATTTCAAGGCATCGACCAATTCTTTCATGGACTACTTTTGGGTTCCAGTCTAAAAAGTAACCTACCGTTGGAATAATAACTTTCTTCATCTAATTTCTCTTCCCTTACTACCCAAATTGCTATCCGTTGTAATTGCTACACTTACTCTCCTGCCATTCATTTCCTACTTTCCCAAACTCTTTCATATCCTTAATTTTAGTCCTGAATTGTGACACTGAAATAAATAAATGAAAACCAGTTCTGTGAGTGACAGACACTATGACATGTATATTTATATAATAATATTGACTTTCAATCAGTACGCAGTAAAAAACTCATTCTTTTCATTCAAAATGAATGAAGTGTCAGCGATAATTCACCACTCTTCGGGTTGAGACTCCTGAGGAGTCATTGCATTTCTTTTCGCATCCCCGCTCTTTTGAGACGGCCGCGTTCCTTTCTCTCCTCCGCTTTTCCACCTGGCTGATTCGTGCGTTGAAGTCTCCCACTGCTCCGCCCGAAGTGGGTATATTCTTCTCCTCTTAATTATGATTGCGCAATGATTATTTTATCAGTTTGATACTCGGGATACTCAGATCACGGAATTAATGTCGGCTTTTGCGTCTTTTTTCTACTTATGGCATTCTGATCCCCTCCCTAGTGCAACTTAGAGGAATCAAAACCTACTCCGTCACCAAACGAGTGTTGAACCGTTTGCATTGACACAATTCATTTAGATACTTCCACACGTAACACTAATGAACTTCAATGTGTCCTTTTTCTTCCATGTGTTTTCTATTTATTCATTTTACTTCTCGTACTGTCTTATCTTGTATAAATATAAGGAATTCACTGTTGAACTCTAAAGAATCATTGTCGTACAAATCCAAGTGTATACAATACAAAAATCGCTGAGAGTAATGAGTAATGTCCATGTTTTCCAGAGAAAATAAAATATCTTGCACATGAAGAAATTGAGTTGGAAAGAAAAATATTTAGTTGACGAAGACACTGGTAGTATTTTGAGCTTTATTGATAACAAATTGGCCTTTATTCTATTTTAATTTGGTGCTCTTATTAACGTTAGACTTTTAATTTACCGTCGCTATAGTTTAGGTGTTTGTAGAATTAAAATGGATTTTGTTGCTATGTTTATCATGTAATTTTATCAGAGAATTTCTGTATTTTTACTATGACATGAGCGACTAGTGACTTTTATTCTCTAAGATATAAGCAATAAGTATTCCTGAAACTACACATTTATATTTGGTATTAAGGATGAGAGATGCTTCATTAACCATTTCAACGTATCTAAATTCTGAATCCGCTAAAGAAGGGTTGTTTTTGGACAACGATTTCATGCTGCGAGGAGTGAAGTTTGGGTGTAGAGAGTTGTCGTCATGTCATAAAAGCAGTATGTCGGCCTAAAAGTGAAAAATTATAATGCCATATAATTAGAACGATAAATTATATTAAAATTTTAAATTTATATTTGTTCTTGATCATTATGTTAATGACTTGCATACGATTATGTTACATTCCCAATAAGTTGCACTCTATACCTAAGTCACTAAATGTGGTTCGATGGTTAATATACGAGTAGTATATATTGGTGCTGCGAGATCAAATTGGATTCGAAAAAAATAAAGGGTGTTGCATCATTTTATGATGACAACGAGATCCTCGCAAATCAGCGCGGCATGTAGGTACCCAGCGAATTCGACTTCCACGAAAGCCATTCGATGAGATGACCCAATCGGTGACTTTGGACTCATGGCTAAAGCGAATTCTCTCCCCTCTCGCAGGTGAAGAGGAAGACTCTTGGGTGGACTCGGAGGGTGTCCAGGAGGTGGCGCCGGCGGCGTCGTCAGAGGAGAAGGACGCCGCCGCCCAAGCGATGTCGTCTTCCCATCCAACGGAGAGGGACGGCGGGGGAGGGGTCACCGGGAGGCCGTCGCCCACCCGGCGGGGGGGCGAGGAGAAACGGAGGAGGACGTCGCTCAAGGCAGAGGAGGAGGAGGGCGGCGAGGAGGGTGGGAACGAGGGACCTGGGGGCGAGGGACCAGAGGACGAAGGGGTGCCCGAAGGAAGGCCCAGGGCGACGGGGGCGGAAGACGACGAGGAAGCTGGCGGTGGGGAGTCACCGAGAAGGGCCCGCCGGAGGAGTTTGAGGAACAAGGCGGCGTCGGTCAAGGAGGAGGTGGAGTCGGAGAGGGAAGAGGAGTTGGTGGCCGCCGAGGAGGAGGAGAAGGCGACGGAGGGATTTGGGCGGGGGACGAAGGTGGAGGAAGAGGAGGAGTGTCGGAGGAGGGCGGCGCAGTCGAGGAGGAGGGAAGCGTCGGAAGGGGAGGAGGAGGAAGCCATCGTGGTGAAGGACGAAGATGAGGAGGAGGAGGCGTCGACGCCGGGAGGTGGCGTCGTTCCAGCCGCCATCACTGGTGAGTCCCCGGTCCCCTTTCCCTGCCCCTCCCCCAACCGTATCGCTTTTATTTCGCCCTTTTTTATCATCGCCGTCGTCGACTCACGCCTAAGTGATAATCGGACGGGACAAGTTTGCCCCCCGGGAGAGAGAGGAGGGGGAGTACGATAAGGGCCGTGAAATAACGGTTTTTATGCGGTTTGAAGGGTGGAAAATTACTGGAATCCAGTCGGTGGGAAAGCCGCTTTCGCTCGAAGGCCTGGGTACGTGCCTCGTTTGGACTACAGTCTTGGACGGGGATAATTTTCGTGAAAATTTATAAAACAATATCCTATGCATCAAAATTGTATTTAATCCCTTAGCGTCACTTCAGAATGATTTTTAATAACGATATAGCCTCCATGATACTGAATTTCTGTCCTTTCGAGGAAAATTCATTTTTATTACATACTTAACTGTTTCATTCGAATCGCACGTCTACTATCATGTGCAGGGGAAATCGGTGGTATCCTCTAGATTTATGCGGAGATTCATTTATCTAACATTAGTTTTGAAACAGTTGTATTCTCATCTCCTCTTCAAGGAGATACTGGACAATATTTTAATTTTCCAAAAGCAGTGCCATTTATTTAAATTATGACTAATGTTTTGCTCCCTTTTGGTGACAAACTACTTCTAGTTCGAGATTCTTTCCTTCGGGAGCCCATTCCGGGCTCTCCTCCCTGAGGATCTAACCCTTCCATCTCCTCCTCTAGGTGTGTCGGAGGGCGGTGTCGCCTCCCGGGGTTCTCCGAGCAGCGGTCCGGCCATGGGCTCGCCCCCTGCCCACCCCCCGCGCCTCAGACTCAACCCCAGCCTGGCCACAGATCCCGCCAGCAGGGGACCGCTGCCCCTCACCACGCATATCCCGCTCTCGGAGTTTGAGTACATGCTGCCACCGGGACTTCAGGCGTCGACCGGTATGCAACTCTCACTTCATGCGTTCCTCAAGGAGGCTATTTTTCTTGCCAGCTGTCGGATTGACGTTGCTTGGTTCGAAAATATTCGCTTACAGTTACAGTAGAGAACAATATGATTAAATTACCAGCGCGGTAGATAATTTACATTTATGTTCCTTCTACGTATTCTTATAGGCCAATCTATTAATTCTTAATAATTACCTTTAGTCTTCTATCATTCCTTAAAATATATTTGCTTGCTTTTTAATCAATCTAGTCAACATTTCACGTTCTGTAGACCACATTCCATGTTTTATTAATGCCTCACTTCATTAAAGGGTGTACCGTTGTTGAAAAATATTTAGAGACTTGCCCCACTAGAAAAAAGGTTTGTGTAAACAATGTGTTCAAAATTTAAAAATCTAATAACCCCATTTCAAACAGATCGATCTCATTCGTCCATGTCGTGGTCGCTCGTGAAATACGAGCGTAATTACCTCTCATACAAAATAATTCGTTCACTCTTCGACAGTGATATCCTAAGTACCAGTTTTTCTTAATTCTAACTTCATCGCGAATTCGATGATTCTTGTATCGTTAAAATTGTGCCCGCTGCTCATTGCCATGACTCGATGAAAATACGCCCGTAGTGTCTGTTGCTTCAACGTGTCCTCTTTCTTCCCCACTGGCACCCTGTCGCGCGACTCAGCGGCCGCCGCAGCAGCAGCCGCGTTCGCCGCCGCCAGCCGCATCATCTGCTTCCCGCCGCCCCCGCACCCGGCCACTCCCCGGGCGCCGCCCACTACACCCCCGCACGCCATCCCAGCGACCCTCGCCGACTCCTCGCCGGCCGCTATGGCCTCGAGGGCCAGCAACTTGAAACCCGAAGCCATGGAAGTCAGGCAAGGTGAGACATTTGCTAGCAGGAAAAGGTGCCATAACTTCCAAACTGCCTTCTATGGCCAGAGGAAGATAAAGTTGCCCATTTTTCATGGCTTTAATGCATTTTTTATCCTCACTCGTTCTCATAAATATTACCCACTTTTTCATTTCACGTCATATCCTATTGTAACACTTTAAGTCGTTCAGTAAAGTGGGTTAGGGCATTTTGGGCTCTTGCTGTATGCGTGAATGTAGTGGTCGAGAAGGATCAGAAACTTAAACTTAGACCATAAGTATGTATTTATGGGTAATGTGAAGTAATTGAAAATAACAGGAAAGATGCTATGGAAAGAAGATTGTATATATTTATTTGTGATCTCACCTCATAGGCAAGTATCATGACTCAGATTAGCGTATCAAAAGTAATTCAATAAATAAGGAATTATAATAAATAAATTGGATTGTCTGAAGTTGTGTGAAAACCAACGTACTCAGCATAACGTTAGAAAAATGAATTCCTCTATTGTTGGACCCAAATGAGAATTTGCGTACATACCATTAATTGAAGTTATGAAAGGGCATGCAATAATTGACTAATTCTTTTCTTAATTTTGAACAATTATCTATTCTGGTCATTCTATAGTTTGTGTCTTGAGAGGCGCGTGGAATTTGTTTGAATAATTTAGCGATTATATTGTGCCTAGAAAAACATTTCAATGCACAATGAAATTTAAGTGGCACCTACGCAATTTTCGAGAGGTTGTAGTGATCCGAAAAATGTATATATTACACTTTTGATGTTGTTTTTATCAGGTACGTGTAAATGTCAGATCAGTTGCAGTAATAAATTAAATAGAAGCGGCATTGACAAGTTATGAGGTAAAATAAATACTGTGAAGCTTAAATATGTGGGAGGATGAAACTTCTTCGGATTTTTCGATGGCCTGCTTTGATCCCTTCAAACGCATTTAAATTCAGCGAGGGGAGATATTCAATCTCAAAACGATTAGCCAAATTTTATAAAAGTGATGTGCTTAAATATCATCAAGTGATGATCGATCCGTTACGATTGAGTAACTGACATTTTATTGTTATTAAGATTTGCATTAAAAAAATCGGGCATGGAAGGTTATGGAAGATTTTGAATGAAAGGGAACATTATGGTGCATGCAGTTATGAATTAATTCGACATGGTCCTCCGGTGGATTTTTTTTATCCTTATACTAACTATGAATTCGGGCAGGCATCTTTTTCTAGCAATGTTTCGCCTTTCAGTTTTCCCGTACAAGTAATATGCCGAAAGGGCGCAGTAGCCGAGTGTTCAAATAAGGTTGCGAAAGCCAACGTCCGGAACGTACATTTTTCCGAGCAGATTGCGTGTTCTTGCTTCGAAAATAGTTTCGGCATTGTGTAATTTTCAAGTCTTCCTTGAGAGCATTATCACGAGTGGTGGAGCCGTGTTTCTCCATGAGCCGCGCTTATGCTCAGACTCTGGCGGAAATTCCGACCTTCGCGAGAGAGTGTTTCGCGTCAAGGACTCTCCGGAGTCCACCGCATCTCACGCCCTCGTCCCTTTGCAGTGCCCGTGTACGTCTGCGCGCCGTGCGGCATCAAGTTCAGCAGCGCGAGCACTCTGGAGGCCCACCAGACGTACTACTGCTCCCACCGCAACAGCGTGCTGGGCGGCGCAGTGGCGACCCCGGCGGCGGCCTCCGCGGCGGGGGGAGGGACGGGGGCCGCCACCGCGATCCCCGGGCTGTCCCCCGCGGGGGCGGCGCCCGCGTCCGCCGCCGGCACCCCTGGCCCCCCCACCACCCCGTCCTCCTCGTCCCGCCTCCCGCCCTCCTCCCCGTCATCCTCCACCTCGTCGTCCTCCTCGCACGCAACAATGGCGCAGGCGGACGCCCAGCAGATAAGATCCGTGGCAACGCCCTCCGGACCCATCAGGGGTAAGCTCTTCGCCCTTATTCTTCTTCTTCCTCCTCATCCCCCTCTTCTTCTCCCGCGGTTATTCCTTCCCTCTCCTCAGAATGAAAAAGGAGAAAATTGAAGGGGGAAAAGAGTGAAGAAAAACACCCTTCTCTGTTTCTTTGCTCACGCGAGTGTGTGTGTGTTTTCTCGCAAAATAAAGATAAATGAGTGAAGGGAGGCGAGGAGGAGAGAAACAAAAGAGGACTTCCTCGGCGTTCCTTTCCCGCTCGCCCCCGCCGCGTGGCTTGGCGTAGCGTGGATGGGGCGGTGGCGCTTCAGGGTGGAAATTCCCGACGCCTTTAAATAGAGAGTCGCCTCAGATGTTGTTGCTTCCTTTCTCCCCTGGAGTCACTCGCAGATTCGGGCGATTATTTTCATTCGTCCATGGATCCATCGTTCCCGAAGCCACCCCGGACTAGTTCATTATTTTTTGATCGTATCCTGAAAAAATTCTTATTATTTCGATGATATTGTCTTTAACCATCTGGCAATATGTGCAGGGTGCGAATTTTCGGATTTAAAATTAATGGTGACCTCATGTTCTTGCCTTTACCCTTTCTTGGCACTTTTCGCGATTTATTATAATAAATAATTATTTTTTGTAAATATTTATAATTAATGAATAACATGATTTATTACAAGCATTATTTGTGAAAATTGCGTAATTTATTCCTTTAAAAAGTTTGAGGTATGAGTCTTAGTGGAATGGTAGAAATGGCAAAATTCATTGAAGGAAATCTTATAATGCTTTAAATTGAAATAACTTCAGTCCAATATTTGATTGTTGATAATTAACTTATTCCTAAAACTCCAAACCTTAGTTTTTTTCTCTTAATTAGATATGCGTCTCAACTTCTACTACGTATACAGTTCAAATAAATTTCATTTCGTTTTATACTCCTTTCTTTACTCACGGTCTAGTAAGCGACGAAGTACAAAAAGTAACTATTTAATTATAATAAAAACATTTTCCAAGCCTAATATTTATAGGCTCATAAATGTGTGAATTGTAATTCAAATCTAACTTTGAAGTCAACAAGGATTCAAAATAATATAAGATCAAACTAAAATCCAAGATGGAACTAAGTAAAATCTAAGTTAACAATATATAATTTACCACGAGCATAGCGAAGCTACTTGACGTTGTGTACGAGGTTCTTTGGAAATGTTTAATGAGAGTGGGCGTGTAATCCATGGATGCTAACTTTTTTAAATTTTACCCTCACTTAGTCTTCATGCCATTCGCTAATTCACTGAGCTTGAAATAAAATGTCCATTCAGCTACAAGATATTACCTCAGGTGGCTTCGAAACAGTATGACAATATTTCTTCTCTCATTCCCGCGGCAGGTCGTGGCGGAGGAAGCGAGTCTGAGGATGGTCGTCCCTACTCCGCGGAGATGGGTGGCCCCGAAGACCGCCGATCCCCATCCTCCATCCCCGAAGACGGCTGCCCACCCACCAAAGTCCAGAGGACCAGCCGGCCTTTCTCCTGCCCCCACTGCTCCTACTCCGCGGACAAGAAGGTCAGCCTGAACCGCCATATGAGGATGCACGGGGGGGTCATAACTGTGTCCTCGTCCTCCTCCTCCTCGCCATCGCCCTCCTCCACCACACCCCCACCCCTCCACCCACCTCCTCCCTCCTCTGCACCCTCCGCTCAGCCCCCGATACCCAACGGGGGCGTCTCCACCCAGCTCCACCACCTTCTCCAGCAGGGGATAGTGGTGGTGCCTGGCGGGGGAAGTGGCGGACCCCGAGGGCCCGACACGCCCCCTGCCTCGTCCTCCTCTCCCACCGACCCGTCTCTGCCCCCGCCGCCCCCGCCCCTCGCCATGGACCGCTACTGCCAAGACTGCGACATCCGCTTCTCGTCTATTAAGACGTATCGGGCGCACAAGCAGCACTACTGCAGCACGAGACATGCCGGGGGCAAGCCCCAGGCGTCCCCCGGGGGGAGCGGGGCCGACGGCGCGACCCCACCGGCCATGGTCCCACCTGCGGCCTCCACCCCGGAGGAGAGGAGACTGTCCGGGGACGTTGGCGACCTCCGGAGTCCCGGGATACCAGGTTCGGCAGCCCCCGCGCCTTCGGGCCCCTCGCCATCCAGTCACCTCCCGCAAGTCAAGCAGCACCTCCTGCAGCCACCGTTCGTGGCTCTGCCTACCAGTCCCGTCCTCCTGGTCCCGTACGCATTCCTACAAAGCGCTAGTCTCGTCGTGGCTGGGACGCCGACACCCAAGGGTGCTTGCATCCTCTTACCCGACGGCTCCCTGAGGCCAATGTCGCCGCCGCCACCGCTTCCCGGGTCCATGGTGACTCCTGCGCCGTCTCCAGCGAAGCGACGGACACCACCGGCACCCGACCCTGTGCCCACTCAGGCCCCAGTCACTCCGCAGCCGGTAAGTAAGACAAAGCACTGATATGTGCTGAGAATGTGTCCCCATTCACTGTTTACAAATTAAAATTTTATTTTTAACAAACATCCGAGAAACTGCATATAAGAAACGTCATTTTTAAAATGGTTATTTAAAAGTTATGTTATACTTGTACTGAGTTAATTCAAGATGGCTAAAATTGAACAAGAGTAGGCGGAAAGTAATTGCGCGGGCAAATGTGCACCAATAGTCATAGATTACTGTCATTTATTGAGCAAATAATTTTAAACTGATCGCTGAGCAGTTTGCTCATAAAAAATGTATTTTACTCTTATACGTGCACTAGGTTGTACTTACTGCAGCTATAAACATAAAATAAAAAAATATTTTGACAACATTATAATTTTCTACGATGATTCTTTGGTGATTAAAAAGCAAAAATATCGATTGATTCCCTGAATTAAAGAAAAAGGTCAGAAACAAAATTATCAGAAATCCCTTATAGGCTAATAAGAACTATCATTCGCTACCTCAGGAGTTGTTCCAAGCTTTTGTCATTTTGAATCGAAGGATATTTTGTACTTATTACCAGTAGGTGTTTTTAAACTTTGAAGTGATAAAGCGTATAGGTATACGGTTATTATATATATATATATATATATATATATATATATACACACACACACAGTAATCGGTTTGGTACGTGATGATAGAGTTCACCCACTACTAAGCCCGAAGGCGTGTGAAATTCACATATCAGGGTAGGGGGGCAGTTCCTTTTCCGGTCAGGGGGCTCCTTTGGTGGGTTAAACAGCCCCCTGACACCATCTCTCGGCCAAAGAATCGAGGCACTTGGTTACATGAAAGACCGGCAGATCTCAGGGTAAATTACGTTTCCTCGATAGCTCAAGTGGTTAGAGCATCGGCCCGGCAAGTTGAAAGATCCGGTATTTAAGTTTCGGTCAAGTAAATATTTTTGCCCTTGTGATCTGCTCAATTCCGCCTTCCCCACCTGTACTGTGTTCGTCCTTTTTTGTGTTCCTATCCCTTTTCCTTATATCTATTTCCTTATGAATGAATTTTTGTTCCCCATATGGCGGGATTTCGTGTTTGAATATACATAAATAAATATATAAAAATATACATACCCACGCTATCAAGCTATGGGATTTTTCGAGTACCAGATCTTTCTGGAAACCATAACTAGGAAAGGAACCCCCTACCTCGATGTGTGAATTTCACACGCCGATGGGCTTGGTACTGGGTGAACTCCACCATCACCTACCAAACCGACCTTCCGGTTAATTACTGTGTTTATAATTTATGGTTACATGTATGTACATAATACATTTTTATATTCGATTATATATTACAGTAGATAATAATATAATATACACTATTCAATCAATGAGACAAACAGTCGTGAGTCTTCTCTCGAGTTTATGTTAAGCATGGAGAATATTGGCACAATGGTTTGCTCCCGAACTTTTCGTCGTCGTGAGTCAAGCCAGCGCTTACGGCAGATTCGTGCTCATTCGGCCGTTGATTTCTCCTCAGGTCACGCCGAAGCCAAAGGAGGAGAATTCTCAGGCCGCAAAGCCGCCACCCGGCTCCAGCCCGGCACCACTTGATCTTAGCTTCCGCCGCGACTCCAGTGAATCTCAGCCGTCAAGGACGGGCTCAGCGGCGTCAGCGCACAGTCAGCCTGCGAGGAGGTCATACCTCAAGCAGTCACCCCGGGAAGCGGAGGGTGTTGCGTCCTGGGAGGAGATGATGGCGGCTCAGGGAAGGAGGTCGTCGGAGTCGAAAGGCGGGCCGCACTCCCCGCCGTCCCTCCAGCCCGCGACGCCCCACCCCACCACCCCTGTGGACCACGCCCACTCGCCCGCCTCCTCCACGTCGTCGTCGGCCGCCTCCTCCTCACCCCCGTCTCCGGCCACGGGGACCGGAGGCCCCAAGGCGCGACCCTCCCGCCCTAACGGCATGTCCTCCTCCAAGGGACCCCAGGCCCCGCAGGCCCCGCCGCACCCCATGTTTCCGGCTACTCCGCCGCCGACACTCCCGCCGCACATCCAGCAGCAGATCCAACAGCTGCAGCAGTTCGGGAGCGCCGCCGGCATGGAAGGCCTCGGGATGGCCAACTTCCTGCTGGCGGCGTGCGCAGCCGCGGCTGCCGCAACGGCCGGCGGTGATGGAATGGCGAAGGCTGCGGCAGCGGCCAGCGCTGCGGCTCAGGTGAGACAGGGCATTTAATTTTCTGACCGCCCTTGGTTTCTTCCACCTTGATTTTCTCGACGAACCCTCATGTTCTAAAAGCAGACAAAGAATTTGCACCCGAGCTTTTTCATATCATTATTAGCCTTCTATCGAATCTTCTTTTGGCCTTCGTATTTTAAAGTTTAACATAGCCTTTCTCTTTCTGGAAAATCCCATAACCTTTGTTTTATTAATATTGATTGTTATCCTATATCTATCGCACTGATAGACATCAGTAAAATTAAATAAAAGTAAATTGAGGGTTTACTTTGGGATGGAATAGTTGCTTATGCTTGAAATTGAAAAAAAAACGGATATAATAAATGTTTATTTACTATTTTTCCTAATGTTATAATTTAATTAATCCCACCGAATATTTGACCTTCCTTTATTTTTCAATCCATTTTTGCTCGAATAACAGGGTAAAAGCTAAAAATCCTTTGTTCCCTCATTTATTTTGATGGTTGAAAAACATTAAATCCATTCTTTGCTTTATCTATTTCGTATTTTTTACTCATTTTAATTATTTTTTTGTTGGAAAATGAGCCAACAAAGCAGCTCACGCTGGCATGCTTAAGGGTAAATATTTTACAGGCATTACAACTTCTTTTCAAATTTGTCAAACGTCTTTCAGTGCACTATTTTCGTAAACATTTGATATAAATAAAAAAATGGGATATTACAATAATAATAACGTAATAGTTATGCACCATTTGCTGCCATTTATTGACTCTGCATTCATTCGACTTAAATGCTGATTATGTTCGCCAAATTACCAGGGACTGTGTTTATGCTGTCGTTGAATGCATTAAATAAAAAGGAATCAGGTTTACAACCGAATAGATTTCTTATACAATTTGCTTTCTACATTTGATTGAAGAAATGGATTGCCTTCAGAGGCGAGGTGCATAAATTATCCTCATAAGAGAAAAAAGATTTTATACTGGTATGATGAAACACGAGTGCTTTCTTCCCGTTCGTCTTTCACGTTTTCCGTTTCCTCGTCCACAGGGAGGTCTTCCTTTCCTCCTCACACCGGAGCTCGCCCTCCGAGTGTTCATGAGCAGCGCCGGCCTCCCGGAAGGGTTGATGCCGAGGGCACCCCCGCACCTCCCACCTCCCCAGCCCCCCATCCCGCCCCCCCAGCAGGCCCCTCCACCTCCCCCCAACGCAACCCCCCAGGTCCTCGTCAAGCAGGGAGTCTCCAAGTGCATAGAATGCAACATAGTATTCTGTCGGCACGAGAACTACCTCGCCCACAAGAGACACTACTGCGCCGCTCGGTTGGTGGAGGGGAGCGAGGATGGGTCCCCCGCGTCCGCCCCAGGGGGTCCCGGCGGCGCGTCGGGAGCTCCGGGCGCCCCGGGAGCTGAGGCGTCGGAGCACTCGACGCCTGAGCCCTCGTCGTCGGCGTCTCCGAGGGCGATGCCCTCGTCGCCGTCGCTCCCGCCGCAGCAGCCGCATGGCATCGCCCCGCCGCCCCCTCCTCCAAAGACCCTCCTGCAGTTCATCTGCGTGGCATGTGGCATCAAGTTCACGGCCTTCGACAACCTCCAGGCGCACCAGATGTACTACTGCCTCAAGAGGGATCAGGTGGCGGGGCCACAGAAGAACGCGATGGCGCCGGGGGACGTCCCCCCTCCCGTCGAGAGGGTGGTTAGGAAATGCCCAAAATGCAAGGTGAGGGAGAGGCGATTGGTGTCCGACCCCGGATGTTTCAACTGTTACGGTTTGCCACTGTTTGTCTCAAGAATGTTATATCATTTATCGGCTCATAGCTAATGCGTTAATGAAAAAAAATCGAAACTTATCTTCTCCCTGGAGATGGTCATAAGGCTTTCTTTAGGGGAGTTTGGGTCTCAGAGTATATGGTAAGACAAAAAGCTTTGGTAATAAACTCAAATAGGGACCTGTTCAAAATGTGTTCATTTCATTGAGTTCGTCTAATTTCAAACTTGCCGTGGTTTAATGGAACTCTTTTGAATAAATCGTAATGTAAGAACACACTAAAAAGAAATATATTAGTGTATACCTACGTACATGCACGTACATACGTGTACGTATACACGTAATTCAACCACATACGTACATAGATGGACTCATGCCTAGGTGTAGCACCACTTAAAATAGTGAGCACATTTCACATAACGAACTCCCTTGGTCAGGGAAACGCTATTGTCAGTTCACCAAGAAATCACAGACTAACTCTGAGCTCCATAAGTACTCCCGAAGAAAACTCGATTCCATATATCATGCGTAAATAAATCTTTGCTCTTGTAGCCTTTCAATCAGTATTCACTAAGTACTGCCTTTTAAAGGCGCTGCATTGGTTAACGATATGGAACACACAGTGACCGAACGTAAAACCCTCCTAATTTTGTCCCTTCAGCACACTCCCTTTTGAATGTATCATTTTAACGGAGTAATTCTGCGTTTCGCAGATCTCGGTGACGGAGGAAGCCCTCCTCTCCGGCCGGCATCAGTGCCCGGCCACCAACGGCGGCTCCTCGTCCGCCTTCCCGCCCGGTGGCACCACCGGTGGCTGGAAGTGCCCCTGCTGCGACGTCCTCAGTCCGACGGCCAGCGCCGCCCAGAGGCACGTGGAGACCCATGCCGGTGGCGCCGTCCGGGCCTTCCGCTGCACGTACTGCGGCTACAGGGGTAACACCCTCAGAGGCATGCGCACCCACATACGCGCCCACTTCGAGCAGAGGAACCGCGAGGCCCCCATGACGCCTCACTCCCCCGAGCTGCAAGAGGAGAACTTTATCGCGTGCATCCTGGAGGACGACTCGGAGGTGCCGCCCATGGTGCCCGTCGGCATTGGGGTGCCACCCGTCCTCGCCGCGCCCAGGTCCGCCACGCCCGCCACCGACTCGGACGACGGCCGAATGGACCCAGGGGCCGTCGGTGGAGAGAGAATGCACTATTGCGAGGTGTGCGGCTACTCGTCCACGTACAAGGGTAACGTGGTGCGGCACCTCAAGCTGGTGCACAAGTGCACACACCCCGGCGGTCCCACGGAGACAGGAGTCATGGGTCCCGGGGTGGCTATGGTGAAGAGCGAAGGCGGCGGAAACACCTCGTCGTCCTCCGCGCACTCCCTCCACTCCCCCGCCGGGACTCCGTCGCCCACCGGTGACGTGATGGTGAACGGGTACGGGAGCGGTGGAGGAGGTGGCGGAGGTCACCGGACAGAGGACGACGACGAGGACATGGAGGTGAGGGCGGAGTCCTTGGTCAAGGTGGAGATCACGGAGGTGGAGGACGAGGAGGCGGTGGAAGGTGGGTTCGGAAAGCGCAAGCCCAAGACTGAGGGCGGTAGCGAGGCGGAGGAGGAGAGAAGGGCCGAAGACGGTAACTCGAGGGACTCGTACGGCGGTCACGGGGGCAGGAGCCCTCCCGCGAGGGTCATCAAGAGGGAGGTCCTGTCCTCGGGCGAGGAAGGCAGTTCCGGCGGAGGTCGGTGCTCGTCCAAGACCCCGTCTGTCGAGGGGGACGTGAAGAAGGAAGCCGAGGATCTGACGGTGTCGAGGGGGGAAGATGAAGAGGAGGAGGACAAAGTGAAAGTGGATGATGGGGAGGTGAGAGCGGCGGGAGATGAGGGGGCGGAGTCGGACGGGTCAATGGCCGCCAGTAACTCCAACAGCTACTCCCACGCCTCGACGCAGCAGGCCATCCGGAAAACGGACCCCAAGTACTGCAGATCCTGCGACATCACCTTTAACTACCTGCCCACGTTCATAGCCCACAAGAAGTTCTACTGCTCGAGTCACCACCCGCCGGCGCAGAGGGGTGGGGGTTCGCCAGGGGCGTCCATCGCGAGGGCCAGGAGCGTGGAGGCCGCGGGGCACGGGGCGTCGGGGAACGGCAGAGCGGAGGCGGCGACCCCCGTGCAGTGAGGCTGGGATCAGCGAGCGAAGGCAATGCCGATGACTCCATGACTCCTTTGGTGCGTGATAAAGCAAATGGGGAAAGTGCAAGGGGAGGCTTCGGTCAGTGATCGTGCTGGAGTGCAATAAAACGAGGTGTAAGGCCTTGCGTGACTCGAGTCCCCCTACTCGTTCATACGAACTTTGATTGAAATGGTGCACTGCTCATTTTAGCACACTATTAAATGATGTGGCCATAAGGACTAGGCATTGACTTCCCCTGGTGGGTTAATTGCCATGTCCCATAAGGAAAAAATTTTGAAGGGACTCCTCGGATTTTTTTGTTCAAATTCTACAGACACTCGAACCATTAGTGCAAATCTATGTCCTGGTGCCAACGTTATAAGACAGTGTGATCGTCTCTTTGAGTGACTGAACAAATTTCCCATGATAGGAAAAAATCTTCCATTGTTATTATCATGAGTGTTCTGCTTTGCCAGGTTGTAGTCTTCAAGGAGGTATACAATTTCATTCCATGAGGTGTTTATGAGTGTAATAGCCTGTGGTTACCCCTCAGTAACATTAAAAGAACGTGTATTTTAGGTTTTTTGTTTTTAATACATTTCCAGTGCAGTGGTTTTTATCAATGTGTTCACTAGTTTTCTAGGAATTTTGATTTTTGGTCGAAGACCAAGTTATTATTTAAACATCAGGAATTGCATTTCTGTGGCTTCATGCATCACTCTATTCTGTGGTCATATCTCAAAGAAGCTGTCATACTTTTTTAATTAGTCCACTTAACAGTGATTATGAGGACGAAGTGGCAAGTTTTAACTTTGAAACTATTTTCCACTCTACGTAACGTGGATAAATATCAAGGCTATGATGGAGGTTACAAGTGCAGCAATCTCTCTTTTGTACAGTGGTTTCAAATAGTGAAAATTTTATGAAGATACTTCTTATTTATGCATGTAGGTATACAAAACTTTATACTACTTTGGCTACCACAGCTAAAATGGGCCAAATCAAATAATTTGTCACTATCTTCATCCTAGTAGAATTGGCCAGTGATAAAAATCTCATATTGAGGATGCATTTATTTAAAACGGTTATCTTTCAGGCAATATTTTAACACTTTTTACTGCTAAAACATGGCTTGATTAATATAATTTTGATTTCTCAGGATTGTTTGCTGGTAGTATTGTAAAAGTAATTGCAACTCCTTTCTTAATTGGATGTACCCAAGTACCAGTTGTAATACAGTACTCATGCCACAATTTCATCACTTATAAAATAATGATGATGAACACTTGTAAGCTGAAACATACCAACAAATATGCTGGAGAAATTGTAGTAACTATTTAATGTGCAATATAGAATTTTAACTGGTTAGCTATCATTTGCATCTATCTGCCTCGTATGGATCTTTTCATTTGTTTATTAGAAGTATAATTATGGCTCAAAATAAGAGTCATATAAATTCTCCTTTTCTCCTCTTTAACTATTCATTGTGGAAGCATGTCCATTCCATTTGTGAAATGGAATGTTTTAAGCAAAGAGTGGTGGAAAGGACATTTTGAAGAAGTTCAAGTAAGAAGCATGTATAGGAATGTGAAATAGGAAGCATTTTAAGTGTTGTTCGAATTTCAGTCAAATCAGAATTTATTAATAAAAAAAAGGTGGAAAAAATGAAAAAATAGTTTATTTGTACATGATCATGATCTGTTTATAGAGTCTATGTATGCTGAATGTACTGTAATATATGTATGTACCTACGCAGAGAGAGACCAATGTTATCAGTGTGATGTCTGAATATTAAACAATTAGACATTCTATTGAATATTAGATACTTTTATTGTGCCACTTACTCCAAAATCTTTTTTAATTGCTTTTTTATTATTTTCTCAGGTATTCAGTAGAAGACCTTGATTACCATTGAAAATGAAGTGTTTCAGTTTTTCCTCTTTTTTGCCCACAATTATGGTTCCCGTGATGAGACATAGTTATAATATACAATATGTATACATGTATGTTTGTAAACTGTTGGTGCTATGAAATTTGTCTCAAGCTGATTATGCTTGAAAGGAAAACCATTATCCACTTAACCTTTAATGTCTTATGTGGGCTATGAACTTATGACATATAAGTGGAGACATCTTTGCTGAGGACAATAAATTATTTATTTGTATCCCAAGATTTCCTGGTGAAGATATTATTTTCAATTACTTACTTTCCTAACAATCCTTAAAAAGGCAGTTATTACAAATGGAAAGATTAAACCAGTGATAAATATATAAATAAATGAGGCTATATTCAGTGAAAGCAGAGCAGTAGTTTACATTAGCCTCTTTTTAATGAATTCCTGTTTGGAGGTCTTGTATTAATGTCAAAAGACATCTTCCAAATATATATGAAATGAAACTCTAACATTGCCCCATTGATCGCTTAACACTGAAATATTAAAAAAATCATTATGTACTGTTCAATATAGCCGATATAACAACTGTGTAAATAAAATCTCATTCATCTCAGCTCAGTAGCTTAAAATATCTTGTTACAATATCAATTCAAAATTATTTGCAGCCAACATTTTCATCTCTATTCCATGATACATCCTTTGAATTCTTTCAACTCCACTTTCTTACATCTGTGGAATTTAACAAAGAATTTAAATGGTAAGGTCTCAGAATTGGTGTTGCCATATTTGAGCAACATAGTAATTAATTGTTGATTAGTGCTTCAAAACCTTACTAAATCTAAGGCACGTGCAAATACTTTCTCAAAGCTCGTGTTAACCTACTCTCTTCTGGTTAAATTGTAAAGACATCTCTTATGTAGAAAGAATTTGTTTGCAAGTAATGTCTACTCTAAAGTAAAAACGATCGACCTACTAGCTGAAGATATAGGGATGATGATTTGACACTAAAGTAGAAGTTTGGTGAAATTGTAAAGAAATGTTTAGAAATAAAATCAGGAAAACATTATTTCCATAAGCTTGTTTGTACAATGAAATTGAAAAATTCAACCTTCCTATCAAACTTCATTAATTAGTAAATTAAAAAGCCTCAATACAACTTATTGGTTGTTGTGGTTTTCCATCATTTATTATTTTCTTTGCAAGTCTGAATGTTTTCAATGCCCTAAGGATTAGTTTTTGCAGAAATACATTGTTGCAACAAATTTTAAATGTAAAACATGCATTCTAAAATTACCTCATTTATCCATTCCTCATTCTTTATTTATTGGTAACAGGATATTTGTAGAATTTTGCTATTAGCATACGTTTTAATGCCGTTTCAATATTTTTGTTACCGCTGCCCTAGTCTTCGGGAAAGAGGTAAGACTAAAGTGCTAAGTAAATCATATAGCGCTGTCTTGCAGTGAATATGACTGAAATTGATAAGGTGCGTTGCCGACCTGGCTTGGGAAACGGAAAAGTCGTTTCATATTTTTCCGTACAAAATCGGGATTTTAACAAATCCAAATGTTTTAATTTTACAAAAGTATCCTGGATCGCTAAGATTTAGTACAATTCTAATCAAGGATGAAAGAAAGGTAGAAAAGAGGACACAAATAAAGTCCCTATGGTTTTCTCAAGTTCTTTGCATGAAACGGAATACAAGTTCTTCAGTACATATATGTATTTTCTTTAACGAATCTATTGGGGCAAAATTGTGACCATGTATTCCTTTCTCCCACCTAGCCCCTTAGCATAGCTTTGGAGACAAAGTCAAACACCCACACCTAGGTGAAAGAAAACCCACCTCAGCAGGAATCGAACACGCAACCTCTGTAAAAATGGGCGAGGACGTTACCCCGCCACCACTGGTATAAAATACGACTGCTCAACAGCATAATGTGGTGCGGCTGGTGATATTGGTGAAATAATGAGTATATAGCCAAACGTTGTCATGCACAGTACAGGTAAGAATAAAAGAAGTATTTTAAAAAATTGGTCGCGAAATTCATAGCCAAAATTCATTCATGAAACATCTCTTAAACTTACAAAATGTGAAATACGTAATAGGAATCGCAGTCTCGACGAACTGAACAACTTTCGGAATTCGCCTCGAGTTTGAAATCGCGCGATCACAGCATGAAGATTATGTTGGCCATTTAGCCTTGCCATGGTACGAAAGCAAACATTTTCGTGGCCCATTGAATTCTTTAGGACAAAATATAAGCCATTACATTTTAACTGGTGCCGAATCTACTTTGGTACGATGCACACATACGTGTGTGTTCTTCTTTTTGACTCCTGTTGGAGTGCAGCGCTTGGGCGGTTTAAAACCAGATTTAAGGGAGCTCACCATGTAGCTGCTAGCTCAAGAGCTACGTTATTGTAAGAGGAAAGACTAGTAGCTAGAATAAAAATAAAATACAGAGTGACTCATCGGCGTACTGCTATTGGCTTAAAGGCATGGGCTATTTGACTCGGAAGCAATTCAAACTCTACTTCGCTTTCCAGAAGCTCTACCAGGCTTTATCAATCTGTTGGAAGTCGCATCTACGTCGTGCAAGCACAGTATACATCGTGAAAGCTGCAGATAGTGTGTCGCAAATGTATTCATTCGCCATGAACGCGGACCCAAATTTGTCGCGGTTATTTTTGGAGGAATTCTTTGATTGAGTTGGAACTGAAATAGTATCACTTGTGCTATGCCATCCTGCAGTACCTCAGGTTGGTTGGAAGTTGGGATGGGAATGAAAGACGGTTGGAGGAATGGAGACATAAGAGAATCCCAGTATCACCACGCGCATCACCCTGTTCCTAACGTTTGGACGCCAAGGTGTCTACAGTTGAATACTATTCCGGTCCAATCGTCTCCACACCGCACCTAATTGGATTGTTTGTATTGCTGTGTTGCATCGAATGGCGAGCAAGGACCAGTTTAGAAAGTCCATCAACACACTTGGAAGATTTACCGAGGCACCAATCTGGTGAGTACATTTAATTTGTTTGTCAAGAAATGAATTAATTCAGGAACTTTGAATTTTTATGGCCATAATTTGCAAAATGAAGGTTTAACTGTATACGCCTCACCATTCTTTCACCGCCGTCCCAAGGCCCACAACCCGGCCCGCGGGGAAACTTTCTGGAGGAGTAAAGACGATCTTAAATAGTAAACAGCCTACTGTTGTCTCGCGTTACCTCCTCTTCCGTAACTATTTTCGTGGAGTTTAACGACTTAAGAAACCGATCAAAAGTTTTTAAATTACTATTCCGGATATGGATAGCCTTGAAGTAAGCGTTCATCGGAAAACCAGTGGGTAGCTTAGCGAAGGGCATGAATGTCTTCCATTCGCAGAGAACTATGTCGTACCATTATCTCGGTCGTTCGTCCATTAAAACCTAAGGACATCCACTGCTAGTCTTCACTTGGCTAATGGAGATGGCCCCTCTAGCAGGATGTGACTGAAAGGTAAACTCAGTCCCCGTGGAGAGGGTATTAGTCAGTCGATTTATCTCATTCATTGGCCACTTTAAGAATTAAAATGATATTGGTTCTCCTTCAACAATAAATCGACAAGTGAGTAAATTGATATCTGCATAGACATTACTCAACAGATGAATGAAGTGAGCGTAACTAGTAAGGGAGCCATTATTGAATAACATCAGTCCCATCAAATCGACTAGATGCTCGCTTAAGAAGAGTTGACTGACGAATTTATCTGCGACTTTGTAGCCTTTCTACAAAGAATATTTAATTATCATTTGTCAGTATGTAGCGCGCGTATGACTGGAAACTATACCACATAAATGTATGTGAAATATAAATAATCGCGACATCGGTAATTGGGACATTTCCATATCATGGTGCATGATTGTAAGTCACTTTACTTGGTAACTTCATTTCAAATTAAGTTAACGGTTTCTCTGGATGGGCAAAGTTTTTTATCGACTTGGCGAACAATTTTTCAAGGAGTCCGAGTGAAATGCAATGAAATTTATTTATTTATGCATGCTATCTGATTTTGTGGTGACTCGAGAAAATAGTTGACTCATTTATTTTATATTTAAAAAATCTCCCAACGATTACCTCTTAATTAGTTTGCAAGTACAATAGCTTATATCATGGGGAATAGCGATTAAAAAATATATTGAATGCGCGCTTCCGTTTATTAACGGGAACAGATATAATGGCTGAAGAAGGTAAATGCTAAATTCTACTAGTTTCTCCTATAATTGTGATTATCATATTGCTGTAAAAGTTTTTCATTCCAAGTATTTGTACATCACCTCTGGATTCTTCCTCATTTTTTGTCAACACTTAACCTAATTACAGCTCTTGATTGGTATATATGTTTTAATTTTCCTTTATTGCCTATCCCTTTCATTTTTCCGTTCAAAGTTTAAATTCTATTTTCTTTTTATGAAATTAATGCTTACATAAGGAGCGATTTGGTAGTGTTGTTACCGTATGTAGGTAGTTTTAAGAAATTTATTTTAAGAAGCTATATATTTATTCATAGTAATGTAGTATCTGTATTTGTATTAGTATTTTTATTTGTATTAGTAGTATCTGTATTTGAGTGGTGCCTATAAATCGGTCGGAGAACCGGACGCGGTATGGCGTAGGCCAAGCGATTCGAATACCTGAACCACCACGAGAAAAGTGCCGTGGGTGTAAAGTGGAAATGCTTTCTGAAAAATCACAAATGATAAACTCGTATCTTATGGAACAGTAAAACTTTTATTTCCCTTCATTATTACGATTTTTAAATTTCTCCGCACTAAAAATTAAAACCTATGCAAGCTTACTAATAGTTGCCATATAACGATATCAACCACAACCTGGAGAAATGGCTGCTTGTAGAAAACTTAGCATTTTTTCAAGAATAAACTTGGCCGTGGAAGTGCACCTAGGCATATAACACACGATCGCTTTCCGAATCTACTTCAGAACTCATAGTTGTAATATCTTGAAGGCTAATGTCCAATGGAGTTTTTCAGCATTGGGAAGAAAATTAAATATAAATGGATGATATCACACATTTCAAGGTAATTTCATATTGATGAGAATTAGTTCCGGCAAAATTTGGGAAATTCATTAAGGACGCATACAGAAGAGTCGCTCAGTAAGATGCACAAAGAAGGAAATGGGTCTCGGGAATACTGTAGAGGTGTTAGGCAAATCAACTTCTCACCCTATTAAGAGGATCTTCCCTGGAACCATTTCACGTGGATGTTAGGAGTGGAACATCTGGGAATAGCTTCTTGAAGGTAACCGGTCAGTTTTTTCTCATTAAATAAAATTGTAGTTTTTATTGGCATTGGAGTGGAAAAATTGGCATGTAATATGCCAAGAAAAGATTTTCATACGAATCTGTCAGTCATTTTGTAATTGGATCATTATTGTCTATGTAATAATGCGTTTTAGACCAGATTTCTGATTGTAATTCCCACAATAATTCATGTGGATATGAGTTGAATCCTCTTCAGTTGGTACCACTGGAATTATCAAAGTCCATTTATTCCCCTGCGTTCCCATAAACTTGTCATGGAACGTAACAGTTTTAAAACTCACTTGTTCTCATTTTTGTTCCTTCATGCCTCATTTATTTTTATTGGAATAATAATAATACCACTTCTTTATTTTTATCCTGTGGTTTATATTGCTCTCATTTTTTATCAGTTGCCAATCAGTTGCCACTTTCTATAAAAAATAAAAAAAATATGTAACCCGATTTTTTCACTTATCATCGACATAGGTAAACTTTATAAATAAAGTGGTATTTTAAATACAAAAGCAATTTATTGCATTTTGAATTCAAGGGGTTATATTAAATTTACAAGGAATAAGACAGCACAAATTTGAAAAAATTATGAATCTTTTAATATACAAAAATTAATTTAAATAACTAGGTGATTTGGAGCTTACATTAAAGCACATATTTATACATTTTATTTTGTAATAATGAGGAGTGCCTCATTATCATCAAAAGTTTAAATTAGTGTTAATTACTTTCCACGATCTCTCGTACAATAAATATTAATCTTTGATTCTTCTAAGAGTTCAAAAAGTTTGATTTTTCAAAATAAAGTCATAAGCACAATTTCCATCTAGCAGAAGACTATAGCTCAGTCGTAGCAACACCCCAGTATGCCTGCATGCGATTTTCTGTCTCTCCGGTGGTGCTTTCATTGTCTTTATCCCAAGACCTTTCCGTATCGTTCATGCTGTCACCCCTCACATCAGAGCCCGACCGATGCTTTTCCCGCACGGCTTCGAAATCGAACCCAACGTGCCCGGGCAGCAGGCGTTGTAAACTTCCAAAGTAGGCGGCATTCGGACCACCTTGAATGGGAGGCGAGGCCACTTCCACCGGAGCATGACCCCTTCCGCTCCCTCCCCACTTGGTGCCGCTGCTGATGGAGCTCTTGCCCCAGCTGCGCCCGCCTTTGCCCGTGCCTCGCGCACTCGAGAACCGCCTGGACAAGAAGGGCGCCGGCGGGGGAGGAGGCCGGTACTGGGGAGGTCCAGAACCGTTGACGGTGCCGGTGGTGGTCCCATTTGAAGGAAAGCCTTCCGTCCAAGGCGCTCTTGACCTTCCCCTCACGATCCCCCGTGACAATGTGTCGAGTTCCTTGTCGAAGAGTAGCTGGGTATTCTGCTCCAGCATGTACTCCCAGCACTTGAACCTCTCGTCCACGCCACCCACCTGGCTTCCTTCCTCACTCGGGCTCTTCTCCCGTCCCCCAATGACGCTGTAGTCATCCGACATCACTAAGGCTGGCATGGCACTAACTTTGTGAAGCCCCTTCTCCCTCATCAGAACGGATTCCGTCCCGACGCAAACGTCCCACGCCCCAGGTATCCGTCTGAGTTTCGAAACTTCCCCGTTCCTGGCCTGCTCTTCCCAGAAATTTTCTTTCATCGTGCACCTGCTGAAGCCGCTGTCGGAATTGTCTTGGCTAGACTTTTCCTCGAGCTCATTTTTGTCCTTCACCACTGTACTCGGTGCGTCGTCACTCTGTCCGCTGGGGGAAGAGCGTTCAGGTAAATTTTTACTGGGAACCTCATGCTCATCGATGCAAATTTCACTGGCCATGTGGATCTTCTTCTGACTGCATTCCTGGAATGATTCTTTACTACCCCCGCAGGTTTCATTCTGCTGGTTGCTTTTGCATTCTATCGATTTCACCTTGCATTCGCTTTGTACTTTGAAGTGGTTAATACCATTACTGACTGATACTGACTTCATACCATTTTCAGTCGTGCACACTGCTCGCTCTTCTGGCATTCCTGTACACCATCGGCGGTGGCAAACATGAGGCAGGCACAAGTGGCACTCCTCCCTCTCTCCCTCGTTAGCCCACGTACAGTGACAACAACAGTGGCGTATGCACGGATGATGTGACCGCAACTCTTCCTTTAACTCCTTCATCAGAAGATCTGTCGTTCCATTTCGCTGAATGATCCTCAAGGACTTTCTCAGAGCATCTTGTGAAACATCTTTATCACTCTTCTTGTCCTGCGAAATGGATAAATTCCTAGTTATACTATCTCCAGTTATAAATCAAATGGAGTTTTTAAAGTTATGAATTAACTTTGATGGAATAAAACTAAAGGAATTAAATGACTAACCTGTGAGCCAAAGAGATGCACCACAGCTATGCTTAAATTCCCAGTGTTACCATAGCCTTGAGCTAGATCCTGAAGCCTTTTAGCCGCAAGCATTTCATCAATACCTCCTGAATTTGGTTTTAGCATCACTTGAGCTTCACATGCAGCTTCATTTTGTTGCACAGATGACCAAAATCTAAGTAATTGATCACATAAAAAATTAAATATTTTTTAAATAAAATTCCCAATAAATAATTTCTAATTTTAAGATTATATTGGACAATTAAAATTTATGGAAGATATACACTCTAAAGACTGAGGATTTAATATTGGTAGTTTTATAAGCATTCCATTTTCAAATTCAAGATTTTGTTTTTTCATAACTTGCTGAACAGAGACTAAATAAACAGGGGAAAATATCTTCTCGAGTTATCTGAATGCATTTTTTCCAAACAATGCATGTGCTGATTTCAGCTGAGAGTAAAAAGAGGAACTAGTCCACTGTTTTTTATATGAATGATGAATATGATATATTAATTAGCTCAGTGTGGCAAAAAACAAGCTCAAATAAAAGCAAACTTTGGTGTTAATTATATTCTGAAGGCTCATAACATTAATTGATATGAACATTCCGTTAGAACTTTTGGAGCTTACCATGATTCAAACTCATAAGTTAGTGTATTTTTTTAAAACAATGTTTGCAAGTAATTTATCATTTATGTTATGAAAAACCCATAATATTAAGATTTATATTAAAATTAATCTTTTAATTTCATGAGATAAGACAATGATTTATATATATATACAATATATATAACCATAAACACAGTAATATCCCAAAACGTTGGTTTAGTAGGTGATGGCAGAGTTTACCCAGTGCTAAGCTCGACAGCAAGTGAATATTCACACATCAGAGTAGGGGGGGGGGGGCAGTTATGGTTTCCCAGGAAGATCTGGTACCCGAAAAATCACATAGCTTGGGTAGAGCTGCAGGTGCCCAGAGTGCCTTACCCAGGACCCTCCAGTCAGTAGTCCAATGCTCTACCCCCTGGACTACTGCAACTCGCACATGTACATATTTTTATATACACACATTCAAATATGAAATCCTGCCATAAGGCAAACAAACATTCATTCACACATAGAAATTGATATAAGAAAAGGGGATAGGAAAACACAGAAAAGACGAACACAGGAGAGGTGGGGAAGGCGGATTTGAGCAGATCACATATGTAAAAATATTTCCTTAATATAATATATAGAAAAAAATAGAGAGAGAGAGAGAAAGAGACTGAATTTAACTTACATTTTATTGGCTATTATGATACAGAGGTCTTTTTCTGATGTTAGATCAACTTCAGCAACATGAGGATCAGGCACCACTTGTGGAAAAGATGCACTCATACCTAAAGCATGTTGATCCTGATTTTCATTTTTGCTTTGATATTTTTTTTCCTCCTGTAAGAATAATAGGAAAGAAAAATCCATTTTGCCAACAATTGTCTATGAATCTCTCAGTTCAAAATTACACCGGAAGTTGAGCAAAATAAAATGTTGAATTATATTTTTCCCTTAGCCTAAACCTTTCATTCAAAAAGGTAGCATGCTCAGTCTCCATCCAAAACCTACCTAAAATGGTAAAATAACAATAATAATAATCTGATTTCTCTGAAAATCATGTATGTAGTTTGGGTGAATCTATGGTTTTCCATAGTCACCACCTTATTTTGAACTGAGGACCTTAATATGCATAAACAATTGCTTCACCCACTAAACTACCATATTGTTTATGTGTGTATTAAATCTAAATGTTAAATCAAATGCTAAAAAATTAACAAAATCAGGTCAATTTAAATGCAAATTAACCTCGAATTCTAGAAAGAAAATACATTTCAAAATTTTCTTAAGAAAACTCCATGATTTTTGTGCTCAAAGATTTTATCTTTCATGTATAGGGTACCATGTGAACCCTAGGCAGCATCACTAGTCCTCATTCAATGGAGTGCACTAGAAATAGGTACAAAGTGACTTTGTAGTCTAAAAGATTATTTTGTTACAATGAAAAAGTTGACTTCGTAATTGCCAAATCTTAAGTAAAGTTTCTTGTGTGCATATGAAAAAACTGTCATTGTTGCTCTAAGTTATAAAAGTAAGTTGCTCTAAGTAATTCAGTTAGATACCAAAAATTAACTTCATAGTAACATTAACTCCTTGTAAATAATTCCTAACCCTAAAGATATTGCACTTTGATGATATCTGGTAACTGTAGTATTGTCACTTAGTCAGTGTAACAGTCACTTAGTAACTAGAAGAATGGAGGTGCTCCACTATACTCCAATTTTAAGATTAATTAGAAGCCACTTTGAACTCAGAAGATATTGACTACAGAGGTAAATGAACTCTTAGCTGTTTTCTAAAGTGAACAGTTTTGGACAGAATGTGAGCTCTACCCATTCTTATATTTAACATGCTATCAATATAAATTGTAATACTGGTTTAAAATCAAAATTTGACATAACATACCATAAAAATGTTATTTATACAGGCTTTCTAACATCAAGTCAGTCGTTACCATCACTTCCAATTGCTTAACAAAAGATAACTACCTAGAAAATTGAAGTTATATTTTACCTGCTCATTCTCATTGTCCAAGTCATCTTCCAAGGACCTAAATGGAGCAGTAAGTGGAAATATTGAACCATCCTTTCTGCAAAGAACTGCTCCAACTCTCCCTACACTTGCCACTCTTAAAATGTACTGCTGATGTGGAACATCACCATTGGTCACTACTGTGTTGTTACTTCCTGCTTTGCTAACTGAATTGCAAGATGCTGATTTGGCTGTGACGTGGCAAAGAATGGCACATGCCCCAAACTTTTGGCCCTTTTCCTTCAACTCCCTGTAAATATTTGTTCAAAAAAAAGGTGAAAACGTTTTATTAAACAAGGTGAGCCAATCAAAATTTTACAAGTCATAATTATATTTTCTTGGATGTCCTCATCCTAACAAAATTACACAGAGACTAATTATTAAAAAAACTGCTGGAAATACAGTAACAGTAACTTTAGCTGAGTCACTTTCTGCTTTATGCTCAAGTGTGAGAAATTTCAAGTTCAAAATTATTCATCTCAACTGGGATTCAAAGCAAAAATTTCTCATTTTCCCGGAAGTGCAGTACCAGTTAAGCTATTGAGGCATAATTTTTTATGTGAATTTCTAAAGGCAAAAGTAGCCAGATGTTTTGACAAATTGGGTAACTGTGCTGAATTCAGGATAAAATGAATTGGCATTGAGCAGAATCAACAATTTCACCGGATTTGTTACTTTCAGTGAGGTTATTAAGTCCCCTGAACAGATAGATAGTTAGGTATCTAGCCTAAAAATAACCTAAGCTGACCCCTAAATGTCAGGATGAATGCAAAAGATTTAAGCTGATCTTCACAGGGTTGTAAAACATTGTTTCAAAAACGTGGACTGAAGTTGCCACCAACTCACCAGTGTACACTATGAAATTAAAACTAACTGGAAACTATTCATGTTTTTCATTTAAAAAAATAATGATTTAACATCGTCATTAATGTAAGGAATGTAGAATTTTGGATGTTTTCATGAAGGAAATTAAACAGAAACTTTCACAGGCTACCTTGCATACCTTCCAATGCTTGAAACCATCCTCCTCTCCTTACCAAAAGTTTGGGATCATGATTCCCATGCTAGATCCTTGATGTGGAAAAATTAAATTTATCTATTGGCCACAGGAGAATACAGTATGTTCTCCTGTATTTCTAAGTCTGAATTAACAAGTATTAAAGATATTGTATGTTCTGTTGTAAGCTTCTCAAAAATTGTTTCCTGATATGAAAAGTCTAATTATGCTACTGCTGGTGGTCCCTGTGACATCATCAATGGCTGGAAGATCATTATCAGTTTTTAAGAGAACTATCTATAGAATACAATGCACTGGAGAAGGCTGAATCATCTTACGCTTCTAAATTGGTAAAAAGACTGCAGAAAGAGATTTAATATTCTGTATTTAATGAACAAGTTCATCCAAGGCAATTCTTTTCATAAGACTGTATTTGTAAAAGAGTCAGGTGAATGGTTATCACCATTTCTTAACCTAAACTTAGTGATAAAATCACTATCAAGCTATCAATGTCAATGAAGCATAGTGGCAAAACAAGAATGATAGCATTGAAGGAAATCAAGCTGATGTAATATAACCCACAAAACACAAATCTCATTATCAATTATATGAGTGTTAGAACTGTACTATGTTAAAATGTGGTAATTAGATTCAGTGTTTTTACATAAATGAAAATAAACGGCCATAATAGTGTTTACATTTTCATGAAATGGTAATATATAGCCCAAAAAGAGAACCTTTTCTCTCATACTTCTTCTACATGTATATTTTTATTTGTATATATATATATATATATATATATATGTTTCCTTATTAGCTTTGGTGGTAGAGCATCTGCCCGGCAAGTGGAAGGCCCGTGGTTCAAATCCCTGATAAGGAAATATTTTTACCTTCGTGATCTGCTCAAAAAACCGCCTTCCCCACATGTCCTGTGTTCGCCTTTTGTGTGTTTTCCTATCCCCTTTCCTTATACCTATTTCTATGTTTGAATGAATATTTGTGCGCCGTATGGCGGGATTTTCAAGTTTGAATATATATATATATTTTTTTTTTTTAGGTAATCTACCGGTTAAGGTAGGTTTTTGGATGGACACAACTATCAAATAAACATTTTGTGACTCCCCACCTAGCAAACTAATCTATATCAGGTCCCTCTTCATCTCGGTGTACTTCTTTCCTCTCTTCATCCCGTCCAACATCCCTATCCTGTTCCTGCCCTTACCTCGCTTGCCCAACATTCTCCCCTCTATTACCAAGAAGAAGTTAATAAATTTATATCCAATAATTAACAGTTGCCCCATAAAAGAACTAAAGGTAACAAAGTTTTTAGGTATTTGGATTGACTCTAATCTTTCATGGGAGGAACATATTAATAATTTATCTCAAAAACTGGCACAAATCTGTTATGCATTCCGTGTACTTAAGGAAATCATTTGTATTCAGGCATTGAGGACTATATGTTTTGGCTATGTGCAGTCACTTCTCCATTATGGTATTCCCTTTTGGGGCTCCTCTATCTTCCTTCCAAAATTATTTAAAATGCAAAAAAAGATTATTCGCATAATAACTAATTCTAATAATAGAGCTCCCAGTAAACCTATTTTTGAAAAACTAGAAAACTTACCTCTTCCTTGTCTATACATTCTTGAAACAGTGTCTCTTAATAACAAAAATCAGAACATATTTATTAAAAACTGTGACCTTCATAGTCATAATACGAGAAGCCAAAATGCATTCCATGTAAGTCAGCACAGAGTAAATAAAACGATTAAAGGAATAGATCATCAGGGAATACTTATGTACAATAAATTGCCTGCTTATATTAAAAATATCAAAAGTTCCTTTAAATTTAAGTGTGCTGTGAAAAAACTACTTTCATGTAAATTATTTTATAGTGTAGATGATTTCTTATGCATACCATTTCAAATGTATAACTGAAATGTGTTAATTCCAAAAAGTTGTAAATTGTATGTATTGTACTTGCATATTGTTTTGATTTTGCATAATGTTTTTACTGAAATGAAGTGTAAAACATGTTTTGACAAAGCCATGCATAATTCTATGCTTATGGTGAATGAATAAATTACAATTACAATTACCCTCTTCAACATTCCACTACCGCTCAATATGCCTTTCATCCATTTTTCCTGCCTCCATAGGATTTCTCTCAACAAACCCCTCTCCTCCCCCACCATTTCTAGTACTTCCTCATTTGTTTTCCTTTCGGTCCACTTCACCTTCTCCATTCTTCTCCACACCCACATTTCAAAAGCCTCCAATCTACGTCTATCCTCCTGCTTCAGCGACCACGTTCCCGCGCCGTACATAGCTATGCTCCATATCAGAGTTTTTACGAGTCTTGTCTTAACATCCCTACTCAACGTCCCCATCATCAACTCCCTCCTCCTTGAGAAAGCCTCCTTGCCTAGCGCAATTCTTCTCCTTACGTCCCTACCACTTTGACCGTATTGGTCCAAAACACTTCCGAGATATGTAAACTGTTCTACCTGCTCTATTTTTTCCCCGCCTATTTTAATATTTAGCTTAGCCTTTTTCTTTCTGGAAAATCGCATAACCTTTGTTTTATTAATATTGATTCTCATCCCATATTTATCGCACTGAACCTCCAATTCACTCAACAATGCTTGCAACCCCTCGGCTGACTGAGCAACTAATGCTTGGTCATCAGCAAACCTAACCGATTTTACGAATTCCCCTCCGACTTTCATTCCTACCTCCAGTTCTTCCCATGCCTCTTTAATCATTTCCTCTGCATATACGTTGAACAGTACCGGTGACAATGGGCAACCCTGCCTTACACCTCTTCCTAACACTGCCCATCCGGACTCTCCGTTCCCCACTCGCACCTGAGCAGTCTGAGACATGTGCAGGTTGCGGATCAGTCTCCTGTCCCTCCAATCCATTCCTATTTTCTGCAATACACGCATTAATTTTTCCCAGTTCACTCTATCAAACGCTTTTTCGAAATCTACAAAACAGGCAAAAACGTCCTGGTTGTATTCTATATTCCTCTCAACTAGTGATCTCATTACTGCAATGGCATCACGCGTACCTCTTCCTTTCCTGAACCCAAACTGATCATCCCCTAAGTAATCATTTGCCTTACTCTCTATCCTTTTGTTGATGATCCTGAGAATAACTTTAGCTGCGTGGGATATCAAACTTATTGTTCTGTAATCCTCACATGACGAAGCCTTTGCCTTTTTTGGAATAGGAACTAACACCGATCTCACAAAATCTTCCGGCCAGATTCCTTCCTCATAGATACTACGAATCAGTCCATATATGGCCTTCTTCCCACCTTTCCCTAACCATTTCAACATTTCTACAGGAATATTGTCCACCCCCACGGCCTTATTTGCTTTCATCTCCTTTAATGCCCTTTCTATTTCATCGTCGAGTATGCCTGGACCTAAGCTATCTTCTTCTACGTCATGTTCCTTTTCTATGTCTAACTTTGTCGGCCTAAGTTCTTTACCATACAGTGTTTCTATATATTCCTTCCATCTCTCTTGGATTTTTCCTGGTTCAACTATTATCTTACCCCATTTATCTTTAACTCTTAGCACAGATCTTGCCTTCTTACTTCCCGATAATAACTTAACCTTGCTGTATAGAGCACCAATTTCACCCTTCTTCTGTAAACTTTCCATATCCTCGCATTGCGTTTTCCACCATTCTTCTTTTGCTTTATTTGTGGCCCTTCTCAATTTATTGTTTAACTCTTTGTACTTCATTTTGCCTAACTCTGTGTTTACATTTTTCCATCTTCTATATATATATATATATATATGAAAAAATAAAAATTTATATTAAATATAATATGTTAATATATAATAAAATAAATATAAATTTAGTCTACATCCAGTTTTTCCCTTCAAAGTACTCTCCATTCATTACTACTTATTCTATCTTCGTTTTCACTGTTTAAAGCCCCTTGGAAGTCATCGGCAGTTAGGTTTTTCAGTTTTCTCATTGTTTCTTGCTTTATTGTGTCCACATCTTCCCAGTGATGTCCCCTCATCACATTTTTGCATTTTGGGAATAGAAAAAAGTCGCAGGGGGCGAGATCTGGTGAGTAAGGAGGATGATCAAGGATGGTGATTGAATTTTTTGCCAGAAACTGGCAAACAATCAATGATGAATGTGCAGGTGTATGGTCATGGTGAAGGATCCATCCACCATGTTCGGTTAAAATAGTGTCCACTGTTGATTTTCGTGAATTCAGTTCATCGGCTTCAATTGGGACAGTTGTTTTGACGATCAGTAAGGACAAGGGGTTGTACACAATCAATTTTGTTGTCAAAACAGGGGGTTAAAGGTTGTCCCGGCCTTGTATCATCTGATGGCATTTTGTTGGCCATCTTTAAAACGCTTAATTTACTTGAAAACGGAGGTTTTCTTCAGAACATTATCACCGTAAACAGCTGTCAAAATTTCAGTAATTTTTCAATAATTTACTGCACTTCACCAAGAAACTTGATGCTGATTCGTTGTTCCATGATTTTATCAATTTCCATTTTTGACATACAGTAAAAACAAGGACAACAGAAACTAACATAACTGGCACCATACGAACAGCTCGACAATCCACCAAGCACAGACAGCTCATTGGGTCTCAGACAACTAGCGTCACTAGTTGGCGGGGCTATAATCCACATCATGGCCGCCAGATTGCACCAGTTCGCGTATTTATTGGACAGACCTCGCACATCTATTGGATTCTAAATAATCATTTGATTAGTCATTGTTTTTAATTAAATTATTTCAATGTTCCTCATTTGGTTATTTTGTTTTATGATTTTGATTATTATTTTAAAGCTATCGATTGGGGGGCATTGAGTATAGGTTAATGGACCAAGGGGGTGGTGGCTTGAAAAAGTTTGGAAAGCACTGCTGTAGATGGTTAGAGGGTCACCTTGTAAAACAGATAAAGGGAGGGTATGCAGCGCTGTTGTTAATGATATTGGAAAGGAATATGGGAGAGTTTGATGGAGTGCAGAATTGAAGACAATGTCAGACTATTTCTTCAATTCTTGGATTGGGAAGAAAATTTGGTAACAATTCCCAATTCCTAAATTGTCTCATATAAGGCCTTAATGTAGCAAATGACAAAGTTTGAAGAGCTATTGTATCCATCCTTGACACAATGACTGGACCAAGACATCTAATCACCCCTGAAATTAATGCTGTAAGCCAGCAATTCTTGGTGATAAACATGAAATTAGACTTTGGATGATGGGGGAATATCACTGCCAAACCACACCCTTGTGTCTATGCAATTGGCCTGCCAGGCACATTACATGTGATTTAGAAATACTACATACCTATGATAGTATTATCAATAAATTAAATATTTTGACAAATTTCTTATGTCTCTATTTTCTGAGGACTAAAAACAGTAAAAATGCCATAAGAAAATTTTGTAAAAAATATTTTTTGAAACGACATTCTCTATGCATGAACTATTGCAATTGGTTATCTACCAAGATAAACCATGGATCATAAAATTTTCTTTAGCAGTTTCTCATGTTAGATTTTTCCAAAAAATGTGTCAGCTACTGCAAGAGATAACTATTATTTGAATTCAGATGGAAGAGACCAGGAAATAACCTCAATGAATGGGAGCATAAACTCATGAAAAAGAGGAATATTTTCCATAAAGTTTTTCCTTTGCTGGAGGGCAATAAGTTACAGACTTTGGGCATTCATATTGATGAATTTGATGTTGAAAATAATAAGCAATGAACAATTTTTTTAGTAGTAAGTGTAACTCGATTATTTCTTGTGTAATCCCCACTCATTTGAGAAGCACAAAGTGAGTTCAAAAAGAAGGAAAAATGTGAGAGAAGTCTGTATTTTTTGCATTTAGCCCATGGTTAATATATGACAGTGCTGGTTCCTCAATTTTTGCTAGGGAAAATTCACCAATTTTAAACTTGCCTGTGAGCAGAAAGTAGAGTATATTTCATATAGTCTGTGGCAGTCTCCTTAACAGTTCTCTCTTCAAGAAGAATTCTTGGAACCACAGATGCTAGCAGTGAAGCAGTTTCTGCCCCTCCTTCATTTCCCTCTTTGACACTTCCTCCATCAAACAGACCAAACAGGCCCTCTGTGTTGCAAAATGCTGGCAGTCGTATCTGGGTTGTGTAGAGCCTAATGAAATATTTTTATTCATCAGATAACATTAACAGATGGCATATGGACAAACTCACATATAATAATTCATGCCTAATACTTGTCCATAGAGTTGAAAAGTAGTTTATTTGACAAGTAAGGTCATCCACTAAAATTTAAATAAATCCTTATATTAGATGCTTATGTTGGAATAAGGTAATGGCAGGTAAAGGCAGGATGTATTTTTAATTTACATTGGGATTCAGAATTCTAATGCTCCTTGAAAGTTGAATGAATGGATGTACATATATTGATATGCTACAGACTAAGACTTTCATTCCTGATATTAATATCAATGTGCTAGAATTAAAATTCATCAAAGTAACAGGACAGTGTTAATTTTAAGAGTTATTGAAAAGAGCACATTTTTCATGAAATAATTTTTATCATTTAAAAATAAATTTATTTGTGCTTTCAATTCAAACACTAGTTCTTCACCTATCAAGGTTTCCTGGAGTTTCTGAGAACCCAACTTTCCATGGAGGCCCAATATGAGATCTTTCTTCATTGCCTTCATCAATTGTCTGATATGATTCTCCAGCTTCGTGATATGGAGTGGAAGGCAAAGAGGTTCGATTATTACCAGACACATCCACTAGACTCATCCTCCTTTGTGACCTATCAATGAAAAGATATTAGGTGCAATCAGAAACTCTTCTCCCATTAGAATCAGATTAGGATCTTGGGCATCATAAATGTAATAAAACCAAAGTTAAAAGAAACACAACTCAATCCCTCAATCATCATCAAAGCTATTTGTAATAGAAATATAGTGAAACTAAAATCAAAGAGGATTGTTCTTTTAACTTCCATTATCTGTAAAAGATTGAGATCCATGGAATTTTCATGATAAAAATGTTCTCAAAGCCCAAATATAAAGTTTTAAAATGTCTCCTATTGTCAGAAAAATTAAAATTTAACAGCCAGGAGTTTGAAAAAAATGACCATAATACACTAAGTAAACTCTTACAATTGTAATTTCAGTTGCTAAAGATTAACTATGAACAATAATCCAAAATTCTCTTAATTGTTCAAGTATGAACTACAAAAACCTGCATTAAAAGATTTTTTTTAATCTTGTATACCAATGAAATACCACTTAAAGAATATTTTAATAAACATGCAGTATGTTTTTTTGTTGACATAGATTTGTGACATACCATATATAATTCATTTTCATTGTTCATTTTACTTATTATTTATCACAATTGAATTAAATACTGCATTTATGTACATGTAAATTAGGGAATGTGATCATACCTGTATGAATTAAACTGACTTGGATCCACGTGAAGGCGGGGATTCCCAGAGAGATCAAGAAAAGACAACCGTTGTGGTACTAGATCTCCAAGGTTCACTCTTTCCAATTGGTTATGCGATAAATCAAGAACCTAAATTGTTTTTACAAAATAATTGCTATTAATGTGATTAATAAGATGTTTTTAAAAAAAGTTGAATTTCAAAATTAGATACATACTCATACATATTTTATCTCAATGAGAGTTAGCCAGAATTTAATTACATATGTACTTTAGTTTTGCCTTTGAGTTATTGAACCTCATCAAATTAGTCAAAAGCATGCATGATGTTGCTTGAAAATTTCAGCATTAAAATTATGTTTTTAATAGGAATTTTGACAATTGCTTTTTCACATCAATGCATAAATGAGATTCCCTCCATTTAATAGGAGGACAAATTTGCATAGCTATAAACACTTCACTGTGGGAAATTATTCTTTTTTTATGTGCAAATATTAAAAAAATTGCTAACAAAGAGGAATTTTTAAGGACTTACTCTGAGGCTATTCAACCTGCTTAAACCTTTTGGAGGTTGCTGTAATTTATTGGAGTGAGCTCTAAGGGTTCTTAATTTTTTAAGTTGACCTATTGAATCTGGCAAAATGCTAAGGGTGTTCCCAGATACCACCAATTCTTCCAAATCAGTCCACATCTCCACACACCTGAAATAGAAAAATGTTGTTTGATAATTGTAAAAGCTTCCAGCAAAGATCTAGGTAATATGTATTCACATAAATACTTGTATATAATACATCCTGATACATTTCAAGGTTTGACATAATTGGGATCAGAGTGGAGTATAACTCTTTCTGATATACTCTTACTATTGCTGATTTTCACATGAATTTCTTTGGAAGATAAGCTATGAGCACAAAAAAAGCCAAAGGAAATGAAACGTTACAAGGAAGATCTCATATGAAATCGGAAGGGGAATTCAAGAAGAGAACTTATAGTGAAAAAAATTACTATTGCAGATGTGAAAAATGTTTCTCATAATCAATCAAACAAACTTCAAGCAGTAAACCACACCAAAAAATGATTGTATTTTATGGTTATTCAATAAATGTAATAGGTACCACTTTTCTTTTATTAAAAACAACTAAAAATCACTAGGATCAGGATAAACAAGTAGTAGTATACACATAGACCTAGGCATTTCTTTCAAATACATATGTAAATCTGTTTTCTCCTTTGAAACATCATCATTCATAAATTGAGAATACAATTTTTTTAAACCTTTGTTTTTCCTACCAGTAATGTATTCAATGGATAATATGTATCTCTTCTGAAAGCATTTCCTTGGGTTTTTTGATTGCATATTTTTAATTATTCGTATCGATTTCTTTCATAGAATAACCCGTGTACATCTGGTAAACTTCTAGAAGATTGAAAGCCTCTAATCCTTTCAATGGCTTAAATCTTTCAAGAGATTACTTTGGAAAACAAATTATTTCACAAATTAATAATTGTGTGATGTGATTTCTGGACGAATATGGAAAAAAATTCATTATGGATAAATATTTATACTTGGGATTTGGAAAGAAAATTTACCATTACAACTTACTGTCCAATGTTCACATGCTTATTCATAAATTAATATGCCACGCTCCATTGAATTCAGCCTGAAATGGCCTAAGAATTAAGCACAAAAAGCCTCTAAATATAATGCATTGATTACTGATCATTTGTATATGATCTAAGATAATATTTATGTCGCAGGTGTGGAAGTTGATCTTTCTCATTTTGCCATTTCTTATTTCCATTCAAAATAGTTCAATGGATCTTACTTTTCTGGTACTGTTGTGAGAGAGTTGTAAGCCAAATGAAGAACAGTTAGTGCTGTGAGCTCAGAAAGTGCTTCCCAAATTGCATCAGTCAAATTATTCCCAGTCAGTCGTAATGACAGTAATGGGCTGCTCCATGGGAGGAGTCCATCAGATCCTAGGACAAGAGGTGGTAATCCTCCTGTGAGTTTGTTGTTTGACAGATTAATGACTTGCAGGCTGAAATGGAAATTTCATTCTTAATTAACGATTTACAATATCTTTAAATTATGCATATTGGCCAATTAAGAAAGGAATTTTAACTTGAATGGAGTTCAAGTATTATAATTTTCATCTACCTGAATTAGCATATTTTATTGCTCTCCATTAACCAATGAACAAACCTTGGTGAAGAAAGAAATCCTTCGTGTAAGCAATTAATTTTGTTGGCATGCAGATGAAGCTCTGTAAGATTAGGAGCCACATGGAGCCGATGTGGAAGGGTTTCCAGATGATTATGAGATGCATCTAAAAAATTCAAATGCCGAAATCTCTCCCAGGGCCAATCCGGTAGACTTTGTAGGTCATTTCTGAAAAGAATATATTCAAATAAATTCAAGTAATGCAAATAGCTAATGCTTAAATAAATTAAATTATTGTTATCCTATAGTTAATGAATAGAAAACTTATGATACTAAAAAATTGAATTTTTGTAAACCTGCTTGCATATAACTTATTGGCATACCTGGATACATGGAGGTGTTCCAAATTCAATGGAGTTGGTTCAACCATCAATGAAACCAATCCTGTGTAATAAATGAAATATATAACTATTTTGAGAATATAAACAAATAAAATTGCAAAAATCTCAATTTTACAACATCACCTGAGTTGAAATGAAATGAAATTATTGACGTTATAACTTTACAAACTTTTGTGTGTGGAATTGTAAAGTCAATAACTTCATTTCATTTCAATATGATATGCAAATTCCATAAAGTTATGCTGGAGACAACAGTTTTTTTTAAATCACCTGAGTTATTTGTCAGATATAAAATCTCTAACTTCTGTCTGTAAATTCCTCTTTATTTTTGGAATTGTAATAGTTCAAACTTTATTCAACTAATCATATTTATCAAATGAAATATCATAATACTATAAGAATCATAGTAATTAAATGCATATGGGCACTTCCTCAGTTCAGTGTAACAAATCATAAAAGGTCCCTTTTCAGGAAGAAAATCATTCCTTGTGAATGGGAACATCTTTTGAAAATATGGATGTCTTGAAAAATTGAAATTTTACCTTCAATTAATCAGAATATTTGTAGGAACTATCTAAAAAGATTTTGAGGACCAAGAAAACTGTATTTTCCAGTTCCTACTAGTCCCATTGTAATATCAATTTTTAAATAATTCCATTTACCTATTCTCCCACATGATATTTAGGCACAAAATTTTATTTAAGAATTCCAGTAAATCTCTTAAAAATCCAGGTGGTGCCAATCCACAAAGTGTATTATGTTCAATATAGTATAAGTTTAAGGTCACCAGATTTGAACCAATTATTGGTTTTGCAATCAAAACAAAGTCAGAAACTCTTTAGAAAATTGTTTTCATTCATGTAAGTAAAGAGAAAAAGAGAAGAAGAAAAGTGTCTGAAGTTTTCCACTCATCTCTTTTTTATTCTGCCAAAATTCCACCCTATTTTTTAGCATTGTTTGCATTTTGTTCATAAATTATATTACCTCTTCGGCATCCTGTTTGCTCTGCATTTACCCATAATTAAATAATATACTTGAATGTGTATATTCTTCCTGATCAAACAAAATTTCTATTACTTATGTTCATACAGTACCAATACTATCACTAGATAGAAGTTTAAACTTGTTCTAAATAATTAAAAAATATGGAGAAACTTGAGCAGTTATATTTACATACACAAATTCATACTTACTATTATGTGATGCAATAAGAGTTGTGAGTTTGTGACCAGGTAGTGATAGGTGGACAAGTGAATTTCTTGCACATTGTACCACAGATAAATGTCGGAGGGCTCTAACATCTAGCCGTTCTATGTCATTGTCACTGAGATCCAGTTCCCGAAGATTCTGCAAGAAGAAATGTATTGATTAGTGGATTTAGGCTATTTTGAAATACCTCCCAATATAAATTTTTGCAATGAAAAAATTTGATTAATTTTTATCTAGATATATTTGTTGTTCCAAAATGTTTTTGGTAAATTTCAAACTTTAAAGTGTAGAACTGAAAAGGGAAAATATGTTCTGAGTTATATCCAATGGACTGTGGCACATCTCTCTTTTCTCACATCCCACCTTGTCAAAAATGTTTATCCTCCACATGCATTTTCTCACACTTGAAACTCCTCCCTCCTTACAATTTTACTAGTTTGACTTTTTGAGGTATTTATTAATATGTTTACTTCTTAGCTGCCTTCTTTGATCTTCTTTATAGCATCTCTGCATTTATTGGAGTGCAAAATAATGGATTTTAACAGTAACTTTCATATTTTTTCCAGCCCAGTTATCATTCCAATGGTTGGTTTGATAGACTACGGTTAGTAGCATAGCCAGCGCAATAGAATTGGGTAGGAAATATGATGTGTTGTTACCCATAAAACATGAGATGACTGAAGTTTAGAGTGACTGGACTAAACAGAATTTTAGCATTAGAAAAATTTGTTCAAGTCTCTTGATTAAGATTCATATATTCTTGGACTTTTTCCTGTACAGAATTAATATTGAATAGTAGTCACACAAAAACATACTTAGGAGTTCATTAATTAATTATTAGACTACATTTAAGATTTCTAGAAGGTAAATTTTACTAGACTGATAAAATTGACCTCTCTCACTAGTTCTATATTTAAAAGTCAATTTTATCAGTATTACCTATGGGCACCCTTAGCTTTATTCAAGTTATGTGAGCTCATGGTTGCCAGATCTCCCAGGGAAACCAAACATTGAATATGAAAATGAATTGGCTGCTTTGCCCTGACTTTTTAATTATAAAATATGCTCAATAAGAGTGAGATGAGCTCAATCCTCACTTAGAAAATCAACTTTCAGGTGACTTATTATGGCTTGGTATTTTCAATAAAAATTGGAGACATTTCTATATGAAATCATGATATCTATTTATCAAACCAATTGTTGACCTCTCCCCTTGGTACACTTCATCCATTGTTGCTTTAATCATTTTGTCAGGCTATTGGGATTGGGTATTCAGTATCCTGCCCTTTAGATAGAATAAAATCATCAGTTTCATTTTCTCTCCCTATCCGAGGTGGATTAAATGACTTCATATTTTAATGTGTATTCCTCAATTGTTATGCATGTTTAATTGCCATTCAAAAGTCTCTCAATCTCATCGATCAGTAGATCTCTCGCAGTTCATTGCTCTGTCTGCAAACCATTATTCATGGATTTCATCATAAATTATGTAAACTAGTTATTCTAACTCTAATAAAGATATCCTCAAAGCTCAATAGTAGGATAATGGTTATTATTCATCTAACAAAAAGATTATTATTCTATTACCAGTCAATATAATCCTTTCTCACCACCAATTAAACTTAAAATCTATTAGTTCATATTGTATGCGAGTTGCCATAGGTTCAATTTTGTAATGCATGTACTAACTAATTAACAGCATGGCGCATATGAGTGTTCTTCACTTAATGTTCAAGCTGGGATAACCTTTACACCAGAATTACCTTTCCAGCAATGTGACTTAAGCCCGAATGAACATAACAAAGTTTCAATACCAAGCTATATTCCCAGATAAGTACATATGTATTTTTCATGTAACCATGGCTTTTAATTGGTGGTCATCATCATCATTCCATCACCCAAGTGGGATATGGTCACACAAAATACCTTCTCAAAATGGAAACACTTAAATTCATATCACTTTGGGAATACTGTTTAGAGCTTAAACAGATTCATTGTATGCTATGTGATGATGTTTTACTTTCTTTTATATGGTGAATCAAGGATGTCATTATAAATGCTTGAATTGTATCTCTTCTTCATTATTTTCTACACCCACCATTTTCACATATACTGTGAGACAGGTGTTATGTATAAATGTTTGATTGCCAGTCCATTACTCGCAGAGTCGCATGTGGTTCAATATATTACATTGCAGTGGAGTGCCCTATCAATATAAAATATGCTAACCAGCTACTTCACAGTGCAGCCCAGAATTGTAGGATCAAGCAAGAAGGAAGCATATGGCCTTGCTGTAAGCCATGACATTGCTATGTTATACATCACCTTAGTTGCCAAATATTATTTCTAATGAATTTATCACTGTAATTCCTGATTATTGCAATTTAATCAGTGAGATGTGGCTTCATTCTTTGTGCAACTTGGTATACATACCTAACACACCTAGAAGGCTAAGCTATTTTATATTTTTTTTAACTTGACCATAAGCCTATTATTATTCAAAGCTAGTAGCTGCCCATAATTAAAATTTTACTTTGAACTTGTTCCTCCAGTGTGGAGTTGGCCTGCCTTTGATTAAGCATGGAATTCCAGAGCATTGCATTATTATGGTAATCAACTCTTCAACAGTTGAATTTGTTTTTGTAGGGTAGAAAAGCAGGAATGGTTCTGGAATGATTGCATAATGCTTGGCCCCTGCCTACACAAGTTCACTTCCAGTTGTCTTGTCATCTTTTTTCTAGGGATGCATTTACAATTTGAAAACAAGAAAAGTTTTATTACCTATGCCTGAATATGATAGTTTGTGGCTGGCACCAGTCTTCCAGTAGAAATTAATCCTTTCCTAATTTATAAACACAGGTAGATTTGAACATTTCACCCTTGCGTATAGTATGGTTGCATATCTCTTTAGAGACACATTTTTTCCCTGATTCCACTTATTTTTTTAATCCTGCCACTTACCCTGATTTTTCATCTTTCTGGAGGTTTGCTGGATGACTTTGTTGATTGAAATATTTGAAAAGCTCAATGAGAATGTTTAGCGGATTAGCAAAAACTATTGTCTACTGATATATCGTGTAAGACAAAAAATCATTCAACTCCCTCTTAGAGGTCAGCAAAATTTATGAGTCAATTCTAATTATATCATGTGAATCAATTAACTAAAATAATGGTATTCCTGAAACACTAAGGACTTATTGATTCAATTGATGTCATTGGTTTATAACTGAAATTAATTGATGATTCATGTAATACACACACACACACATATAGTTGAGTAGGGAGGTTAAGACAAGACTCGTAAAAACTTTGCACCTTTCCATCCATACGGTGCAGAAACGTGGTCACTGAAGCAGGAGGATAGACGTAGATTGGAGGCTTTTGAAATGTGGGTGTGGAGAAGAATGGAGAAGGTGAAATGGACCAAAAGGAAAACAAATGAGGAAGTGCTGGAGATGGTGGGGGAGGAGAGGGGTTTGTTGAGAGAAATCCTATGGAGGCAGGAAAAATGGATGAGAGGCATATTGAGCGGTAGTGGTATGTTGAAGAAGGTAATAGAGGGGAGAATGTTAGGCAAACGAGGAAAATACAGAAACAGGATAGGGATGTTGGATGGAATGAAGGGAGGAAAGAGGTACACAGAGATGAAGAGGGACCTGATGTAGATTAGGTTGCTGGATTGGGTTTTGTTTGGAGTTACAAAATGTTTATTTGATAGTTGTGTCCATCCAAAAACCTACCTTAACCGGTAGATTACCTAATAATAATAATATATACATTTCTATATATATATATATATAAAATCTGATTACCCATTTAGAAAATTTTCAGAAATTATTGAGAGATCATGCTAATTGAGGAATTGGGACGGGAATATTCTAATGGTTAATTAATATGAGCACTAAATGGACAAAAATAAATTGGAATCATGATGAATACAAGCTAGAGAATAAAAAGATTAATAAAATAAATATTTCAATCGATTTTTGATCCAAATCAAATGAGTGAATTTTCATTTTGCCAATGCTGAATTCTAAGTAATAATGCTGGTTATTCCCTAATAATAATGTTTGCTTTGAATGCATGCGTCCATAAATACATTTAAAAATTAGAAAAAATTGTGACATGACCTGTGATTTTGACCAAGAGCATTATTTTTTTCTAACATTTCAAGCACATGACACCTTTATTGTGAAAGCAAAGGGGGAGGAATTACTGATTTTGGCTCTGCTAAATTTTTCTACCTACAAAACTGCTTGATTCTGGCATTTTTGCTATTCTACTTCCTTTTTCTCACATTAGTTATCTTCATAAATGAAAACTGGTTAGACCATTAAAATGCACCTTCAAGTACGGCTTTCTATGTCCTGAAACTGGACTTAATAAAGAAGGTACATTCTTAGCAAGATTAAGATATTTTCAGCATATTACATTTGTAATAAAGACTCCTCGATGCATATTTCTTTATGGATGCGAGAAGTGGACGAAAGGAGGAACAGAGGAAAGAAGAATGGAGGCAATGAAGTGACAATACTAATTGAAAATGATGGGAAAAAACTGGCTAGAGAGAGCAGAAATGGGGGAGTACTTCAAGGAGCAATGAAGAGCAAAGCCTTTGTAGGACAATTACAAGAAAAATAATGAAACTAATGGGAAACATTCCTAAGCACGATAACTTAGTTAAGACCATAATTTAAGGAAACTTAGAGAGAGTAGAAGAATTAAAGAGGAAGGCCAAGGATGGACTTCGAGGAGCATGTGAGGAGGAAGTCGATGCAAGGACCAATGAGAGAATGAAGAGATTGGCAGGGGACAGGATGGTTAGAAGAGCTGCCACAAACCAATCTCCCTACTGATAGACCGTGATAATGATACTGGACATCACGGGTCCGTGTAGCCACTGTCGCACCTTATCAACTTCCCCTCTCCAAGGCGCCTTTGCCGCCAGGGACAACTATTTGAGATAGAAGGCAAAGGAGTAGGCACTTACTTCCTGCGTCTTCAAAATGATCTCGAAAATAGTGGAATGATGCCTCCCGATGGATTCACGCTGATGCACGAAATTGACATTGTAATCGCGAGTTTTTTTCCAAGGAGAAGGAAGTCGGCGGTGGTATCGGGGGGGGGGGGGAGCGAGGGTTAGCAGCGGTGGGAGAGGGAGCAAAGTGAAATTCGACACAAATGGCGAGTCATCCGTGATTCCTCTGCGTGCACGCGTCGAGTGGGCTCTCGCGGCACAACGCGAGCACCGTGCCTCCGGAGGACCTCGGCCCCAAGATTCCGAGTCACCCCCCCCCCCCTTCTGCGGCGGATTCACGCCCTCTCGGTCTAGCGCACCCCGGAATTGAACACCTTTCTCGAATTGTATCAGCCGTTCAAAAATGTTCATTTTTAAATGTTTGATTCCTACTATGCAGAATCTCGTGCGGATTTCATCGCTTCATCGTCTGTCATGTCACATTGAGCGATTTTCTTTCTCGTCTTTCAGTTGCTTCCGCGTTTCTTTTTTTATCTTATCTGAGGAAGAACCCTCCAATTTCAGTTCATCGAATATCCCAGATCTATACACACTAAGCATCCATTTGTGAGCAGAGAGTACGCAAAATTTATTACGTTTGGGGATACAATAAAACCAATCCATATTGAATTGAAAAATCTACGTCCATCCTCCTGCTTCAGTGACCACCTTTCCACGCCGTACATTACTGCTATATAATGATGGACACGATAGAGAATATATATATATATATATATATATATATATATATATACACACATATATATATATATATATATATATATATATATATATATATATATACACATATATATATATACACATCTCATCATATATCTCATATACATCAATATGTATAAAAAACATCAATATATAATATCTCTGTGAAATATATTTGTATGTATGGATGAAATCAATTTGAAAAAAAATACTAGAAGCGAGGACGCTTATTTCTATAGAGAAGCAATGAAATGACATCAGGCGTAAGAGTACCCGGCATCTAAATATTAGCATCTAGACCATCTCTAGTGTCCAAATCAGTGGATACAACTTGTATGCTCGTAGGTGACTATGTTCAATTTGGTGGGTGGTTATCAGGAAATGACCTCTGGCCCACGTATCAGGGATCGCGGAAAGGAAGGTTGTGGAACAAGACGCTATGATACCCTATATACCAAGAACCTTGGCGATGGCCTACTACCACCTAGAATCCTATCAGGGTCTTGTCCTTTGCTCACGGTTTCATGACTTGCTTATTTTTAAAACTACGTCGCGGGGACTGACCTCGTAATTTCCCAGCACGACGTCCCCGTCCAGCAGGTTGTTCCGGAGATCGATCTTCTCAAGGAGGCTGGGCGAGAGCTGGCTGACTTCGTGGTCCTCGGGCCTCTTAGTCTCCTCCCAGCAACGGCGCCGCACCCCCGACTTCCGCTTCACGTCCACCTCCTCCACGCCCTCCTCCTCCTCGCCGTCCTCCGCACCTTCGCCGCGGAAGTCCTGAAATTCGGTCCCGGTCAAGTGTCGCTGGGAAAAGGCTTCCCCATAAGTAAAGGGGTAGTAGAGAAAGGGTTTCATTTCCAGGGGTGCGTAAAAAAATAAACCCTTGTATATTAGTTTTATCGCGAAGATAAATTTTTTCGGGACGATGGGATTTTCTTTCAAATATGATTGGAGCGATTGGAAATGAGGCGTCGCGGAAGAGTTATTTGAAATGAAATATAATATATAGGTTGACGGAATATTGAATAAATATTTCCGAGGGCGGATAAAACATAACATGGGAGTCCTTGATAAGGAGAGGGAAGCATAAAGGGTGCCTTATGAGAAAATAATTTTTTGTGAAACTGTGAAATGTAAGGTGCTATGAAAAGGAAAGGTTGGTCTAGGACAGGATTGCATGGAGTAATTGCTGAAATCTAGTCTTAGGAGTTGGGGAGAAGTCATTTAAATTGTTCCACTTGGTCAGGAATTCGTCTGGCGACGTTTCGGTTGAAGAATCAGCCATCGAAACGTCGTGGTGGACCACCAGTGAGACTTCATGAACATCACACGTCAGGTAAACATCAAATTCTCATTCCTAGGGTTCATAAACTTTGATGATGACGTTAAAGTTCAAAACTTAGGAGCATTACTTGTAGGATAGGTACGATTCTGTGTCACACTGGACATTTTCTGCGTCTACGAATGTAGTTAATCGAAATAATCAATTCGTCCTTAATCGATAAAGTTACATACGAATCGAGAATTCAATGACGTCTTCATAAAACCATAAAGAAAGTCGAAAATTATATAGGTAGTTCCGTTGAAATTATATATGTAGTGCCATCAAAAAGCATGTTACTTAACACATAATTACATTCAGTTTGTCAAGTGAGGTATTTTATCTAAAAATAAAAACGGTGCGACTTTTTTGCCTAATTTATGTCCCCTTTCTTTTTTAATCACGACCTGAGAATTAAATTGAGGAATGCGTGTCCGTATTCTTAAAAATGTGAAAGTGCATTAAAATTAATTATTTGGTCGGAACTGGCGCATTTGGGCGGGGTTATATTTTCCTAGTAGGACAACCACCGCAGATTGTAGTTGCCCGATGATTGACTGCTATCGTACTTATCAGCCATTCCTAAGCACAACATCGGAAATTCATTTATAAGTTTCAATCGTACTCTTCTACAGGAAATTTATTGGTACAACAAGTGCCACCGTTTTACAGCGTCTTCAGGTACGCTGTATATTGAAACACGTCGTACAGAGTAGTTTTATGTAGAATGTTTGTGTATGCACGATTGTTCCATCTCAACGGGAAGGTATTCTAAACTTACACGAACAGAGTAGCGGAGCTCATTCTATTAATACTTTGGGCATTTTAAATTTAAATTTATACATCATTTTCAATCCCATCATATGATGTGATTATTTTCACCTAAAATATGTTAAATTCAATCGGCATTTTGCTCCTTATCCATTGTATTACATGCCAAGAGCTCCCAAGGGTGACTTTTAGGTTCTTAGCGGAATTCTAGAAAAAATTACTTGCAGCTAGGTATTAGATATTATTGATATTTATTTAAGAATTCATTCATTTCATCGCGTGATTAAAAAATACAAATAATTGCGTTTTTTTTGGGGAGAAAGTTAGTTGGAATAAGAATGTATTCATGTATGTCAGGATATAAACGACCTTATAATTTCAAATCAGGCCGATTAATTAAAAAATCAAAGGTGAGTGAATGCCGCTCAAATGCGATGTTATGACCTGGAAAAATAGTTTTCATCATGTCTATCTTTTGAATTTCAAATTCATACATTGTTATTAGACGCGCATTAAAGGGGTAGGAAATTCTTGAGATACTATTGAGAATAACAGGGGGTTTCATAGTAACGAGGTAATGAAAGGTAAATTAACGTTCGGAAAAAAAATGCAGCCAACTCGCCTAGTAAAATGGAGAGGGATAATAGATTGACTTTTAAGGAAGGAGGCTGTATAGAGTGCGAAAGGAAGATAGAAATTGTAAACCAAAATTTGAATGACTACTCTTTCATACAAAAATCTAAGGCAATAATGCCAAACTTTCGTCAACTCGCTGGTTCCATGCATCTACATTTCTGTGAAGGGTAAATCAAAGGTCTGTATGCGGAAAGCTCTCTCTTGGTTTGTAATAAGTTTACCAAAACAATCTTAGAAAATGGCTAATAGTTTTCGCGAGTTAATTCTGTTCAGTATGGGTCAATATGCTGCTTTGTGTTACTTATGGTGCAACTGTGTTTTCAGGCTTACCAGGAAAGGCTTTGGACAAAGTGTTAAAAAAATTGACTTTGATGAAGATTTTACCCTGGACTTCCGAGACCTTCCGCTCCCGCTTCGGCTGTCGGGGAGTTTTCCACCCGCGCCATCGGCACCCAGGCTCCGTATACGGTTCTTGCCCAGGAGGAGACAGCGCAGGCGTCGAGGTAGGGCAGAGGGCATAGCGGTCAAGCTGTTGCCCTCGGCACTCAGCCACTCCAACCTTAGAACGGAAACAACTTATTTAGATTGAGACCAAATCACCTCCTGACGATTCATGATGATTCGTTCAATATTTGGAGATCAGCAGTGCTCACTATTCATATACGTAGCTGATAATTTGGTTATTTTCAGAATTTTAAACAATCAAAAGTAAATATGATTAATATTTTACATTTGTTGATTGAATTCATAATCAATCATAAATATGCCGATCTGGTTTTCTCAGTCAGGATTGTCGCGGGTTAAACTGAATTCGATAATTTAGCAATCCCAGCAATAGCAATGCGAAATTTCTTTTTGCTTTCCTCTTTTTGCATTTTCCTCTGTTTGTCTTTTTATGCAGTCATTAGAAGTTGGACATTTCTGTCAGGAGTTAAGTACCTAGTACCTAGAATTATTCGAAATAAGGTCGAAAAAATTTGCATTAAATTTTATGACACGAGAATTAACATGATGAACACCATGAGAATAGCCAGTCCTAATGCTTTAGTTTGCTTGCCTTTTGGTGCGTTAAATGAAGAGTTTCCAAAAGGGTTTTGGATAGCTCATACACCAATTCCCCGTAGATCGCACAAAACGCATGCCACAGAAAAGATACGATATTCGAATATTGTACATTCTCATATGCCTGACCACGGCTATATGGTGTTAATTAGGGAGAGGGAGAAGGAAAATCTATAACCCAATATTTCTTTTATATCTACTTTGGGCAGAAATAATGCCAATTAGGTGTGATACCTTAGCCATTATTTTACTTGAAGTGAGCAAAATAAACTCCGAAAACACTGAAAGTGACTTATAAAACAGCATGAAATTGAATTAAAGTCCAAAATCGACGTTATGTATACCTGTATACCGCTATGACGAAGTAATTGGTAATACGGACAAGACTAGTGAAGATTCTTATTCAGCAAATATAATGTTTCGGCCATAAAGATAATTTTTTACTGCTGATTCTTTCATTTAATGTTGGGATATTCACATTAAAATATACTATAGTATGCCGTACTCTGTTTTTTTCGTTCTTTCTAATAGTCATGCCTCACTGCGCGATGTGCAAACACGATTCCCATAGGGCTGAGGAGTAACGCAAAAACACGCCACCTCTGTGAATCTAGCCCAGATAGTCGACGTGAGAAACTAGTTCAGAATTTTCAGTCATTCATTAAGGAGAAATCGATCAAATAACGGTACAAATGGGGTTTTCTAAATCAGTATAAGAAATTCATAAAACTATTTCGCCTCGAATTCTTTACCTATTCATCGATTACCGTTCTCTTACCCCTACCCGGGAAATAAGAAACTTCGGCCATCTGACCATCACCTGAAGTATATTCTGTCAATCGTCCATAGACACGCAATGCTACTCTGCTACCCTTTTTTCAATGCAGTTTCTTGACAGGAGTTGATGGCCTAAGTACCTACGTCGCAAAATTTCCAAAAGTTATAAAAATCTAACTCGTAACAATATGAGTGTAAAGGACATTTCAGTTCGATAAATCCAATGTGTTATTATGTTGCCATCAAAGTGTCATGAACTGATGAGCGTATATTAAAAATGTAAATAGAGGATACTTTAATTATACCTGTATATCGCATGCGAGAAGAGGGTATTGTTACTCAACCGTTTGGTAACTCGTGTCCATATAAAAACCTACCTTAACCGGTAGATTACCGAAAATAATAATGACCGCATTCAATCAAGAAAAATCAGAAATAGATAAATTATAGATAGGTATATGTGTTATAAATTAATGACATCCTAATAAGATGAAAGAGATCTAATTAACCAAGTAGAAAAAAATGTAACAGTTAACAATATCCATTCTCTTATACGTAGAAAAGGAATAAGACAAGGTGCCATGGAAAATTATATTCTTCGAAAAAATACCAGTAATTGATTTTTTTAACCGTTTATTTCATTTTGTTTACCTTCTCTGCCGTGACGAAAAAGTAAATAATTATAAAGTTGCTTCGTTTTCCGGGGGCCGTGTTATCCTCATCACATTTCGCTCAAAGTACACTTTTAGTTTTCATAATGTAAAACATTAAATAAATCCCTCCCTCATCAAATCATCCGTCATTCTTGTTTTAATATCATACAGTTTACTTTTCATTTGATTTGGTGGACATTTTGTGAGATGCCAAGTCAGATGCCATAGTGATTATTAAAGATATTTTTACGAAAAAGTCGAAGGAAATTTTTAATCTATTAATGATCCTCTCATGTGTTTTGGTCATTTTTTAAAATTACAGATTAGTGAAAAAGTACTAGTGCGCCAAGTCTCCATCATGTTTTTTTAATATGACTCCATTGCATAATATTTGTAAAGAAATGAATGGTAATTTGAGACTTCCATTTTGCATAAAAGTTATTCGACATCATTAACTGATACGTATCTTTGTTCATGAAATTAAGTTAACCTTATTTCTAATACAGAAGCCATAAAATGTTGACACTCGCCCACACACGTTGTCACCCGTCACTCACTCTTAAATCACTTGGCTTGATTAATATTTTCCCCCCGAGTGGGGGACAATATTCTCCAAGCAAATTGTTCTGTAATCCTCGTAGACGTTTGGCTCAATTTTATGGTACATTTTGACTATGTCGACAATTGTACTTTGTCTTTGGGGAAAAAAATATCCCACCTTTTAGTATAACAGCATGGCGAGAAGACAACAGATTCACATGCTATTTTTTTCATTGGGTTCTGAATAAATTTATTCGATTATCATGTGGGATATTCCTGGATATAATGTCAACGTTGATACTAAATATCTTTTCCTTCGGAAGAGTGCAAAACGTAATGTTTAGCAGTGGTTTAGTTCAGCACAATAACTCTTCTTTGGCATTTTATTTCTTACGGCCCATTTCATGCATTGTTATTTTTCCACTATCACATACTTATACATTGCTCCACGGATTCTCTTTTTAAAGAATAGTGAATTCTTTAGTTCTCTTAGACAGCGTTTGGTAAATTGACTACCCTGAGCTCTCAATCAAATCACTCATATCCTACTCATTTGCTTTACCATAGAGGCGACCCTCATTCATTCTCCTTGCTTGAACAAATCGGAAAAGCGTCCTTTTTCGATATTACCACAAGAACACACGATTTTTTCTGCATTTTACCTTCGTTACTATGTCGTGCGGCATTTAAAAATAAGTGATATTAATGCGTGAGCATGTGAGCTATGTTCTTACGACGGCCAGTTTAGTGTTCCGGTTACTATTTGATGGATGAACATTATTGCTCAAGAATCCTTGAAAAGGAAATGAAGTACTATTCGGGGCGTCCGAAAAATGCGATAGATCAGTCATAGAAACGGAGAATATTTCTTTTACCATTGTTTTTTTCTTATCCCAACCACACCATTCAGGAAAGGGAAGAGCCCTGCGACTTGTCACCGTGCTACCCAAATTGCCATACCTTCTGCTGTTTCCCTGTGGTTTCTGGTACCCGGAGCTTACTAAGAGTAGAGTTTACTAAGAAATGCCTGGATGGCGAATAATTGAAGTCTTTAGCTTATTCCGAAAACTCACACGAGAAGTAAATGGATATAGGAAGACAATATATGTGTCACCACGCGTTCACGATAGTCGTTGAAAAACATTTCATACTTGAAAATACCAACTCTGATTATATTAAAAACATATCAGCGAATAACAATAGAGATTCTCATCATGGAGCAATTGATACAAAGATAAATAACCGAGTTAATTAATGGGCTTTTTAGCGGAGTGATTGATTGGTATGTGAATGTTAAAAAAAAACTATCAGTGGTGTCCCTCATCGTTGTCTAATAATCAATGTATTTATTTATAATAATTACTAGTAAGGTAATAATGGTATGAAACATTTTATCAGGTTCAGTGTGTTTGAGAAATTTGAAAATTCTTATTTTTAAAATAGATGGGCAGAGGGCAATTTGTAAGCATGCTGGCTTGGTCCCCACGCTCTGATTGTTGAAGTCTCTCAGGCGTCGATTTCAGACACCTTACATTATATATATGGTAACATTTCAGCAACATCTTTTGAGGCGAGGGCATTTATTTGCTTTTTCACCTCCGAGTGCCTATTTTCATTATATGCTGCGAACATGAAAACATTTTCCGAATAATTCGATGGAACTCTCATAATCTATTCGCAGATTCGATGATATTATTCTTCAATTGGTTGAAAAATAGATCCTCTCCAAATTTTCAGTTTTGAATGCAAACGGGGAACCCAGCCACGTGGACAGTTATGATTCTCCGCTCCATGTGCTCGCCGTCACTCCTTCCTATCGTCAATATATCCCTTGCCCTTTTCTCCGTCCCTCGTTTGTCTCTCCATTTGCAACCGCAACTCCTTCCCCCCCTCCCCTTCATCCCGTCTACAGACGTGACACGGACCAATTGGCGCCAGATGCTGACACCGAAACTGGAATTCTGATAAACAGCGATACCAACCGAGGACAATCGCAGGGAACATTAAGGTTTTCATTTGTGTCGTAAAATTTGAAGTATTTATTGCAATCAGCAATGTTGATGCCTACGCATTCACGTGACTGATAAGGAATCAGTCTAGACCAAAGAGTCGTGTCAGAAATTATTGAGGATAAATATAATAATTTCCGCCATTATATCAATGCTGCTTCGATAGACTTCTTTTCTCAACTCCTCTTTCTATTGTTGTCGACTGTTCAATCCTGATTCATTCAAATTCGGAACTTTTTCAATTTTTAACTAATTTCTTAATATTTCCCTCGGCCTTTTGGTTGCGGATTGAATTAAGAATAAAAGAATTGACTCTCCCTAGATGGCGGCAATAAAATGAGAATCGCAGTTGTACATTCTCTGTAGAATCAGATGTGGAGTATTAGGTAATATCTCCATCCTAGCTTAGTAGCCCATCCATGCTAGCTTAGTATAATTTTTTCCATTGTAGTTTAAACGCATCATCTTATAATGAAGGTAATGCTTTGATAAATACCCGAGGATGTGCTAAACCGTGGTCGACAATGTGCAAGTTGACTTGAACAATTAAGAAGTAAATATTTTATCAATTGTGTTTCCACATTCGAATAAAATATGCCAACATATTCAATAGGGGTAAAGGCGCAGTAAAAAGGAAAACGGATGGAGAAGAATGGGCCATTATTTATGTTTTTTAAATATTTTATACCATGTATTCAACACTGGTCAAATGAAACCTCAGTGAAACTTAGTATCATGGAAGGCAATGGGAATTTTGTAATTAACTCTTGACAACAATCTTAGCTTAAATAAAGTAGTTTGGTGTTTTTCAACACTATACAAAAGAACAAAATACATTTTAGAGTAATCAACCACTGCAAAAATTATTTTATTTATATATTTAAATACAATTACTGACCGTAATATTAAATATATCATTCATTCTTTCGTTTTTATAGTCTTTTCACTATAGTTCTCTATAATCTTTTAATCATGATGTTATCATCAAGTATACCGATTAATAAGTCTTTAAAAAATTGCAACTTCAAAATATATACGCATTTTTGTAAAATTCGACACTAAAATGAAGCAAATTTGCTCAAAATATATTTCTGGTGGACTGAAAATACGCAAAACCAAAACTAAGCAAAGAGAGGCTCCATAACCGGCCAACCAAATTTTCTAAAACCCTTTCATCTCCCTCCGATTTTGAGCTGTTCAAATGAGCTAATGAGAATGCTTCTTTATCACCGTGAAGTCAGCCTTTCGAAAATGACATATTAATGTGGTCCATTTATTACTTTAAATATGTCCGATGGATATGACAAAGCAATGGATTTCAAATGGTGCAATCGAATATTTTCCTGAAACTAAAATGTGTCCCTAACCAGCTCAAAAGTGTCGGGGCGTGTTTTGCATACGTGGAGTAAAAGATTACTATACATTGACATCAGTGCCAAGCGCAGAGATTTTTGAAGAGGTTCGGGTGCTTGGGATGACAGCCGGGGAGGTTCTGTATTCGTATCCTGAAGGGTTGTGAGTGTTAGGATTCTTAATCTTTTCAAAGAGCCTGAGGCCCGCTGGTCGGGTTTAAGGATCAAACATTCTCCCCGAAAACGTCATAACCGAATTAATAATATCTATTTTGTCCATAAAATACATGATTCAGGAGGAAAATAATTCTATCAGGAATTTACAGGAGTGGAGCTATTAAGCCTCAGCGTGTTGAATGGAAAACTGCAATCATCCTGCGATTGAATAAAGAAAACTCAGTTCAAAGGAGTTGCCTAAACCTTTTTTTCTTTGAAATACAGTAATCCACAATTTTATCTTCCACTTGCATATGGTGAGACTATATGTCCTAGATTTTTTAAGATAGAGATACCATTCTACCTCTTATTATCTGGGATCATATTACCCTTTCAGCCTGTGTAGAAACTAGAAACTGTTGAAGCGGTGAGGACGTCCCCATGAAAGCGCGAGTTGAGGCGTGGTTTTAAGCTCCGCGTTGTGGTCTACCGGAAGAGAACATTCAATGCACAAGTAGTGGAAATAATTAAAGGGAGAATTCTTCCGTTGAGCAGTAATGAGTGCAGCTGGTAGAATAACAACCGCAAGATGTACCCCGATTTAGCATGTGCCAAGTTTTACTGTTTACGGTTGTCGGTAAATTTCACGGTTCTTCGGAGGGGACGTGAGAGGAAAGAGGGCGTAGTTACCGACTTAAATGGACACTTGGAATTTTACCCGAAAAATGTCATAACAAAATGGTGGGACTGCCCCGACAATGTTTGTCATTAAAAAACGAGTAAATAAACAGAATTTCTATATTTTGAGAATTATAAAAAGACAGCCAATTATCACATCCATTTTGCGTTAAAGTGCTCACCGTTATTTCTACCGAAGATATCGTAAATTCAAGAAAATGACAACTGTAAGTGTTTGGCGATTTAAAAAAAAACTTTGTGTGATACTTCAAGGTGGAAGAAACGAGCAGTATAAACGATCCTAATCTCTTTAATTTGTTTTAATGAATTTGATATGAGCAATTTAAATTATTAAAGAAGTAATTATGCATTGGTGGACGGCAAAAAATACATAATATATGATAATAAATATTGATGGCCATATGGTAAAAAATAGTTTCATTTGAACAAAGTCTAGGTAGTGAAAAATGTAATACGAGGCGTGTTCATAAAGTAAGGCCCGTTTGGTCACAGGAAAAAATATACTCATATGAAACACATTTTATTGGCACTTTTAGTTAGCTACCAACCTACTTCACTTATCTACATAATCGCCGTTCACTTCTAAGCATTTTTCGTACCGCTGCACCAGCTTCTTTAACCCCTCTGCATAGAAACTCGCCGCCTGAGGGTTGAACCAATCGACAACGCCATTCTTGAGTTCCTCTTCGGTTTCGAAACGTTGTCCACCGAACCACTGTTTCAAGTGCAAGAAGAGGAAGTAGTCGCTGGGTGTAAGGTCAGGACTGTACGGTGGGTGGTTTAAAGAGTTCCCAACGACCCAAAAACTCTCGTCCACTGGACATTCTTTGCTCTTTGTGGTGGTCGGTGAGCATTTTCGGTACCCACCTTGCACGCAATGTGTGGTATCCGAGGTTTTTCGTAACAATATTGTAGACAGTAGTGCGTCTAAGTTGAGGAAATTGTTCAGCCAGGCCATTAATTGTCAATCGACGATCACATCGCAGTTTTTGTTCCACTTGCGAAACAATTTCATCGGTCAGAATACTGGGCCTACCACTTCGCTCTTCGTCATGGACATTTGTTCGTCCATTTTTAAAATCACGGCACCATTGTCTAACCTTTCCTTCACTCATAACTGTAGGTTTATAAACTAGGCATAATTCCCGATGAATTTCAGCAGCCGACAATCCTTTTGCATACAAGAAACGTATGACAGAACGCACTTCACAGCTGGCGGGATCAACGATTGTCGCGGACATTGTTGTTTGCATGCACGGACAAGCAAACGACTTCTGAAACAAAACAAATGCTGCTATAGCTTCTCAATAAATCAGTAGATGGCGCTGCAGGAGCAAAACTGTGTTCTGAACCGCCAATATTTAAATATAAGCAAACGGTACTTACTTTAAGAATACGCCTCGTACATATAATAAACACGCCAGAAGACTAATTCTCAAAAATATTGTGCTCGTGGTAGTCCAGGTGTGTGCGACTACTGACGGGAGGACGCGGATTCGATTCCCAGGCATGCTTCTCTGGGCGCCTTCAGCTTTACCCAAGCTGTCCGATTTTTAGGGTACCATAAGTTGGGAAACCATATTTCCACTACCCTGATGTGTAAATTTCAAACACATTACCTACCAGGTCGACCTTTGGGTTGGTTAATGTGTTTATAGGACTGCTATTTTAATCATTTACTTCAACAATATAATAATGTAATAGCTTGTCTGAAAAGATTTTGTTCATAAAAATTGACGTTAAGAAAAATTATGAAAAATACAAAGCATCATTGTATTTTTTTATAAATTCCCCAATCTTTTTTACTAATTATATTAATTTCCAAGATTGAAATCTTGGATATTAAGATAAACCTTTACTACAATTTCGATTTTTGACCACATGAACTCAGATTATGCCGCTATCGAATTAATTTCTACTATTACGGTATATCTTAAAATACTTCAGTATAAAACATCAGTCAGTTGTAAAATATGTGAATAGCGGAAAATATCTCTTTGAGGTATGTTGGTTTCATTTCGAATGAAACGTTGCCACTCCCTCATTATCATCCAATTGCAGGCGGAATAGTCAGCCGCATTTTACTAATTACTACGCCACCTAGTTAAGATTTACCTCCGAGAGCTACAATCAGACAATATTAACGCTGCAAAAACTTCTGTTGGAATATGAGGTGTGTTTCAGAAGGACAAACATTTAAAACTTGTACTGAACTATTCTGTTGTAAGATTTGTAATATTTTTAGATAAGGATAAGCAGCTTTGAATTTAGATTTTGGATTTATAGTTTTTTCGTTTAATTTAACCTTGATTATTTCTGGCTCCCAAAATAACACCAAAGCCACCTTATAAATATTGTATGGAATACAAATGAAAACCATGGTTTTCAAACACAAGATGAGAAATGTAAGTCTAGCATTACAAATTATATTGATAGCTGTGTTTTTTCAGCTTTAGGCTCATCAGCAAATTAGGTTTTTTCAGGATATGTCGACATGAGGATGACATACGAGTAAATCAATGACAATTACCATTATGGTTTAAAATTTTTCTTGACAAAAATATTCAATAAATTATGACATATGAGAGTTTGTAAATAATTCAGAGGCATAAAAAAACGAAAAATCAGTATCTTCCGAATTCCATTACCATTTTGGAATAGGATTTATTATGATATTAAAGCCTTGCGTGAACTACTTCTTACGCCGTGAGCCCCTTTTCCTAGTAGCTATGGCAACAGTTGTAAATAGCCTCCTGTGTAGGAGTTTTGCTCTCACCCCAACTATCGATTGTGAGTGAATGTGAAAATAAAGAGATATTTTAATATATTGGCGGTCTCAAGCAAAATTGTGGGTGAATCAGGGATCTACGAATTCTACATTCATATTGACTTTGCCTATGCTCGTAAGTTGGAAAACATTTCGGTGACTTAGTGGGGTTTAATGTAAAATCCAAATTTCAGGTTCCTTATAACTTGTAAACTATATAAAACTAAAGCTTGAAGGGATGGTTGGTGCCATAGTAATATGGCCGGTATCAAATATGAATGCGTGTGTTCTTAAGTAATGATAAAACTAACAATCGAATACTTAAATACAATACCTTGACATTCCACGCCGCTAACAGGAGGCATATTCCCCACTCGAATATTATATTCCTGGTATTACTGAAGGAACACGACGAAAAGCACTCACAAAACGTTTCAACCCACGAGCATCGAACACTTTTCAACAAGCACCATTCAATAGAACTTCCAATCCGATCCAAAGTTATGCGCACAATGTAATAAAAGTATCACCACCGCACTTAGAGTATCTCCTACGCGCTTAGAGCTCGCCCGGTAGAACTCCACAGAATGAACGCTCTGCGAAGAAAAAATATCCACTCTGGTCTTCCTTCACCCGCTAATGTGAACGAAGGTCCGTGTCAGACGTTGAAATCCCCTGACTCGCAGCCCTCGGTCCCGATGACTGGAGGGACGTGTGGGATCCTCCTCCACTTCCCCTCTTCTCTCCTCCTCCCCGTCTGGTCTTCCCTCCCTCCTTCCAGAGGGTCGAGTGGACGGCGGCGGCACCGGTGGCGGCGGGGTGACGGTTGGCCGCGGGTTCCCTCGGATCTACGCAGACGCGACGGCAGAGCCTTCCTTCTCTTCCCTCCTGTTCGGTCCGAGTGTGGGGCGTGACTAGCGATGCGTCATCGGGGCGCCCGGAAGGACCCCCCTCGCTCGAAATGGGGTTGCATCTCACGGCGGTGAGTGTGCGCGTGAGCGGGGGGCGATGTCCGAATCTTAGCCAAGGAAGAGGGAAGGGGTCGAGAGAGGTAGATGGAATATGTGCCGGCGGGGTAGGAGGCGCGAGAAACCCGTGGGGGTGCAAGGTGGAGAGGGAGAGGTGGGTCGTCGGGAAGGAGCGGAGGGTGACCGGAGGCCTCGGCGGAGCGGCGGCTCTCCGTGGGGAAAGTGGTGGTCACTGGAGGCGTAAAGATCCTTCCGGAAGATAGCGACCTCCGCATCCACTGCCGTTTCCACCGAGTAACTTTTCCTATTTTTTTTACCCCTCCTCCGGACCGTTCCTTCCTCAACCGTCCACCTCTCACGCCCTCCCTCTCTCGGGGTATTTTCCAACTCCTCTTTACAATCCGCTTTCGTGGGCGACGGCTCGCCGACCCGATTACCGGAGAGACCTCGACGCCGCTTTTTGATAGCAGTGAGTCGAGGCACGAAACAACGGCCTCATATCCCCCGCTCTCCCCTCCACGCCCAATGGAGAGAGAGAGGACCCGGGTGCTATATCCAAACCGATGCGAGGAAGACAACGGCCACGGCGCATTTCCCTTAGCCTCGGCGACGGTGGGAGAGGGGATTGATGGTGTGGTGGAGAGGGGAGGTCAGGAGATTGATGGGGTAGAGGGAGTGGGTCGAGGGTGGAAGGAAAGCCGTTTTAATCGGCGGGGAAGTAGGGAGCGGGGGTGGTGGGGTTGGAAGGGGGGCTGGGTTATGGAGGGAGGTCGGGCAGGTGCTACCACTTTGGCCACGCGCCTTCCATTTTGTTTCCTTTTTATTCCCCTACCACTTGGGAGTTGCGGATGGAGTGAGTCAGAGAAATGAGGAGGGGAGGGATGGGGAAAGAAAAGAAATGGTGCTCTCCCGCTGAATTATTTCGCAAAATGAGGCGTTCCGCTCTTTCGGAGAAAGAAATAGTAATCTCGGAGGGAGACGAAGGCACCCCTCACCTCGATGAATACCATGGTGAAAAATCTTCATATACTTTTTATTCCTTTAAATGGATCATTAGATGGATCATTTTCTCGCGTATCGAGTTTTTGATTTTTTTGTCTTTGGAAAGTTTTTCCCTCTGTTGAAAACCTACTTAAACTGATTCTCGAAGACGTCGGATGTGCACATGGATTCAGGTTCGAAAGAGATACGTTTTGCGGTACCGTTTACGTTTTTCAAACAAACTCATTCGTTCCCCTTGGCCGACTGCTCGGTCACAGAGATTGCATGCAAGTCAAAGCTCGGGATGAGGTCGGACGTTTATTATTACTCGAACGTGTGAGTTCCTGCGCTAGCTTCATTACGTAAACATTGATAACAATCGAGGAGAGAGAGTTCCTAAGCTGTCTAGAGGAGGAAAAAAATCACTGCCTCTATCTTTAGTCCTTAATTAATATTTTTAATGGGATGAATCGCAGAGTCCATCTGTGCCGCAGACATTTAGAATAATTAAAGGAATATTCCCAAGAATTTCTGCAGCTTCCTGCGGTTCTTCCGGCTCTCCTGTCTTATGCATTTTTAAAATTAAATATAGTGTTGGTATATCCTTATCACCGCACGTGCGCTCACCATTACTAGATGCTTCACCACAAGGCTTGATAACATTATTCAAGAATGCACACAGTTCTCAAGATTCGCCCTGACGATTCGGATTACTCTACTGGAGGTGCGTTCTATATTTAATGATTTGCCTCTCTCGCCCATCCAAGTCTTCGCCCTAATTTAAGTGTAACCATTCAGTGTATCTTACCAAGTAGGAATTGGTGCAGTAGTAAATGTCATCCGGTGGACTGGAGTACTTCGATGCACACTCAAGTAACAGTATTAGTAGTAGTTGTAGGGGAGGTGACCGACTGGTCAGGTCATTTGCGCCATCAGAGATGGACAGGGAAGGATAAAGGGTGGAGAGAATCCCGGCGTCGGCATTAACCTACTCTTAACGAAAGGTCCCGAGGGGTCCACAGTTTAACGTCCCATACGACGGACGGCATACTCACTCAAAGTACTCTCTAATAAGCACCTCAAATAGGATCAGTGATACCACTGAAAAATATATGCCGCACCCGGGATTCGAACCCAGATCTTATGAGTAGGAAACAAGTAAGTTAGCCACCGAACCACCCTGATCCCCTGCGCTCAAAAATGTATCCACGTCGGCTTTTGTATGCTAAGGTAACAATTAATTTGGAAGACATAACGGTCGTAGTTTGGCGATACGCCAAGGTCAGCGGATGAAAACTTGCGAAACGAATTTCTTTTCCGATTCGTTGATTATGAAGAACTGTATATTCCTTTGACTTTTATTTCAGTTCAAATCGAGGTCGAGGACGGAAAATTTTATACATGTATAAAAACTTCGATTTTCTTCTGTTTTTTCCTCAAAAGGCTGTATAAACTAGATAATCAGAAAAGGCCTTGAGGAAAAACGTCTAAGGGGATGGAACTTCCATACACGTCACGGGCAATTACGCATATGCTTAGGTTTGATGACGGACGGGGGAAATGCACGTGCGCTCAGATAATGAGAAATAAATCCACTCTCTAGCAGACTGAGTTTCGTGAGTTTCCTCTTCATTCGTACGTAAGTGTATAAGAAAATTCATGTACAGTGGCCGAACATTATATCATCATGGGGGCTTCTGCTTTAGTTTAAATCTTCCCCTCGAAGAATGCATCTCGTCCTCGATGGAAAAGCGGTACCGCGAGGATCAATTTTCTGCTATCAAGAAGTAGATGAAAAACACTTATCAGGGACGGACAACTTCATCAATGAGAAAGGAAAGAACATTTATAGAATAGAATGAGATTAACACGATGTATGGCAAACCATAAATGATGTAGGCATTTATTTCCTCAGCGGTACAGAAATGGCATCGTAGGGACTCGCTTGTGATATCTATTTAAAAAGGTAACTAAACTGAAACACCATTATACAAAGGGATGAGTGAACCACTCCTCAGTAAGTGCCAAAAAAATGGGGCGGACACTAAGTGATTTCTATTGCTTTCGACACTATTGATTTCGATGGCAGTCGTAATAAAATATCCTTCCAATTAGGTAGTATTTATCATCTAATGAAAGACAGAGCAAAAAGTCACTAAGAATGTTTGGAATCATACTCGTATTCAATAGCTGTCTTACATGGCAACATTAGTAACCTTATTTCCTAAAAATCTTTGTACAGGGTAAAAGTATTTCATAAGATACCCCAATTAGGCATAATTTAGACCCAATTTTGGACCGGGCGGCATTCCGTGGCATGCAGTAGCATATTACACGCTTAACTTAATATAGTATAGTTCCGTATGGCTGTGAGGTCAGAAGCGCTAGGTTGACCTTATGTTCCCTTAATCGAAAAAGGAGCATGTACAGGTAAACCTGTCACTTTCGACGTTTGCGTTTGACCATCGGTCATTGTCCCTGAAATAAATTGGATGCAAAGGGTTTTCGGAGAGACTACTCACGAGTGAAGCTTCCCGATGTCTTCCGGCAGCTCCTCCAGAAGGTTGTCGGACAGGTCTAGGCGGATGAGCGGGACTGTGGCCCCACCGACGGCGGTCCTTGCCTTCTGCTGGGTGAGGCCCTGCCTCCTGCCCCGCGGGTGGTGGTGGTACCTCCTGGGGGTGGGAGGGGGCGAAGGTGGCGGTCCTCCCGCCCCCCTCAGCAGCCTCAGAAGCGCCTTGGGCACCGACGACAGGCCGTTGCCAGACAGGCGGAGGGACCTGACACCGGACAGTAGAACCCTGAGGTCCTCCTCCTCTTCGCTCGGTTCCCCAGACCCGATGGACAGCCCGCCGACACAGACGGCGTCCCCGTCCCCCGGCCTCGCCACTAGAGGGCTGCTTCCGGAGAGCTCCGGGTGGGCAGGGCAGGACAGTGTGGCGCCACTCCCGTCGGCCCTGCCCCTGGAATTAACCCTCCTACCTTCTCTTCCTTCCGGCGCCTCCTCCTCCGGTGTCACTCCTTCATCGGCGGGCGATCCTCCACCCTGTGGGACCCCGATGCACCCGAGTCTGTTCCCGCTGAGGTCAATTGCCTTCGGGCCCCCCGAACCCCCCGAACCCTTCCCGCTGCCTCCGCCCCCTCCCGCGTCTCCCCTCCCTCCGGCAGACTGCAGTACCGGCGAGTCCGGAATGGGCTGAAGCGGAGGCGCGGCGGCCCGTAGGAGTAGCCTGGCAGACGGTAGACGTCCGTCCAGGTGTCCCCGCGAGAGGTCCAGGACCTCTGGGCGGGCGTCGTCTTCGCTGCTGGAGGGAAGGGAGCGGGTCGCCTCCGGGCCGCAGTCGTCCGACTCCGGGTCCTGCTGCGGAGAGTTATCGGTGGCCTTCAGAGAATGGATAGATGGATAAACCTCATGGTTAGAGCGAGGAAAATGTTCAGTTTCACTCTTCCCTTAGTGTGACCGAGATTTAAACAATCAACACATGTCATAGTTCAGTCATAACATTTTGTTATCTCTCTTACGGAATTCGGGTATTTCAGTGGCCGAAATTTCGAAAGTAAATCGAAAATAGTGGAGCATCAGGACAAATGTTAGTTAACTATATTTTATTAGAAATGTATGGGAAAAATATCCCTTAATGTTTACTTATTATATATTTATTAATTTTTATCAGTTTATGCCTTTTTTAAATGAAAGATGGTCATAAAGTATTACTTTTGTAACACAGTATTATCCTCTAGTGTATCCTCCAAATTTAGTATTGGGCGCGGGTCTAACTCCTCAGATAATATTTTCAAATACTATACCTTTTGTAGTTAATGCTCCCTTGACGTTTATCATTACTAATCCTACAAAATCCTGTACTTATAGCGGACCATTGCTATGCTTATTTTTCGTTAACTTCTTTCATTTATAATATTATTTTAATGAACGCTATATAACATCAACAGTTAAAATTTATTTATTTTGCATCAGCCCGAAAACAGCACTTCGACTTTTACATCGGACTTTGAACATTGATATAACAATTTGAAAATTGTATAGACCCAAGCCCTAGGTGGAGGAAACCACCTAGGCGGGAATCTAACCCGCAACCTCTAGGTTGACATACGAGGACGTTACCCTGCCACCACAGGGACCGGCATTGAAATTCTGACCTGTAATCAAATAATGCAAGATGCATTTCCCCATATTCTAATTTAGCTGCCTTAAACTAATTGACCAAATAAGGAATTATTATGCCGACCCACTTCATCGCTTTGGTGATGAAATGATATATTTATTTCTCATTTTAAAAATACTTTAAATATTAGTGCACATTAATTGTATAAAATGCTTAAATTAAGTTTTACAAGTTCAAACCCGCAGTTCTTTGAATGCCGATTGAAAATGTTCAAAGCTATTCTGAATGCTAAAGTAGCTTTAAAAAAGTTAAAATCATTTTCAGAGGAGTAAAAACCCGATTTTTAGCCTCGAAATAACCCAAATTTCAGCATAACTAGAGCAGTATTTTCTGTACGGCAATGGTAAGCCTCTGGAAATGGTAGAATAAATTATTAGAGACGTGGACGAGTTGAATTACACAGCTAAGAATTCGTACCACATTTTTTTGTCACAGCAGATGCAGCTTTCCATCGTTACGTAAGTCATTGTGGATGTTGAACGATGTTGCGCGGTGTCATTCATCCGCATCTTATACAAAGAAGGCTTTGTTGAAGTGGGCTGAACCTGACCTTCAATGTGTAAGGAAACATCGCCCACCTTTATCGTTTTTTTATGGAGTTGACTCATAGCATCGTTCGCATTATATTTTGACGGAAAAGCACTCTTTACTGGACTATTTATTTATTATTTATTCCGATCAGTTCCGCACCGTCATCTATCCTCGCTTACAAAAAAATTTACGCGGCTCGCTTAGATCTCTCAGAGAAAAAACGCGTCACCGTTTTTTTGGCACACTTCAAACCTCGCGAGGAAAAATCAGTGGATCCAAGAAAAATTCCGTCTCACTTGACGGGTAATCAATCGAGAGCTTGTCATAACATTCACGTAAAGGATAGAGGAATAATCGCTCCGCACCCCGGTCCAATGTTGGCGCTGGACGAGATGTAATGTGTGTCGTGTGAGATGGAGAGGAGAGGAGTCGTTCACCCCGTCCATTCCGAGGGTAAACACGGATCGCGTACCCTTGTTAGCATCCGGTCCGCACGGCCGCGGAGATACTCATCTGGCGGATCGGCGCTCGGCCGTGAGCTCAACACCGCCCCCCCCCCTCCGAGCCCCTCATCACCCCCTCCCGTGCACGACAGCCGCCACCACCGCCCCCGCTCCGAACTGTGTCAGAAGACAAAACGAACGCTCGCCGGCGGATAACAGCGATCCGCCGCGCTGCATTGGCTAAGTGGAACATCCGTACGGAACGGACAGCCGCGATGATGATGATGTTGATGACAAAGAGGACGATCGCCTCAACCCCTTTCTTAACTGCGGGAATCAAACCTTGTTTTTTTCGCGCGCAATTTTTTTGTTCTCGTTCCCGCGTATCGGCTCCCCATCACCTCCTCCATGTGATTTTCGGCGATGAGATGGTGTGTTGAGATGGGCGAGCGAAGAGGGCGGGGGGGGGGGGGGGGGAAGGTGTCTGAGACGGCGTCGGTTTCTTAGTGGTCGAGGGCTTGCGGGAATGTCTCGTCTGCAACTGGGTCATTTTTCCTCCGTGCATACACTTGAACAATGTTGATGAAACGGAACCAGAAGCAATCGAATCTTAAGCGAATCAGTAAAGTTCGAGCGTTCTTAAGGTGAAAAAACCTCTGTTACGAAGTTAATGAATGTCGCTTTGTTTCACACCACAAAGCAATCTCGCTGACGGTGGTCATCGGAATCTGAACCACGCACGTGAAGCACACAAAAATACTTTCATGCGCACATGTAAGTATATGAGCTACCTCCTTTGGATCGCTGCCGACAATCCTCTCTCCTCTCCCACTATTCCTAGTACGCAATGGTTTCCTTACCGTTCGTTTTACTTTTTCCATTCTTCTCCTTGACTTCATCTCAAAACCAGCCAATCGACGCTTATCATCTTGCTTTAGTGGCAATGTTTCCGCACCATACAAAACCAAGCTACCTAACAAATTTTTAACGAGCCTTTTCTTCAATTCCTTACTCAACGTCCCTGCCATCAATTCCCTCCACGTGAAAGCTTTAATACCATACGTATTTTTCCTATGTCCCTACTATTTCGACCATATTGGTGCAAATCCATGCTAAATAGGTAACGTGCTAATAGTGGTTAAACGTTTAAGTTAGCCTTCCATTTACTCCAAAAACTCATAACCTTTCATTTATTCACATTGATTCTCATCCCATAACTATATCCAGTTAATTCCCATCTCCAGTTTTATCCACACAACTTTTACCATTTTTTCCACATACACGTTTAAGATCACGGGTGATAAGGACATATCTATCTTACTCGTCTTTCTGAAACTGTCCATTCTGACTCTCCGATCTACCACGTGTACCTAAGCAGTCTGCGACATGCACAAGTTGTAGATAGGTCGCCTATCCCTCCAATCTACTCTATTTTCTGCAATACATTAATTTATTCGCTTCAATTAACTCTATGAAACGGCTTCTCGTGATTCACGATACAAACAAATATGTCTTGATTGCACTCAATGCTCCTTTCATTTAGTGACATCATTTCTGCTATGGCATAATGTGTCTTTCCCCTCATTGAACCCCTAAAACTAACATATCATCAAAAATATATAATATATAAATACAAATAAGAAAATTAGCCAAAATATTAGGTTGTCGATGAGCATGTTGTCGATTGCTGATCGATAAAATAATTACACCCCAGACTTTAAATTCAAAGGAACGCCAAAAAATATCCTGTTTATATTAAATCTAAACTAACGAGTAGAACATTAAAACAGTGGTTGCCTTCCCTATGGGAACGCAAACGCGAAGTTTCGTAAGACTGCATAGTAATGGATGTTATTGTGAAGCGTACGGTTACTAAGGTCACATTTGCAATTGAGAATAACACAGAGTAACCAGGGCACGTGGTGAATTGTGGAAGAAAAAGATACTGTGAATTGCGGAATAAAGAGGTCGTGGAATGGGAGGGAACTTTAGCCTATCTTTTTGTGGGTAGTACTAAATATTAACTTGAAAGCAGACCATTAGTCGCGTCTTAATGAGTGCCCCCAATTTATTTCTGACACTAAAATTGCTTCCTACTGTTTTTAACTTCTTACTTTTTGCATGCCCTAGTTTTATATTTGTTGTTTCAGTGTTGATTGGCTTAAAAAAAGTTAAATTTCCTCGATGAAAATCGTACTTCGATTATTATTTTTATTAGTTATATTCTACTTTCCAAGTAGGTTTTCGGCAGACAAACATAATAAAATGGAATACCGATATACCTGTATGTCTTTACCTCCCCTAGCGAAACACAACCTGGCATCCAACACTAAAATAAACCCTTCTTCAATTTCGCATACATCCTTCCTCCCTTAATTCTGTCCAAAATGCCTTTCCTACTCCTACCCTTTCATAATCAGTCTTCAACATCCCTCGCCCAACAACATGCTCTGCGTCCATTTTTCCTTACTCCTTTGGGTTTTTTCCAACAATCCCATTTCATTCCCCACAAGCTTGCCACTTTCTCGTTTGTTTTCCTTTCTATTCATTAAATCTTTTCCATGCTTATCCACATCAAAATTTCAGAACCTCCAATCTACGCTTATTATCTTGCTTCAATGACCCTGGTTTAGCGTCGCACAAAAAGACGCTCCATATAAAAATTTTTACTAATCTTTCTCTAACATCCATACACTACGTCCATGCCATTAATTCCCTTTTCCATGTAAAAATTACTTTCTCTTAAGTAATTCTTCTTTCAATGCCCTAACCACTTACACCACTTTGATCCGAAACACTTACTAGATACGCAAAATGTTCCACCTGCTCCAGTTTCTGAACTCCTATTTTAACATTTAAATTAACATTTCTCTTGCTTGAACTCCGCATAAAGTTTGTTTTGCTTGCACTTTTAGATATTCTACCCTGTAACTCAGACATTCTGATCCGCCCAGCATGGCTTGTGACCCCTTGGCTAACTGACTAAACAAAGCCTTATCATCCGCACCCCTAACTGATTTTATGAATTGTCCTATTACTTTGATTCCTATATCCTTGTTTTCATCATGCTTCTTTTACCATTTTCTCCGAATATAGGTTTAAAATCATGGGTGATAATGGGCACCACTATCTTATCCCTCTTCCTAACACTGCCCATCCCGTTTCTCTATCAGCCACTGACACCTGAGCAGTTTGAGACGGGAACAGACTGCGGATAAGTCTCATATCCTTTCTAATCCATTCTTTTGCAAAGCGTAAATTAATTCCACCCAATGCAATCTATTGAGCGTCTCCTTGAAATCAAAGAAACAAAAACACATCCAGGTTGTACTATATATTCTCTCCATTAGAGACCTCATTACTGCAATGTCATCACGCGCTCCTCCCTCGTTCTGAACCCAAACTGATCATCCCCTAAGTAATCATTTGCACCCCTCTTCATAATTTAATTAATATTTCAAAGTGTCGTTCTAGCTACGTGTGAACCCAAACTTACTGTTCGATATTCCTCACGGTTGCTTTTCCATTTCTTTGGATGGAACTAACACTGATCTGACAAAATAGTCCTACTAATTGCTTACCTCATAAATGAATTAGCCCATAATTACTCAACGTCCTACGTTTTTCTGAACTCTTAAGTAGTTTCGCACGAATTTTATCAACTTCAATGGAATTATTTGATTCCACATCCCTCAATGGCCTTTCTATGTCGAATTCACTTATGCGTTGACCTCAGGTATCTACGCCATATTCTCTTCCTATAACAAAACTTGCTGGCCTATTGTCTTTACCTAATAGAATATCTATGTATTCTTTCCATCTCTCTTGACTCTTTCCTGGTTCAAAAATTAACTTTCTTGACTTATCTTTGATTGTTTTCGTTGATTTTTCCTTCTTATTTCCTGACAGTGCATTCACCTTTCTGTAACGCGCACCAATTTCACTCTTCCTTTGTAAACTTTCCATATCCTCGAACTGCGTCTTCCACCACACTTATTTCGCCTTACTAATTAGCCTCCTCAGCTTTTTATTCAACTCTTTGTACTTTCTTCCAACTAATTTCCTGTTTAAATTCTTCCATTTCCTTCTTTCTTCTACTTTCCTAATTACCTCATCTGTAATCCATGGTTTCCTTGTTCTTTTTTATTCTCTGTTCCTACAGTTACGTTTGCATTTTTCGACATATTGTTTAAATGTTCACATAAATGCTCAGATTTTCCATCACCCTGCTCTCACTCAATTTTCTTTACAGCCTGTGGGTACTCCTTTTATTTCGTCCCGGCTAATGATTCTCCTTTTTATTTCTTCAACCATCTCTTTCCTTGTTGTATCTCTTTGAATCGGACCTTGCTCTTCATTATTACTAAATTATGATTGAATCCTCAATCACTCCATGTTGACTTAATCACGCTATTCCTAAATTTGTACCTAATCATGATGTAATCTTACTGATATCTTTCTGAAATCCCGGACCTTTTCCATGTATACCTACGCCTATTGTAGTATTTAAACATAGTGTTCGTTATGATTAAACCCTGTCTCCTACAGAATTAATTGATATCTCACTGCAGTCATTCCTCGTCACCATATTATAGTCCCTTACCTCACTACCATTTCTCCCATTGCCCACTGTCACGTTATTATCCCCAACCACTATGAAATATTTCCTTTCAGAAACACCCGCCATTATGTTCCCTAACGTATACCCTCAACTTCTTTCTCCTTATATTTGCTAGGTCACATGAAGACTGAACAATGACCAAGTTCGCTGGTTCAACTTTTACTTGTACTAACAATATTCTATTGCTCTCCTGCTCAATGTTTATACTACACTTTTTGAAAATTTTTGCTTCACTACTATTGCCAACTATCTCTGACTCTCTTCCCCTCCGCTGTGTATTATGTTATAACTTTCGCTCCAGTAATTCCGATTAATCTTCCAACCTACCTGTACCTCGCACAGCCCACAAATATCTCTATTTTCTCCCTTTATCTCCCTCTTTATATTTTCTGTTTTCCCTTTCCTCAAAATGGTCCTAAAATTTCTAGTCCCAATTCTAACTGGTTTGGTCCTCTTCTGTGTCTTTTGTACTGCTGCTGTTGGTTGTGTTTTGCAAGGATTTCGTGAGATGCGGCTATTGCAGAAGGCTTGCCTTTCCTATTGCCGGGCACGTAGTTGTTCCGTAGCCGCCAGGACTAATTTTCATTAACTAATCCATCCAAATATCTTGGAATAAATAATTGAGATGGTATCCCATTTCCATCCTCAATATTGTTTTTAATTTGGCACCATCATACAAATGGCCGCCACACTGGGGTCTGGCGTTTTTGCCGCATCACTGAGGAACACACGCTGCGCGGATTACCTTACGTCTGGCTCCTATCCTTCGAACTATCTGACATGGGTGACCCTACCAGGAGCAATTATCTCTTCGCCTGCCGACACAACTCTGGAGGTCATCAGAACACACAAGCCCTTCTACCACTTCAAGGTTGAAGGGAAGATTTATCAGAAATTAATTCAGTTCACATGGGTGGAATGAACTAATCTGAGAGCTAAGAGAGATAAACAAGCATTTTATAATAAAATTGTCAGTGAAATAATTGGATTTATTAGACATAACTGAGCTTTGTCATCAACTGTGCCACGCGCTTACACGCGCTAGCTCCCAAAAGAATCAAAACTTGTTTATTGCTCAAATCGAGCCCTAAACTTTGAACCTTCTCGCGGTGGGAACTTGTCAATAGCAAAGGCATGTTTTGCATCAGTATTCTAAATATTAATAGCACAAAGAGAGGTATTTTCCGTCCATGGATTTAGCGTATTTAACCACCAATTATCAAAATGAGGAAGTACTGAGTGTATTCTGTCTCACTAGGAAAATCATTACTCGAAGATTTGAATTAGACTACATTTGATAGATACGATCAAAGGAATTACAAACAGTGAGTAAATACAAATTTTTCGGGATGCATAGTTATGAGATAAGCCAATTGCAATTGATGTCCTGGTATTAACAATATGGAAAATTTACATAGGATGCGTACTATAAAGCTCCTGCTTATTACTAGGGTGTGATTTTGCAAGAGAAGACAAAATAGGGAGGCGAGCCCTAGGGCTTAGTAACCCATCCAATTTATGACACTGAAATTGATTCCGAATATATCATTACAGGAATATATCTGGAGCAGGGTAATATGAAGGAGTGTCAACTACTATGTTTAAAGAATCTGAGATTTAAAATAAGGAATTAGTTGGTTAAAACATTCTTATGGAGCATGGCTCCCTATCAATTAGAGATATGGGTCATAGGGAAAGTGAACCATAAAACAATAGAAATCTTTGAAACAGGGTGCTGGAAAAGTAAGGTGAAGATTAAATGGGAATATAGAGGGAGGAACGAGGTGGCATATAGAAGGGCAGGAGAGGAGAACTCCACAGAAATGAAGAACTATATTAATTTGACTTATCTTGACGCCAAATGAATTAGTTAGAAACATAATACAAGGTGGGGTCTTGCGAGAAAGACCAAGTGACCAGTGCATAGAACAAATTAAGAAAGACGCAAGTTAGAAAAACTATCAGAAGGTGAGACGTGGTATGCCAATGGGTAGAGCATTGGACTGCTGACCGGAGGCCGCGCGTTCGATTCTGGGGGACGCCTTTGGTCCCTTTACTCAAGATGTGGGATTTTCGGGTGCTAGATCTCCTGGAAAACTATAGGCTATACAGGAAAAGGAACTAGCTTCCCTACCCTGATACGTGGATTTCACATTTTGATCTTAGTAAGAACTGAGCTCTACTCTTACTTATTAACCTAACCTCCGAGCTGACTAGCGTTGTTTGATTATAAGGGGGTGAGAGAATTTACACTGGTTAGAGAATAATGGATAGCTACAGTAAACCGAAGTTAGAATTGAAATACTTATGATGATGCTCATATATTCACTCGAAGCTTCCACATCCTAGATATCCTTAGCAGATGAAACGATTTGAAATAAAATACACGTCTGGAATCGATTCCCTAATGTTAAGAGCAGCCTTATACATGATTGTATAGTGTCTAAAGGAATGTCATCGTTTCGAATCCCATTTTAAATTCATGTTGGAAAAGGGCTGCTTTAGAAAGATGGATGATGCATCCTCTTATGTTCGGACAGATTTTGTCCCCGCGAGCGGAGGAAGCATAGTTAGGGCGAGACATCACTCCACACAGCGCTAAACATAAGATTCTCCCCCATCTCCCTCTGGTCTCCTCCGCCGTTCTCACCTCCAGTGAATCCTCCTCCCAGCTCGATCCCTGGTCGTCACTCCCAGGCGTGGGAGACGGAGAGGAGGCGGTGGAAGGGGGCGAGGGTGGCAGGGAAAAGGTCACCTGACACCTCCGGCGTCCGCTCTTGGCGGGATAACCGACGTGGGAGCTGGCGTCCCCGCTGAATCCTCCGTTGATGACCTTCCCAACGCCGGCGCTCCCGCGGAAATCTTCCGGGCCCTCGAAGGAAGACGGGAGGGAGGGGGGGGAAGGGACGATCCTGGCATCGCTCTCTCGTCGATCGCAACGTCGCACTCCTCTCTCGTCGGATTCCGCCGCGCGGCCGCTCCCCCCTCCCCCGCCTTCGTCGCCCCCCGCCGCTCTCAAACGCATTTCACGCCCTCTATCGAATTTTAGGATCCGTTGGTTCTCCCACTCCCCCTCTCCCCATTCTCTCCCCCTCAAATCCCTCCCTCCCCCCAGGGTTGCCTCGCCCTTACCCCCCCCCCTTACCAAGTTCCCCGGGGAGGCAACACTGAAATTAGTTTGTTACCGGAAGGGCAGAGGGGAGTCAACAGGAAGTGGAAAGAGATGGGGGGAGAGTGTCTCTTCGGTGAAGTGGCAAGCGGTGTTCTGCCGAATGAGAGCTGAGGGGAATAAAAAGAGTAACCGCCTCTGCTTCGAACCGGTCGTGTTTATTTTATTGGCCTAGAGTACGATTCAAGGCAAAGGTGCCCGGTTTTTTCATTGTCACGGGGTCACGTCTTCCGAAAGCGACTACCGAATACGAGAACATAAAATTTTGAATGTAATTTCCATCATTACTATTACTCTAGGTATTCTATCGCTAAAGGAAGGTTTAGGATGACGCAATATACAACGGTACAATTTATTATTTCTATCATTAGGATCTTAGTATCCCTATAGCCATGGCTATTTGAACTATATGCTTTTCGGAAAGTTTTTTCTCCAAGGTTTGACTCAGTTTACAATCGCGGGGTCTTACTGGCCTTATCAACAACATTCTCGTTTCAACATAGAAACTATTATATGCATTAATATTTGAACCCTGGCCGAGTGGTAAAATAATTATTGTTTTAGTCTTGGCCATTGAAAGATTGAATGAAATATCTTTTGACCAGGCTAATATTTAGTCTCATTTTCTTAAAGTATAACAAGATTGGTGGATGGTTTGAAATTGAGTTAATTTAACGATATTTCATTCGAAACTCATCTTTTTCGTTTGAATTTTATGAAAGAAGAATCAGTCAAACCTCACTTCTAAATTCAATTACATAGGCACATTTTAATAACGAAAACGGACGATGTAAACCATAAAAAGATAATAGATAAAGCCATTGCGTATCACAGGGATCCTAAACGTTCTTCATGATTCATGCGTAACCTGTTATCTGGAAAGATACCCCAAAAATTTTCCTCAAGGTATTTCGAATAGTCACTAATTTTCTCGAAGTCATAAACACCTCGGCACACTGGATTCAGAGCACAAAATCGGGAATACATGGGTCCAAAAAACCTGGTCTCCTGCTGTAAGCGACGGAGGTCACGTCCAAGAAGGGGTAGCACAAACACCGGTTATTCGTTAAATCGATTCGCACACTTCCGCAGGGAGCGGGGAAACATGTCTGCAAATGACATCAAAATACTATGGTTACACAGTGTATTCCCTTCCGGACACGAGTTCTTAGTACGTATCCTTCTCTTCTGCAGAGCTTCTTCCCAAGAGCACCTTTTCCGACGGGCACAAGGACCTTTAGCGAGACTCCGCTCGACACTGACAATGGCCGTGTCATATCTCACTGCTCAAGTCGCGGGGTCGACGACAAGTCTTCCTGCTCCTTCCTTAACCTCTCTCATCCCACTCTGCCCCCGCCCTCCTATCCCCTCCCTGCAGTTTGCTCCGGTTGCGAGCACGCTCGGTTAATCTCCTCATCCTCCGCGCCCGAAAAAAAATCGAGAGATCCCTCTACTCAGTGATGCGAAAACAAGATCACACTCGTGTGTCAAAATTGATCTTCTTCATCGGTAATCTTGCTTGGTATGATTGGAATTTTTAGATGTGATTCTTTTTTTTTGCGATTATTTTGTTTTGAACAGCGTTTTCCGTGTATAATTTAAAATATATGTTTGAGATTATAGAAATAGTGTTGAACGTACGCCAAAATCTACTTTAGACTCAAATTATATCGCCAATATTGGTGTTAAATTATGTTTGCATTGCACCTTAAACGTACATAAAACTAATGCTACCATGCCACATCGATGTCTGCAAAGGTATTTCAAACCTGTGGCAAGTGTATCTGAAGTAGCAAGCAAATTTCTGCAAATGAATTAAACCACACCGCCATAATTTTGTAATACGATTCAGTAATAAGCAGTTCATAGGAACCTTTATTCAAATGTATTCACTTCGTACAACTAATAATTATGAATATTCTTTCTCTTAATATGGATAAAATATGGTTTTAAGTCTAAAATAACTTTCAATTTTGATGACACGATATGTGAGATATCCACATGAATTTAAGCTGACAAAGTCATTGGTTTTGTTATGAACATAATTAACTCCTTGATGACACTAAAATATTCTACTCTGTAGTCAAACCCAATAATTATTCATGTAAATTAAAGAGAATCAGGTAAACACAGTAAAATCGTGTCTACAGTCCATATTTTCTCTTCTCAACGGTCTCGTGGGCAAGAAGGCAGAGTCAAACCACAGCGCCGTGCAGAGATAATAGATGTTTATCCCAGAGTAACGAAACCAGATGGCGTGCCCAAAGGATAAACACTAAACGACTGCGGCCTTCTTCCGTGAGTCTCCTCCTATTGTTAATATCACCGCTGGAGACTTCAACGATGGTATAGAAAGATGCTGTACTGAAAAACTTTCTGAATGACATTTGAGACTTATTTCGTCGCTTAAATTCACTAAAATAACCGCGAATCCATGCAAGATTGCTCAGCGAGACTAATTCATTCTTTTCCGAAAAGGCAGCGGTGCGAGAACCTTTTTGGGTAACCTCTTCTTATCCGGTTAGAGACGGGCAGGCACTCACGGTGGAGGGAGCGCGCGGGTCGAGGGGGAAGTCGGGCGGCATGAAAGGTTAGCTGCGGTACATGATCTTGAATTCGGTTTTCGAAGGAAGTGGGCTACTTTAACTATTACGAGAATCGGTTAGCCGTGCTGTTGCCAACTCTAAAATATTATTCATCATGTGATGGTGGTGATGTTACATACTCGTAGTTGAAAGCTATCATTAGGCTAGGGCTCTGAATAAGTATGCTTGTTTAAAAAAGTCGTTGCATATTTACTACCTGAACCAGGTCATTAGCACGGTAGGCATTCGTTGATTGACCCGATTTCCACGGATTACACTTCGGTCATGACTATTATCATATTATGGAATTTTCTCAATCAAATTTTGGAACGAATTGGTTTATTTTGACGGACCGGATTAAAACTCTCTACGTGTTACCATGTATTTCATAACTATCTGATAGGTACACATTTTTCCTCATTAGGAATAATATTTCAAAGATAGGTAACATCTATTATGTATTGTGCACATTTCATACCTAGCGACAAACGGAACTTAAAAATTAATGCAATCATTTGGAAATAACCACTTGAATGTGATAGGTAATCATTATTTCACTGATAATTTTTTCTCCTTCATATTTTGTCTCGTGAAATAATTTCAGAAAAATCTCACCAATTTAGTTTCCGATTCCTAACATATGGTGGGTCCGTGGAGTGGCTGCTTCAATTTCCATGTCGTTTAGATGAAAATTATTCCTGGCTCCTAAAGGAAACATTTTTCTGCTCTAATAACGTAATTCAATATAGGTCACAGTAGAAAATATAATGAACTCACCCCTGCGAGCCACTTCCACCAAACCCTCCTGTCACGTGGTTCGTCGAATCCCAAAAATACCGGTCTCTGAGGGGACGAAGGGGTTGGCGCCACCCTCAACATTATGCGGCCCCCTTTGGAAACTCCTCCGACCACGTGACCGCCGCTGAGATCCAATGTTTCTCCTTCCATGCCGCTGCCTTCAAAGAGAAAAAACTTTCAGTATCGTCCCTTCAACTGCCTTTCACCATGAGGTAGTTTGACAGAATTTTCAACTATTTTGCCGTATCTATTATTACTTGATACCCTGACAGCCATCGATAGGTTTTGAAGCCATGATTTCTCGAACAGATCAGTTTATTAATTTGCTTATAAATTCTAATATGATAAATAAAACATGTTTAATTGTTATTTAGGGTTTCAGCTGCGTTACGAAAATGTTTTTCGACATGTTGTTTGCTTTATTGTTTGAGAACATTTGGATTTTAAAGCAGCAGTGATCTGGTTTTTTAGGCCCTTAATATACCTCAAACGTCTATTCTAAGTGCTCACTCGTCAACTGTTACACAATTTTTAATGAAGATTCTCTTTCGCACTTATGGATAACATTTTATAGTATTTTTCAGTTTTCATTTTGCTAACTTCAGTTGCCATTTTACATGGCGCATATGAAACTTGACAACATGAAACATTCGCCACCAATTAGTATCATCACAAAATCCTTCTAAAGTAAGTATTAATAGTAGTAAAGTAAAAATAATATTGTATACACCTTCAATCTCAAAAATGAATTAAGAAGCATTTGGTTGGCAATATCTATACCATTGCACAAGAGAAGAGTGTCTTCATGAATACGCATATACGTACGATAATTTCTTATGGGAACATCGGTCACTAAAAATACCTATTCTATTAAGCTTGGTTTAGTCTAAACGTTAATAAATGACCAAAAAATTAACAATAAAGTTTTAAGCATGGGCAGCATGGTTATTGAATATCTGAAATTTTCATTTGATAACATTTTAATTTTGATTGATTGTCCACTACTTCTATGATATGGATTTTGAGTTGTAGTCGAGTAATCGAAAATCATAAATTTACCCTTGAAAAGAATGCCCGAAAGGGTTTGTCATTTAAAGAACTAATATTTAAAAATGCGATACTTCACTAACCTGCATCCTGCGGAGGAAATATGAACAGTGTAGTCCCTAATATAGCGACCGGTCGTGGCTTCCACTGCGGGAAAGCGTGGCCCTTGAGGACTAAAACAGTTCCACATCGGGTAATACCTTCCAGGGTAGGTATCGGAACCGACGGACCTGCAAAACAAAAGTATAATGTTAGAAAACTTGTAGAAAAAAACATCTTTTCACTCGGGAATCGTCCTTATTCCCGAGTTCATGAACTATATATGAAGCTGCAACAAAGTATATTAATAGGCAATAAAAGCTCAGGGTTTCCATGTGTAAGAGTAATTTAATCGAATTTGTACCAAAATTAGAGCATATATAATTGCGCGGTAGCAAATGAAATGTCAAAATACCCTGAATTATCTTGACTTGATCTAGTCCTAAATTATTTATTAGCTCTTTGGCGCCCTTGAGATCTCTCCTTAGAATGCCATCTGAATATGCGCGATGACAAATTTTTTGAACGTATTTTAGACAAATGAAATTTCAGTGATGCGTGCCCTAAAAGGTATATAGTAGTTGCTTGTGAGGACTATAGGACGATAAATTTAATTTCACATGCAGCAGAGGTAGTTTTAATACCGTCAACAGAAGGCTCCAAAACAGTGCAAAAAACTATATGGTGAATAACAGTTTGACTTTAGAAGAGGGAGAAGAATACATGACGCCATTGCATTGATGGGAACATTAGTAGAAAGGAACATCGAATATAATCAGGATGTCTATGTGTGTTTCGTGGATTTTGAACTGGCGTTTTATCGAAAAAGTTGATGGAAACAATTTGGAATATAGGAGCCAACTGGAGGGACTTATTCGAAACTTGTACATGAATCAGACAGCACAGTTAAGGATAGAAGAGAGAATATCGGGATCGGCAGTGATAGGTAAGAGTAAAAGACAAGGTTGTCTGTTATATGCGGTGTGATTTTAACGTATACGCTAAAGAAACGTGAAGGGTGGCATGGGAAAGGCTGGAGCTGTGAACAAAAGTGGACAATGAGATGATTAAGTCAGTTTTTTTGATGCTCAATCAATAGTTAATAAGAATAGCAAGGCATTGGAGTTAGTATTGAGTGTTTTAGAGGAGCAATATGATAGAAATTGTATGAAGGTTAATCACACGAAAATCTAAATAATAGCATTTCCGGGGAGAATAAAAATTAAGTTAACCACAACATTGGGAGGAAATAAACTAGACCAGGTGATTCAGTTTGTGTATTTGGGCAGTATTTTAGAAGAAAATTAACAGAAAAGTGGGGACATTAGGAGGAGACTTACCTAAGCAAAGGAAGCATTTAGAAGAAAAGGAGAATTGATGGTGGGTGCACTAAGGACGTGAAGTAGAGATTAGTGAAGACTGTAATAATGAGAATGGGTGTGAAACCTGGCTTTATGCGATAAGAGGATAACCGCGTGTAGGAGGCTTTTGAGATGTGGTTGTGGCTTTTAATTCTAATGGAAAGAATAGGTTCGACAGAGAGGATTAGACATTCTTAAGTTTTAAATAGGGTGACAGAAGAGAGGAATGGTAAAAGATTTGGTGTTTTCCCGGCGTATCAGCTGCGTAAATTCTTCTCGGGTCCTCCACCGGGTTATATCGTCCATCTTGGCCGACGTTTCAGTCAGAATCCCTGATGACGATGACCGAGTCGGACATCGAAACGTCGGCCGAGATGGACGATATAACCCGGTGGAGGACCCGAGAAGAATTTACGCAGAAGAGAGGAAGTTTGCTAGGAAAAATCCGATTAAGACAAAAAAGTGAGTGGAAGAAACATTGAAAGGAACGTAATAGGATGTTGAAGGGCGCGATGTAACGTTGAGAAAGAGAGGTAGATGAAAGGAGAGGGTAGGCTTTTCAGACAGCATGAAGGCAAGCAGAATTTACGAAGAAATGAATAAAAAATAATTTAGGGTAAGGAATGAGGGGAAAGAGGAAGTTTTTGTGATATTTACAAGTCAATAGTCGTTTAGAACCGTTCAAAACCTACTATTAATAGGTAGAATACCTTGAATGAATTCTGTATTAGGGTATTTATTGATAAATATGTTTTTAATACTGAAAGGGATTATTTCACGTAAAAATTAATCTGATGAAAAGACAAAACGTACAAAAGTCATTTAATATCTTCAAAAAATAACGTTGAATGTAAGCATTAAAACACATCCCACTCACACGGCCTACCACAGGTCAGAAGTTTTAGAAATCAGAAATAAATACTTTCATCCGTCAATTATTCCAGAGGAGAGACCACGAAGAGTAAATTATCAGGATAAACGGCTAACACAGCTGGCCGGAAATCGTGAGATTATTTTTTTTTCTCGAATCCCGAGTAGGCCATATTATTTTTATGCATGATAAACGCTCACAATCACCTTAATTAAAAGTTTCTCGACTAAATTCTACCCTTTCCTTTTAGCAGAGGTTTCCATGCCATCGAATACAAAGCATATTTTATTTAACTGACCCAATATTTTGGATAAAATAATTTGAGTAATGTTAGTATTAACGTTGTCCTATCACCTTCACAATATGCATGAATTTGAAAAAATAACAATGTCGTAAGAAGTAGGTCTCAGCAAAATTTCCAAAAGAAATATGATTACATTGCCGGGAAATATGTCGGAGTAATTATGGTGGAAAAAATAAATGACATGGTTTCTTACAGGGAAAGATATTACGGAACTCTCTCCCTCCCTATATCTCCCTCTCTCTCCTTCTCTCCATCTCTTTCGCACTCTCCTTCTCGCTGAGAAGAATTGAATGGGACAATTATATAAAGTAATTAATTGCTACCATATTCATTGTGTTCACAATATCTACACACTATGATTACGGTGCATGCACTGTGACATTCACTTTTTACATTGGAAAATAATGACGCCGCTGGAAAATGAGTCTCTTCAAAAGATTCCATTCCCCAAGCATTCTCTTTGCTTGCGACATCCTCTTTTTCTGCATGTGCTCATAACGTATTTTTGGAAAGATGCTCGATTACGGAAACAACAGTAGATATCAATTGAAGTCATCATCACGTCAGGTTGACCTTCTGGCTACTTCCGGAAAAAATTGTTCGATGACAGGAAATGTGATTCCGTGACGTTTCTCGCGGCGATCACGCGCGCGCGCGCACCAAGGTCGGAGCGATAATCCATTGTCAACGCGGCTGTATAGGTCGCTGGTATTTTTGTCGTCGCAATTTGCCGCTGACCGAATTGACTTTGGTTGGTACGGGGAACATTGGATGGAAACCGTTGTGTGGGCATTTCCCAATTCCCTCTCCCAGTGGTGGGATGAAAACTGCCTCTGAATCGCGAATCAATTTCCTTTTTTTATTTCCCCTCCCCTCCCCCGAAAGCAATTTCCCTTGGGTGATTGAATAATAAATTGTTAGCTTAGGAATCACGTCTATCACGATCACGATGTGACAAGAGATATAGAAATGATTTCTTCCTCACTTTAAGGGGAAGAGAATGCCACGTCGCTTACTTAAATGATTATTTTCGGAGTAAGGGAAATCTTTTTGGAGCATTCAATTAGCGTATTCATACGTAGACGAGCGGTATGGTAATAAAAAAGTACAATTGTTGTAGCGATTGTGTATGAGGATTCACAGGTTGAAAGGAAAGATGAATTGAGATGCTAATAAAAGAAAGGAACGTCTGAGGTCCCACAAAGCATAATGTCATTTGATTCGGGAACATGGAGTGAATTTTTGCTCTTTATCAATATATTTGTACATGATTCTCTATGACATTTCATAACATTCCAAGAAAAAATGGTGTCCTTGAAGGGCAAAAATGATCAAGGAGGGGATTTTTTTTTATATTAAGATAAGTGTTAACCTTATTCCAGTGCTAATATTTACGTGCAGTGCTAAACCTCGTAAAGTGCTCTGAGGAGAGTTGGCGAAAACTTTTTAATTTTAATTCCCTCCCATATGAACTGTCAATTGCATAAGTACTGGAGGAGTCCCAACATTTTTTGCCCCATATATTACATAGGCTTGCTAAGTAATACTGAAGATATTAGGCCTCTAGGGAATCAAGACCATATCCATGTCGCGGTAAGACAGTACAACATAGTTAAGTTTTATGTAACTCTCATATGTCTCGAAACGGAAATATTATGTTTAAACTTCTGTGTAAATATTATAATCAGGAAAAATAAAATAATTTCTGGATGATTTGAATGAAAAATTATTTGAGCATTGTAATTCAATTTTGAAATAATTGATTATATATTTTTTTCCTTTCGTTCCGTTCTTCTACTATTATTTTTCCAGTGTTATTTCATTCAGGTAATTTTTCCTCCATTGCGGTCATTTGACGTCAATTTCAAATTTTGGTAGATATTCTCGGTGGGAAGGGTGTTTTTTTTATAATAAGATAGTTCACGTGGAGCAAATGAGTTCCTGGCATTAAGAGTTTCCATCGAAATCTGGAGGTCGATTTTTGCTTGCTTACCGACGTGGAATCTGATGAGATGTCGTAGCTCCGGGTCGATCCCCAGCCTTGAACGCCTCGACATTTCACAATATCCCAGCTGCCGGAGGAATCCATCTTGGATGAGCAATGGGTTCTCAGTGGCCGTCAATCGTCTACTGGTGCCACCCCCATACTGTAAAATAATGCAAGAATTTTCATTAAAATATGGGAGGGTATCCGTTCCTTAAAGGTGAATTGCGGTTTTCAGAACGATCGAGATCTATCCAATGAATTTTACTCTATAAGGGCTGGCTAGATGTTATACTATATACCTTATACATGTATCTTAATGGTAAAATTATGACCGTGATGAGAATCACAGTAACCGGCCGCCACCCATCTGCAAGTCGATTAGTCCTGGAGTGAACTCTAGATTTTAGAACTGGGCCCTGATTATATCTAAGCGTTTGGAGGGGAGGAAATTCTGCCGACTATTCCAAATATGTTGACCGGAAGATCATTTGGCTCCAGCATCCCATCTTATGTTATGTGGGCGCTTGTTTCCTGGTAGACTTACCAGGAATAGACAGTAGTCGCAAGAATATGGGTGGGTTCTTTAGTTAAGCATTGAAATGTGAACAATCATTTAATTTGTTACTCAATACCATAAATATGAGTATCACAACATCTGCCGTCCTATCGCAGGTACGCACGAAAATTCTGATGGAAATACAAAAAATATTCTCAGCTAATGTTTATGTAATTAGGTAATATATTTATACAAAATTTGCATTTTTTGTTTATATTGCATTTTGAATAAATGTATTCTTTAGAGATTATTTGAAATGTATGCCCCGGAATTCAGTTCGTTTATCGTTTAAGATTATTATAACAGTGTCATCATCTACAAATATCAATAGAAGTTTTATTTATTCGGCCTAATTTTCCAAATAGGAGCCGGATCGGTACCTACTTTATTAGTCGTCCACGGTCAATATGTGGGACATGGGTCGTATTTCGTTCGTAATTTAAATGCTTGCAATGAAAAAAGGGTGCATAATATACTCGTACACAGTACACTCGTAAACGTGCATAGTACACTCGTAAACAGAAATGGGAATGAACCGGCAATATTATATAAATTAACGCGGACTTCCAATAACTTGGAATCAATTAATGGTAGCGACTTCGATATGATCTCTTTCTAGGGATAATTACTCCACATTTGCTCATGCGAAAATACCATCCCCTAATTCATATTTTCTACATGCTTTTCTCAGTTCCTTTTACATTGGAAAGTACTCTTTATTTCACCAGGACTAACTCTCGCACGAATATTGGTTTTTCGATGTTATTGCGCCAATTTATTCATTACAATGTGTAATGTTATAAGATAAATAAGTCGGCTTCATTATGTAAGTATTCCTTTTCGTAGGTTCAATGGCGTTTTCTGGTACTAAAGTGTGCCATTGAGAGCACTTCCATTCCATCATCTCGATGAGCACGGTGTGCCCGCGAAGCTTTTTGAACCGTATCGTACTTCGGAGGAAGCTGCCAATGAAACATGGGCGGAAGGGGGAATGTGGACGATCACCGGGCACGGCATACCCGTTCGCTTCCGATCGTTGATGGCCTGGAAACACGTCTAACGACACTTGTCGGCGGGATAACTCCCCCACGTGCTATCATCCGTGCGTGATTTAAAAGAAGTACTCCCAATTTAAAAACAGATTCCGCGGTTCCGCGGGTAGGTTATCCACCAACTCCCTTCGCTTCGTCTCACCTGGCTACATCTGCATGCATACCAGGCGATTGCGTCTCACATGAATCAAGCTACAACGACTTCGTCTCACCTGCACCCAGACGGTGTAGCAGTCTGGTAGGTGTAGGTCACGGCAGATGTCCACCGCGGTGGCCGATGGGGTCAGGTGCACCAGGGTGCCCAGCTGCTCTCCCTCTCCCTCCGACACCACCTCCCCGTCCCACGGATCCCTCGGCCGCCCCTCGCCCCCGCCACCCGCCGCCTCCGGGAACACCCGGACCCAGCCGGACTTGACCTCATCATCCTGCAAGGAAGAAGCGATGGTAAGAGATCATTTTGCGGCTTGTCTCCGCGACGACAGGATCCTTCATGGTCCAAGACCGGATGGAATTTTTCGGCCGCGACTAACACTTCAAATGAGGTCTCGTCACATTTCCCATCGGTAGACTTTCTTCCTCTCTGCATTCTTATGATACAACGCAATGAAGGCCAACCTATCGTCCGCGAGACCCTGTAAATGTCAGGGAAAAGCTAACAGAGAGGGACATCGGAAGTATTTTTCCGCGGTGAGCACTTGTGATATTTGATTTATTTGGAGAGCTTATTGTAAAGGTTTTATCTGGCTATACAGTAAAAAGGTGGAAAGTTTTGTTAATAATATAACCATTGCACATTCTAAGAAGAGTAAACTTTTCTTGGTGTGGTAAATACTTTCAAAAAGTTTTCTTACTAAGGTTATTTTGAAATATCTGATCAAACGTGAAGTACCAAATGAAAGAATAACCGGCGTCTATCGTATTATATGCAGCAGGTTAGGTAAATATGTTTTTCAGCATGCAAACGTCTAAAATACAAATAGAGGAATATCCTAGTTATGAATTTGCAATGAAAGAGACACACGTATCGTGCATCAAAAATTAAATTTCCGATCTTTGGGAGGATAACAACAAATGACAGACACCTATAACCATATATAATCTCTCTAAAAACACAAATTCTCTGAAAACCACTTTAACGAGACCTTAAAATATGTAAAGGGTAACCAACATTGTAAATGACTTCGAATGGGTAGTAGCTTGTGGGATTGGGGGTAAAAACATGTGTGTACGCATCTGATGACAGGGGACCTTAAGATTTAGAAATAAGTAATGTTCTTATTTGGCTAAATCATTCATGAATTGATAATGCTTGCTTTTTGAAGGCTCCAAGTACATGTAAATGGCTGTGCGTTCTTGTTTTCGAATATCCCTCGCGAAGAAAATAAAAAAACAATACATATCATGGTTTTATAATGGATAATTTATCTACATGTACCAAAGTTGATCTTTGGCTGACTGGAGATCAAGATGCTTTCTCTTAAGTTCACTGACCATTTCATAATGTTGACCTCATGGACTAATTATGTTAGTTTTTATTATGATTGCCCCTATAAAATTTCACTTTGAAAGAAGCGATGAACTTAAAGATTTCATTTCTGCATGGCATGCAGCTTTCAGTCATTCAACCACAGCCACGCACCTAACTCGCCCCAGATTGTATGACCGATGCACCATTTAATATTCACTCTAATTATTAAGCACGGCAGAACAAAAGTACACTCGGCCAAGGAAGTCACATGACAGCTTCTTGGGGAATTATTCCCCGCCCCGCCCGGAGCGTGAAATAGTACATTCGCATTGTTTACCCTCCGGGATGAACGACCGGCGGTCGCCGCGAGCTAAGTTCCCCATAAACCCCCTCCTCACTCCACCGCCTCCAACACTTTCCCCCGCGAGGAGGCGGCGCCGAAGGGACAATGATGAATGAAATGAATCACTTAAGATACACACATTTTACCGGGCGACCGTACTGACCTTGGTGCGTCCCTTGCCGTCCTCCCTCCCATCCTTCCCGCGCGTCGGCGTCGCTATCCCTCGCGTGGACGCCAAGCGTCGGAAGGCTCCGTGACGTCGCCGGAAGTGTCCTCCGCCGGAGTCCTCCGGGTCTGCGGCACTCCCCTCCACCACTCGGCTGGAGACGGGAGTCCGGTGGGTGGGATTCGGGATGGCTCCCCATATCTCCTCCACGACCTCTTCCTCCACTTCCTCCCACGCTTCCACCCCGACCGCCTCCGCCCCCAGGCTCACCCGGGTCACCTTCATCTGGGAACCATGGCACGGCGTCACGCGCGGAGCCTCACACACCTCGGCACGCGGCGGGGAGGGCGTGGCGCTCCGCCGCTCCCTCTGTGGTGGCGGGCGTGCAGCCAGACGCGCGGAGGGTGGTGGCCACTCCCTCCGGAGCGTGCGGAGGAAGAGCCGGGTCCGGGCGAAGCCGGGAGCTCCTTCCGAAATTGATAAATAGACGTGCGACCGTTTAATGGGATGGAATACCACATGCGTCCACCCGATGCAAGATATTTTCCTTTGGAAGGCGGGTGGAAAGGAAGTCCAGAAAGAGAGAGGGTGACAAGGAGATAGGAATAATGAGACACATCCTGAGACGCAAAAGTTTTGCAAAATACGTAATGGAATCGACCACGAGAGGGAAGAAGGAATAGAAAGGCAGGGGATGAAGTACTAGAAGAAGGTGAAGGAAGGTGTCATAGCGATTAATTATGAAGAAATGGCCCAACAGCCGAGAGCACTTGCCCTATGGACTGGCACAGAACAGTGTATAACAATCGGGACTGCCACACACAGTTTGAACAGTATTGGGATGTTTTCCAAATGATCGTTCCAATAAGTAAATGGGATGAGGTAACTCGAGTAATTTTTTGCAGGTAAAGGGACCAAAGATTTGAAGCAATCGAAATACATTAATAGCATGGAATTAAAATTATGCAGCCATTATAAATGGAATGTATTGAAAAATCAAATCATAACTTGTGCATTATAATTTTTCATCGACAAAAATGAAAGTCTGAATTCGTCAAACATCAAAGTTTATTTAAACCTAGGTTAGGTAAACCTATTCCCATTGAGAATGTGCGAAATTTGTTTAGTAATCGGGGGACTATATCAAGAAATATTTAGTTATAAAATACATTCAACGACATTTATCTTGCCAGTACCAAAGGAATCTCCCATTACCATATCTTGGCATTACACTCCAGTAATTCAGATGAAATATACCTTTGTATTTCACAATATGTGATGTGTGATTCCTATGAGACCCTTTCAAGAATCACAATCCCTATTGAATTCGATGGTTTCAGACCCTACTTTGAGAAAATTGAACAAGTAAACTTTGTATTTTTTTCACAAATACTTCATTACAAACTCAACATGGGATTTGTTTTCTGCCTCACCAACTGTCCTTTTTTAATGTTGACTCTTAATTTAGTTTAAGTGTATTTAATTTTTGCATCCTTATTTTGTGTTTTACCAATCAGGAGCTCACTTAAAGACCGATCATATTTTTATGCACTATTGAGGACATCACCATGTGCGATAGTAAATATGGTCCACCTGATTCTAATTAAGTTATTCAAATAATTAAATGAAACTCAATTAACCAAAATTAAAATAAAGCAATGAGGTGTTCGGAGAGTAAATTAATTAATAAATGCTAGCTAATTTCGTAATTACACTTTTAAACGTAATTGTGCAATATTGAATTTTCGAGTGTCATATTGGTCAATATTGAACTATTACACAATTTTGAGAGTTGAATCTAAGTAATTGTCAATCTAAGATGATTCAGTTTATTTTTTAAACAGTTCAAGTTCACTGAATCGTTCAGTATTTGAAATAGCATCCAATACCGCAATGGGGAATCAGATCTTACGTTATCCCGAAGGTATAACAGACGAGTAACCAATAATGTTTTAAAAGTTGAAAGATTTTAAGGATATACCCACAGGTCAAGGTTATCCTTTCTGGGAATGCGTCACTCTGCCAATCAACTTTTTATTTTTTTATTAGTGTACCCTGCAAGCCACCGCTAGAGTGTATGGCAGGGAGTGAATACACACCAGACTAATTTTTACCCAAACATGACCCTACCGGGGTCGGACAACGTTATTTTGATCTCTTATCGTTCGTGGGAAAAAGACATCATAAATCTGTCTGTTCTACACCTAATCTCTCTCATTTTATCGTCATGTCTCTCCTACCATAGTACGATGTGGGTAATAATACATTTTCAACATCACTGCTAAAGAGATGTCCTTCCAATGTATGCAAGAGCTTCAAATCTGTAATTTAACCTTCGCTCCGTGAGTGATCCCCAGTCTAGCCGCTCTAATATTTTGGATACGCTACTAAGTTTATCATAACAATGTTTTATTAATCCAGCTCCTCTATGCTGCACTCGATCCAATACGGCAATAAATCTAACTTCGTGAGGATCCCATATACTTGCATCATATTCTAAATGAGGTATAACTTCTACTGCATTTGATCTAACTCCATACATCACCACTCTTTGAACCCGGCCATTCAAAAAGTCTTTAATCCAACCCGGATTTATGACTTTTTGAATGGTCGGGTACAAAGAGTAGTCATAGATGGAATTAGCTCAAATGCAGTAGAAGTTACTTCCGGTGTTCCCCAGGGAAGTGTTATCGCACCTCTTTTATTCCTACTTTACGTTAACGACATTGACTCCGTAGTCACTAGTAAAATACCTTTCGTTGCCGACGTTGCAGTGGTTTACCGTGATCTTTAAACCGGAATCATCGAGCGAAAATTTCTCTCGACCGATGGACTCCGTACAAGAATAAACGACCAAACTCTGGTGTAACGTGGCGTTCAAAACGTCATGGTCTGCTTAGAATATGATCACCAAAGATGGACAAATCAGATCGGATGTATTTGCGGCTCGTAGGAAATGAAACCAGTGGCCATTTTCGACATTCGTGCAAGACATCGGAGGCGGTGGGCATGATGGATGCGTGAGATGTGGGGAGGAGGGGAGGGGCAGAGGGAAGGGGGTTGGCTATCAACAGGCTATTCACGTAATGACAGTGGTTTGTGACCGCGCCGGTTTTTTTCTCAAGGCAAGGTCGCACACAAAAGAAAGGTGTATACTCTTCATTTTCGATTTTAAACGGGATGCTTTATCTGACCGACGATTTTTTTTTAAGGGAGCGTGGAGTAAGTGTCTCGGACAGAGACTCTTTTTATTTCGCTAGAATGAAAATCAAATAATATGTTTCGCTCGGAGAATGCACAAAAAGCTCGAGCCATTCCTCGAAACCCACGAGTTATTCCAAGGGAAAAAAATATATCCATAAACGGAATTTGGTCGCGGGTATATAATTAAGTTAACAAGGCCATATATTTGATAACGGGTTTCCTACTTCAGCGATTTATATTTTGTAACGTTTTATTCAAACTTTAGCACAAAATGCGTACTAGTCTTTGACAGAAGACAGTGGACGTTTATTTTTTTCATTTCAGCTACGGGAAGGAATTTTACATCATACTCAAAGTTAGTCAATATTTAGAACAAACAAATTAAATCTCTCGTTCCTTGTCGATTCCTAAGAGGTGAAATTGAGAGATGGACGTTTTTGTTCCATGGAAAACCTTAATCATATTCCAAATAATATTCTTGTGTATATGATTTGGAATAAAGTTGTATGATATTTCCTACCGAAATTATTTTTCTCCCATAACACTTATGGCACTTAAAAATACCTTGAAAGTACCTTAGGATTAATGACGCTTGCATTTTTTCATTTAAGTAGTTTAGTGGAAACGTTGTATGTTTTAAACTGTTTCAATTACAATTTTAATCTTGCCAGTATGCTAGACATTTACGCTCCATATATGTGGACCAGACAATTTTGATACATTATCACGGATATAATTATTTAAGGTTGACATGAAAAAGCAGCTAAAACATCCAAATTGTTGCCGATTATAATTTACCTTGATTCGCGCGATCCAGTGGCGATGATTCACACTCCGTGTTCAAGGAAAATATTCGCTGAACTGCAAAAGTTCACACACAATAGTAATTTATCTCTCCCGACCTTGGCAAACAACATCCATATAGTTTCACTCTTTTAGTCACTTCCTGAAAGAATTCAATCCTTCACACACGCATTTGCACATTTCTGGAAAACGCCGAAGGAGTTCCACTCTGATCAGCGACGAATACTTCATGGATTCGGTGATAATCCGCCCGAGGCTGGAATGGTCGGTGGAGCAGCCAAATTACACCGAAGGTAAAAAAGCGTGGTAACACTTCCCGGCACTAATCTCTGCGGAAGACTGGAATGAGGCCAATTGACACTTTCCACGTTTTCGAGATTCAAAATATCACCCGGGGGCTGACGGAAAAAGAAACGTTCCCCTCCCCCCTCTTTCTTTCCATTCGTCACTACGGACGAAGGCAGTCTACTTTCAGGGCTTCATACCCCGCGGGAGACGAAGGGGAGCTCGGTGAGGCGAGCACGATGCCCTGGGAGGGTGAGTTCGCGTGCCCGAAGACCCGCTTAAAGCCGTAAATAGTTTTTCTTTTCCACCCTACGACTCATTCGAGGCAATGATAGAGAATCCTGCGCTCCGCTCAGTCGGAAAAATACATGCCCTCGTTATGATTTTTACGAATGTTCGTCGATGGAGAAGCGAACGAAAATTTTTTCCCTCCTTCCCGAGATATAACCGAGTGGAACGACGGAGAGAAAAAATAAGAACTGGGGACGCGTCGACGCACTCCACTAAGGGAAAACACACCGATGATACAGGGCTTTCCTTGTTTTTTTCTAATTCCACCACTCTCCTCCTCCCTTCACTTGGAGGGAAGCCCCTTTTTTTCGCAGTCGGGGCTGGCGTCAATCCTCGCGAACACGGACGTTTTTACCAGCACGTGCTCCTCGACGCGAGCACACTTGCGTCGCCAGCGCATCCCATCTCGCGCCGTTCCCCTTCCGTCCGCGGGGGCGAGAGGGAGGTAAGATCACGCCCGTATTAGTTGGCTCGCACCACGCCAAGCGCGAGACCGAACGATAAAAAAGGAATCTTCCCTTACTTTCCCTCCTTCCAACCCTCTCGCTCAAACCCCTGGCCGGACACGAAACTTAACATTCCCACGGCGGCGTGACCTCAACCCCCCCATCGCTCTTCCGTCCCCTCTCACGCCCTCCGCCACAATGGACACTCATAGGAGCGTACCCACTCCGACACACACGCACACATGCACGACACACACACGCATATGCTGACTCTAGCCCCTCTTTCTCTCTCTCTCTCTCCTCCACCCTCCACTGCCTCCTTTTTTCACGGCACAGGTGCACCAATCTGAAAAAAAAACCTCCCTCCCCCAACCCGCCGCACTCTGCTGTCCGACAAATGGCGTCTGAAATGGTAATGAAAAAAAAAAGGAAGGTCGGTAGGCGGGGCGGCGGACGCCGGATGCCAATTATGCGTATGCATCACCCATCCAACCGCCGGACTCGGCACACAGAAAACACCGTCTCCCTTTCCATGCTCTTGCGCACTCTGCCCGCCTAACCCCCCGCCGCTGCCCTCCCTTTCACACTTGAGGGTGCCGTAGCGGAACGGCTCTGAAGAGTGCCTACTTGTCTCCCGGGAACGAAGTTAGAGAGAGAGAGAGAAAAATAAAATAAGATTAAGTCCCGAATGGACGCGAATGGAACGACTTAGTTTGTCTCACCCTGGACCTGGAGGTGGCTCTTGAAGAGCCGGCAATGAACCTTCCGAGAGGCTTCGTCGCCTGTAAAAGATTGAAGAGGATGGGGCGAAACGTCTTCGCTGGAAACCTCGCTCCAAGGTGATTGGGGGGTGACAGGATCCACGCCCAGCGGGAGTACTCTCATTCAAGTCTCCCAGTAAGGGGTGCAAAAGATTTCCTCTCTATGTTGGCGAAACTTATAGCTGAGTCTGTGTTAGAATAGGAATCAAATCGAACGGATTCCCACGTCGATCGGAGTATCACAAGCGGTGTTCTCTCTAGGTCTCGCGAGTCGGAGAGGGTACTCTGTATCACCTTAGGTCGACGGGAGGGTATTCATTAGGGAGACGAGGTTAAGAGTCCCATCTTCGAGCGGGGGTGTGATCTTCTTGTCTTCGTCCTGAACTTTGGCAATCGCCTGCAGTGGAGCCGCAAGAATTCCGGCTCCGCGATTCAGCGTAAAAAGGGCACTCCCGCGAAGGGTGATTCTCGGGAAGTGGATTGCGACTGAGAAGACTGGACACTCCCTGTCTCTTCCCCTGGTGTCGCTGGGGGCGACACAACAACCCTTGCGGACGAGGAGGGAGACCAATCGCCGGCCGCCGAAGACGAGGGGCGTTCCACTCGGCCGAGTCAACTGGAGTCATCCGCCGTCGGAGTCGAGCCGCACCGCCGTCCCGGAAGAAAGGGAGAGGTGCAAGCAGTCTGTCTCTCCGAGAGAGAGTGGATGGCGAGGAAAGAAGAGGTCGGATGAGGGAGGAGATTAAAAGAGAAGCGTAGTGGATAAGCGGAGGAGGCGGTAGAGTGTCGGAGGAGGCGTGGAGTGGACTGTCCCTTTCTCCTCATGGGCATATTCCCCTCTCTCTCCTCCTCCTCCTTCTCTCTCTCACACATACCCCCGCGCCCTACTCCACCATCATTCTCATCCCTCCACCTCCTCCCCAAACCACACAACTGCCCCCTCACGCAGTCTTTCGCCCCCGGCAGCTCTCCAAACCGATCCCCCCTGTTCTCCCATTCCCATGGTGTACTTCCTGTGGCCCTCGTCTCCCCCTACCCTCCCTTCCACCCCCTTTCCCATCCAACCCCTCTCTCCTCCTCCATCCTCTCACCCACCCTCTCTCCCTCCACCTCACACTACCTCCATCCGCCCATCGTCCTCTCACCTCCTGCCTTCTCTCTTCTTCTACTTCTCGTATTCTGACTTGTTTCCTGTCATTTATCTCCGCCTTTCTTCTCACTCATTCTATAGTGAGATAGCATCGTGGATATAAACAAAGATTTGAGATTTATCAACAATACGAAACATGAATTTCGATTTCGACATCCGCCGTTCCATAAAATTCACAGATAAGCATAGGATACTCTTCGACCTCGAGAGCCCAATCGTAATGCTCTCGCCCTTCGATGTATCGAAACTAAGATCACGAGATAGACGTATTGAAGAACGAAAGGCAACTATTTGATATCAAGTTTCGACGTCAAATCTTCAATAACGAGCCAGTAAATTCCTCATCCCTTCATCCTTCCTTTACCCAGATAATCCAAAGCGTCCGTGTTTCTTCCTCCGGAATTGCATATTCAACAGACGTGATTTAAAAATAAAACTCACTATGTAATATTTCACGCTTTCCACCAGGTTTGTTTTATTTTTCGCTAATGTCCAGATTTCTCATTGTAACTGTACCTATCATCAATTTCAATGAATTTCAATGCCGTATTCGTTAGAGTCAAAGGGTAAATTATTCCGCCCGATCGTTCTTAGTTTAGAGCATCACGAGGTTCCCATTTCGTTTCGAACATACTATATGCACACGCAGCCACACGAATGATCTGATTCTTTTTCGCCGGCCTTAAAGTCGTCTTGTCGGCGAACTTTATTTATCCTCCACAGCGAATCCCTGACAAAGGTGCACTGCTTAACGTAGTTATGGAAACAGTTTGGCACTTGTTTCCGTTTTGGTAGGAAAGTGAATTAGTAAAAAACCCTTTTTTGGTTTAAACTCTGGGTTTAGATTTTTGAAACGACAATTTTGAAAATACGGTCTTAACAAGTTGTATTTCAATGTTGACTATCTTTCCTTGAAGCAGTTAGGGTTTAGGTTTTAAAAAGTATTTGCAGTAAATGAAAATGGTATAAACTTTGATGTCCATTAATCAGTAATAATCGCTAATAATTGGTTAGTAATTTCCAATAACCTGATTGAAAAAAGCATCTGAGAATGGGAGTACACGGGTTAAAATTTATCCGATGTGTCTTGGGCGGACACAGTGGAAACTTGAAATTTTGATTCCATTTTTCGTCGATTTCCGACATCCAAACGGTTTGAATGAGGGATTTAGCTGATTGCTCTAATCGCTATGAACACTATATAGTATGCTTCCATTATTGGGTATTGATTTTATAATTATTGTCCACTTTATTATGGCAATGAGGGTTTCTGTTTTACCCGTAATTTTCTAGAACTCGGGCATGAAAGAGTGGGAAGGAAAAGCCATTGCATTTTGGGATGAAGAGGAGTCAATTTGAACCCACTTCGGAAAATGTGTCCAAAGAGTCTATAGTGGTCAGTTTAATGGCTCAACCTAAGTTTAAATTGTATGTAACCAGAAGGTAATTCATACTAATTCTAGGAAATGCTCAAAGGTCTGTCTCCTTATCCGTAGATATTTTCATTTTATGAAATATAATGCAAAATTATTCCTTCAACTTCTCTTTCTCACTCCTCACATGCTATCAGAAATATTGAAACTTTTAATAAGACTAAACAAAAATAAGACAAATATTTTGTTGGTGGGGAAAATAACGATAAATATATTGTTAAAAATTATAATTTGTTCCAACGCTGATACGATACATATTTCCGAATCTGTCTTTATTAAGGTTTCCTCTTTGTTGCCCCTAATTGGAGCATCTCTTATCTTATTCTTTTCGCATAAAATTTTATCTTTAGTTGCATTTTACATTTTTCACGTCGTTCTTTTTAGTGCCTATTGTTTCAAAAATCTCTCCTTCGACTCCATTAAGTTCAAGTTCACTTAAAGGCCTTCTCCTACACTCCGGATTTGAACATCATTCCACATATAGCCTCTAAGAGACTCCCTATCAGCCCCTCCAAATCCTAGAGTAGTTTCTCTCTTCTAAGCCACCTGTCGAGGCGATTACAAGATCCCAGGCGGGCCATGTGGTGCGCGTCGAGCGAGGTTAAATCCTCAAAAAGGTATGGGGAACAGAATGGTGGGTAGGGAAGCTCATCCACAAGACCCGACTCCCAGAAATGTGTACGCCTTGTAGGGCAGCTGAAGCACAGGGACTGCTTCATCCTTCACGCCTTATTCCCATGTCCATCCTGAAAATATTCCGTTTGTTTATTCTTATATTTCCCTTTCCCTCATCCATTTAATTACTCCATCGTCCTTTACCACCTTCCTACTGAAAAACCTGCCGAAAATATTTTGAACACGGTCCTCACGAGGGTCTGACAACTTGACACTCACCCTTGATATTAGGACGCCTGGGTGGAATTGAATATTTGTCGAGGATCAAATACCTCGAATTCTTCCAGAACGCAGTTTCGTGCGAGAGCTCTCAACAACCACCACACCTGCAAAGCAAAGTACCTCCTTGACGTTAAAGACACGCTTACTTACTCTGCACGGTTTATCTTTTCTCATTTTTCCATCCATTCTCCTCTCTCCATATCCCGAGTCCCTCAACCTCCACGATCGTCGTCATGTCTTAAGCTGAGGGCGTACAATAGGTGGACGATCCCGACCGGGGATCGAGGCATTGGCATTTGGAGTGCGTCGCCGGCGGGAGGGAGAGGGAAGAGGGTAGTGGGAGGGGAGAGGGGTTCGACGTTGACGCCAAAGGATGGTCGCGCGTGGCGAGTGGACAGTGGGCCTCGAAATCAGCGTCTTGATTCTCAAATGGTGGCCCTCTATTCTATGGGTGTCCTTGTGAATCATACGTATGTCGATCATAATCATAAGGATTTCATGACCCCGGAATCGAAAATAAGAATTATTTTTCCTTGGGTCACTCGCTACCCGTTGTCTATTCCCTCAAGGTGCATTCTGAACCACGTACGTCGGTTTTCTAAGAACGACCAGCTTGAATATATGTTCTGCAGAATTTGGGATGCTAATACCATCTAAAGCAGCGCTTCTAAAAATGGTGGTGTGCCATTCAGCGAGTGACCAATCACCGATCAGTCGAGAGCTAAAGAAAAGAAGCTTTAAGTTTTTGGTGCTTGCTTCGAACTAGATGAAGTATCTTCACATGATAGTTTCAATAAAAATACAAGTACATACAAGACCTGTACATGCATTGTAAATAATTTTCCGACTCAAATCCTTGCGATTTCCGAATTTAACAATCGTATTTCGTTCCTTCATGCCTCAAGTAAACATATTTCCTGTACCCTGCATCATAAAGTTTGAGAAGTCCTAAGTTGAATTCTCTGTGACCACATTTAGCCTATTTTTTAGCAAATGGAGTTCATTTATTCGAGAAATGTTTTAAGGCGTTTTGTGGTAGAGACGTTAGTAAAAGAATTGGGTCAGCGAAAGAGGCATTTGTAAAAAGAAGAGAATTGTTGACGGGTACATTGAGTGTAAAAAAATTAGTAAAGGCTTTAAAATGAAGCGTATTGCTTTGTGGATGTTAGGCTGGTTCTTGAAGCAATGCGGCGAGCGTAGATAGAATGTCTTCGAGATATGGGTGTGGATAAGAATAGAGAATATAATTTGAACCGAGAGAAAGACAAACATAGAGGTATTAAATAGAGTGAGCGAAGAGAGGGAGTTACTGGGGTAAATCGGGGTAATAAAGATAAAAGGAATGGAGGAAATATGGAAAGGAAGCAATATTTTGAAGACCAGGATAAAGGGGTAGCGTTCATGAATCGGGACCGAGAAAGAAAGAGAATATTTCAGACAACATGAAGTAAGGCAGAAGTTACGAAGAAATGAAGAATGAAATATTGTAGACTAAAGGAAGAGAATGTTCTCTTGATATTTGAAAGTGAATTATTGTAAAAAACGGTCCAAAACTTAAATTGGTAGATCAACTTGAATGGATGAATATTTTAGGCGATATAGAAGAATATATTGCTTTACCTCTCTCCTTTCATAAATGTTCCAATGTATTTTTGTCGACCTTAAAAAATTCCTTGGTTTGCCCGATGATCATCGATTATATGTGGATACGAATTTTAAAGCCTGGTGAAAGAAAACGATCCATAAAAGCTTGAGAGCTACTCTAAGAAAGGGATTAAATACCAAGGAAACCGTGAAATACAAATATAAAACCATATAAAGTCGCCGTACTTTTTTCGAAAAAGTTCTTCTTGTATGTTTTTGTCAATTTTTCAAAATTTAAACTTTAATTTTATTACTGAAACTGTGAAGTCTTACAGCGTCCAGGAATATTTTGCTGGTGCGAAATGAATCATAGGTAGTAAAGCCAAAATTAGGGAAAGCGCACATTCAAAATCGTAGTTACAAACGGACAATCTTTGGCCGAGGTAATTCTTAACGGTTGCAACTAAGACCAATTTTGTGTTGAAATTAATACCTTTCATGAATGCATTTACTTCATCTTCAAATACTTTTCATGGTCTGTTATTCGGTCTGCATTTCCTTTTCACATGTAAAGATCCGTAGAAAGTTCTTTCTTCCTCATCTTAAGAAACGGAGAGGAAAGTTGGTACAGTTTAATTTGGTCATAGAAAATCATACCCGAGAAAAGCCATTCACCAATAATTGTGTTTGCCAAAAATAAGTTCGGAGGATAAATATATGTTATTCTTCAACGAAAGCAATAATCGGTGACCAAATATGTTTTTATAAATCAGACCCTTTTGCGTTATCCCTTGGATTTTTAATACATATATATATATATATATATATATATATATATATATATATATATATATATATATATATATATATATATATATATATATATATATATATATATATACATATCTATTTGTACCTCATATTTCACTGACATAGAGTTGTATTTATGTCAAACGCATTACTAATTTTTAATTTTATTTCATCATTAAACTCTGAAGAAGATTGAATGATGTAGAATCAATATTTTTTATAATAATTTGGCTTTTCTGGCGAAATTGAGAATTCCTTCCTTCCATCTAACATATTTTTCGATAACACTGTAGTTATTTATTTTTATTCAATGAAACCAAAGAAGAGAAACAAAAGTATTCTTCTTCAGTACTCTCGACTCTTCTTTCCGAAAATAAAAAATATCCGATAATTTCCATCTTTCTCTGCAAGGCCATCACGAAGACCTGTAAAAAAGGAAGGTTAGAACATCAGCTATTAGGGCATTTGATGGTTACTAATATTAGGCTTAATTTTCCTTTCAGACTTGTGCGTAAGAGGAGTTCCTTGTATTGGTCTATCCAACATTCGATTTATCTTAAATTATCATCGTGTTTTCGTCTCCCAATATAATAAGTTGGAGCTAAAATTATTCCCTCTGTAACATCACGGAAGAAGTACGATTTTTATTTAGTTAGAAGGTTACATCGTTCATGTAAACTCCGTCCTTTCAATGCCTTTCAAACTTGCGATTTCAATTAATAGTGTGGTTGGTTGTTCATTCATAAATATGTTTTACAAAAAGGGTGGCATATCTTTGTACCTTGTTAAATTCAAAAATAGGTCATTCTGCGCAGGAGCTCAAATGCTTGACGCGCTTTCTAGGTGAGATGTAACCGACGTGAATTCACGCCTCTCCTTTAATTTTTCTTTCAGATATTACCTTAATATTCGTCTGATCAAGTCAGATTTATTTGATTTATCACCTCAGATCCTCCTAACGTGTTTTCTCTAAGTGATATTCCTAAGTATTTAAAATAATAATGCATATTAGCGGATGACTCCGTCAAATTTTTACTGTCGCGGCATCTCTCGCGGTCTCTTGGAGTTTAAAGTAATATTCCAAATATCAAGCGGTATTGATTTAAATTGATAGTGTCAATGGACGATTCCCCACATCAAAATTGGCTCTTCTCCTTATTTTCGTATATTGTGCTAATCATGGCGTTTGATCCCAAGAGAAGGAATCGGAATCTCACCGTCGAGTTTGGTCCGCGGGAAGAGCCTGCCTCGCCTCGACGGTTCCCGCCCGGCACGAAGGAATTCCTTCTCGGCGGAAGCGCATGGGTGTAAATTATGCAAATCAAAGGGCCCACATTGCGAAAGAGTTCCCAGGCTGACACATTAATCTGTCGGGATACGGGAAGGCCATCGTTATTTCTTCGCTCCAATTTTTTTTTTATTTATCATTCCGAATCGCCGCAGATTACGATCGGAATCGTCCTTGCGGAAGGGATTTCCTTCTTTCGTCTGGCCGACGCTCGCCACCGGCCAAACGCGGCAAGATTTCCTCCGAACGAATCAATCTCACAATCAAAGTGAGTGCAGCGTCACAGTCCTGGAGCAGACGTTCTGAATCCACGACTTTTTTCGCTCAAGAGAATTTAGATACGCCCTGCGGGTTGCGGCAGAGGTGGAGAAGAGGCTTTTTGTAAAAATTAAGAAAAACTTAGAGAAGAAATATGCACGTATACCCTTTCACGCCGTTCCATTACGGGGTCCCAATCATACACCAACCAGGCCGAAGGTTGGCTTTATAGGTAAGGGTGGAGCTCACCTAATGTTAATACCCAGCCTCTACGTCGAGTGAATTCCGCTCAGCAGAGGAGTGTAGCCAACCCCTATCTCTGCACCACCCCCGTGGTTGCCAAGGTAAATCTGGTTCTCAAAAATTACACTGCTTGGGTGAGAGATAGTCCAGTTGATAGAGCGCTGGACAATAGCCGCACGGGATATACATGGCTTGTATAAAAAGTATCGGGAAAAGGTTTGGATGAATAGATTTATTTTAGATGTTGCTGTAATGCCTCAAAATTCTTCAAATTATATCCCACTCTCACCAGTGGCTTTTCCACGACTCGAAGGCTCGGTGGTAGGCGGATTTCGGAAGGTCCTTAAAGGTACGTGTGCAAGCTTCTTTGACGGTACATGAGCCCCATGGTGGTGTCCTTTGAGGGAGGATTTCACTTTTGGGAATAGAAAATTGTTTCCTGGTGGCTATTTGGGACTGTAAGAGGGATAAGGAGTTGCCGTGATTCCATTTCAGAAGTGAACTCGACTCTCCTTTTGGTCGTTCGTCAAGGCCTTCGGGACGAATACAGCGTAGATCTCTCGCATCGCCAAATTTTCAGGGAAAATGGTGTTCTGTCATCTTGTCAATACCGATACGATCATGCGCACACTGACGGTCTGAATTCAGCACTTTACGTACAAGTCAGGTAAAAATTGCTACCGATGCTATTCATCTACATCTACATAATACCCCGCAAGCCGCCACAAGGGCGTGTGGCGGGAGGTGTTAGGTCACCACCCAAAAGGAAAAAAGAAATACCGCATTTAAAACCAACACATACATGCAAACCCCAATCCACAGCAGTGCACAAATTCATAGAAACATCCCATAATTCCACGTGCATGCAAACACACATCTACCTCCCTTCACTCCACAAGCATGCAAGTACATACGCTTAACTACAACAAATAATTGTACCCCAGGATGCAGCAAGAAATTTATCAGGAACGTGCAAGCTAAATTTTAGTAAGTAGCTAGGCGAAATACCACCACCACAAGAATGCTATTAATACAATCCTTGTAGGCCATAGTTTTGGAATACTCTGATTTTAGTTTTTATCGGGAAACCTGCAAAATATTCCCTTTTACTGATTTCTTCTATATTGCACCCTCCGTTCGGATTTATTTTTTGTCTGTCATATTCATACATTGTTTCCCACACGCTTATCTGTTTCTGCGAATTCTAACGTTCCCCATCTCGAGAGCTCCTTAGACCACTTACGTTCTCTCGGTCAACCTCTTCCCCTCAAACCATTTACGTGTATATCTTTCTGGTGACTCAACTCTCATCTATTCTCTTAGAATGACCGAGGCAGCAACATAGTTCAATTACTGGCTGATAAATCTCTTGGCTAACTATGGTCTTAACTGTCTAAATTGTAAACTGTATAATCAACATGAAGTAAGCTGTGCCGATCCTTTCCGTAGGAAAAAATCTTGAAAAAACCAAGCTTTTCCGATTTTTGTCGTACGTATTTTTAAAAGGAATCGACCCTATATTGTCTACTTGGTTTTTTTGAGATGCAATATGTTGTTGACTTATTTAGCAGTGTTTTAATCTCTTGAAAAATTAGTGAATCGATCAATCGTTCCATTTTTCTCTCAGATGTAATTAGCGGAAAAACTTGTCCATCTTGTGCTGTGGATAGGCAAAGATAAAAATATAAGTGTACGAGAAATAGTCAATGAATTGCTCCAGTAGACACAGTACGGTTAGAACATGTATAAATGCAGCATTCCAATGCATAGTTTTCGATATGGGCCAAGTAACCGCGGTCTTTTAAGTTTCGTTGTAGGTAAAATATCCGGAATTGATTTCTAGCCGCGTTCCAACCTCCTGATACCCGCTAATCATTCAATGTCTTCTTAGTTCCTTGTGTTGACGTCTCTTATCACGTGGTTCTCGTAATTCAGCCTGAGTCTTTCCTCCGCAATCACATTCTTCCCTGTTTTTTTCAGTTTTGGTCTCCAGTAAACTCCGGATGAGATCAATAACTTACCCTCTTTGTTTTGTTAGTGCCTTCTATCGGATTCCCACTTTACTCACTGTTCAGAATACTTCCTCAGTTTTCACTCTTGATATCTCTTTTATTTGTATCCATGATTAAATTTAATATTATTTCTCTTGCGCGGCTTAGATTATAAAACTAGTAATGAGAAACCTCTGGAGACTTTGTTGGAGTTTTATTTTATCTCTAGCACTGTTTCGCGGTAAATAAATGTGGCAGTTAAATAAAAAATATGAAATAGCAATAATGATGGGTTTTTCACAATTTTGAAGTCTTCTTCGTTCTTTATATCAAACTCCATGAACACCTTGTAAAATAGTAATATCTTATAAATCATGTTTGCATATTTAATAAACTAATTGATTATTTATTCGTTGATTTTCCGTCATGTACGAGTATTATTAAAAATAAATATGAAAATCGTTTCATGCACGTGAACAAATATCAATAATTATATTTTATCCGGTGTTTTCAGCCTGTGTTCGAGGTCGATCTTGCATTAAATGTGTTTCGGTGCTCATTGCTAGGAGTAGAATCGTTAACTCCTTTATTAACTTACTTTGATTAACTATTCGAGTATAAACATATATTTCTATATGTGCGTTTTTTAATGTGGTAAATCCACTGCTTTCCTGGACGAAATATTAACTTTTCCATGACTTCATTCGTATAAATGCGTCTTATATACTTCCTAATGCATAAAACGACAAATACAGACTTAATGACGCGGGACGCAATCCGGAATATCCTCGAGGTAATTCACGGGAAGTTCATTTGAGTTCAATAACATCCACTGAAGCTGCAGTTATGGTGATGCGAAAGTTGACTGAAGCTCTAAAGGCACTTCGGAAATAATTACGACCATAAATTATATTTACGGTCATTTTATGACCTATTGGAATGATGAAAGACGGGAGGCCAGGGGGAACGTTTTACGATAAAATGTGGCTACAACCTGATAAAACTTATCTGTCATGCCAATCCAAAATCTTAGCAAAATTGAAAAAAAATATTCGAAACCTATTTTGGAATATTGCGAGGAGAATTTGCATGCGAATTTATCTCGATAGGATATCAGCGGAATTTCTATTTCCTATTCACTGTTTTACCGAACGTTCTAACTTTAAGCATATTTTGTTCTAGTTCCGTTTCATTCTGGAATTAGTCTGCCCAAAAAAAGAACTTGTATTATATATGTCTATGCTGAGTAATAATTTCAACTAGAGGAACTTATATTTAACTTTAAAACACATAGAGGATATTGACACAAAGAGTGTCAGTTACTGTAGTCAAACATGGCCTCATGTAAATACCTAATGTTCAATATGAGGTCAATATGATAAATTAACTCCTGTCCGTTTTCAAGAAAAAATGATGCAACAAATGCAATGGTAGGTGTATTAATAAAGATTATGTAATTTCGATTTAATATCTGACGCAGCTGTTTTACAGCAACTTCTGCGCTATTTCTCAAGTGTCTTAGGCAATTACTGATCGTATGCGTCATTATTTGAATCAAGCCATCGCCTTCAAGAATACAAGACTTTTTAAAATAATCTGAAGAAGTACAAAGCTCTCCTAGTGAATAGTATGACATAGCAGAGAACTCTAGCAAGTCTCAATTCCTCAGTTAATCAGTCATGACTGATGTTAAGAATTTTGAATGAACAACGAACAATTATGTCCACTTAAGTGATTTCAAAATAATGACGAAAATATCTTTTGATTCTCATCGATATGGGGGTTGAAAAAGTTTGAGGGTAGGTTTTTATTTCCTCTAGCACGTCAACAACAGATTACACTCGTGCATGAAAAACTGCAAAGGGCGCGTTTCTTTAAATCTAAATTTGTTGGAGTCCCCTTGATCCTCAACGCATCCATCGACGCGACAGAGAGTACACATTCTCCCGATTCCCAAATAATTTGGATTCTCTGATTTCCATGGGAGCTATTTGGATATTTTTTTAGAGCGTTTATGTTTTCAGAGCTGTATAATTACCAGGATATCCGTCATTGAGGAAGCGGACCAGCAGGAAGGAAGTTAGCCCTCACTGTCGATGTTTTCGCTGACGTTAATTAAGGAGGAAAGAAATCGAAAATGTGTCGAGTCAAATCACGGCTTTAATCACGATTGAAGGGAAAACAACCAAGTAGTTTAATATGGACCATTAACGGCGTCTTTTAAGAATATCAAAGTAACCTTGTGGAAAACACTTATGTTTTTGATACAGTTTTAGTGTTCTTCAATTTAACCATTACCTACTTCCTTTTGATCGCAATTTTCCTCTTTTATTTTACCATTATCTTCATCCTTTCCTGAGTAGCATAAAAAATGTTACGCGGAGTTCAAAGAATGCGTACACAATGTAAAGTACTTAATCGCAAGATTATTATTCGTTTCAGAACTAATATGTTAATTGATAAATATATCCTGTTGTATTTAGTAAACGAATGGTTTTGTACGTGTAATGTCACTACTTATGTCGTTGTCTCAAAGAGGAAAACAATTTCAAAGGCGAGATGCATGTGTCTAAAAATAAAATATTTAATGTTCGTCGGTAGCATTACATGAAGGCAAGAAAAAATACTATATTCTGACCAAAATTATTATAAAATTTACCAGCAAGAAAATTTGTTCATAAGGGGTGGTCTAAGATAGGTACTGACGTGATACTCTTTTAGCATGAGTGGTGCACATTTTGATAGTTGTGATAGATATGAAAATTTACTTCTACTTCTGTTAGGGCTGCTTAAAAAAATTAATATTTCAAACAAAATTGCCACTAAAACCAAAATAAAAGTCAGGTACATAGTTATTGTCTTTGCATAGCAGGAGGAGGCCAGTGAATTGGTTAATATTGTT